>CM067360.1:48323132-48453132 GCA_034401795.1 Chaetoderma sp. LZ-2023a
ATATATATATATATATATATATATATATAATATATATATATATATATATATATATATATATATATATATATATATATATATATAATATATATATATATATATATATATATATATATATATATATATATATATATATATATATATATATATATATATATATATATATATATATATATATATATATATATATATATATATATATATATATATATATATATATATATATATATATATATATATATATATATATATATATATATATATATATATATATATATATATATATATATATATATATATATATATATATATATATATATATATATATATATATATATATATATATATATATATATATATATATATATATATATATTATATATATATATATATATATATATATATATATATATATATATATATATATATATATATATATATATATATATAATATATAATATATATATATATATATATATATATATATATATATATATATATATATATATATATATATATATTATATATATATATATTATATATATATATATACTATTATATATATATATATTATATATATATATATATATATATATATATATATATATATATATATATATATATATATATATATATATTTATATATATATAATATATATATATTTATATATATATATATAATATATATATATATATATATATAAATATATATATATTATATATATATATATATATATATATAATATATATATATATATATATATATATATAATATATATATATATATATATATATATATATATATATATATATATATATATATATATATATATATATATATATATATATATATATATATATATATATATAGATAATAAATATATATCGGAAGATGTTTGATCGTGTGTCATATCTTTCGACAAGTCGAATCATACATGCATAAAGACGGACAATTCTCAACATTCATCGAACAAAAGATATTAGTATGCCAATACACAACGTAATCATTTGGGTACTCAAAAGAATTAAAATCAGCTCAGCCAGTCTGGAGATATTCTCACTTTAGTGAAAATTTAATTTTTAACTATCAACAAAAGTGCATTTAGAATCTATCTGGTGTGGGTAAATTATAGACGGATGGTACAGCTATACTATTAGCAATCTAATGGTGTCATGGCTACCAGGCGTCACAATACTACAGGGCATGCCGATTTACTGTTGATTCAGGAAAAGTATTCTAATAGGCCCTGGTAACCAGTTTAACCGTGATTATATATTAATAGCTTGGTCAAAGATGATTCTCTCCTCTAACAATTATTCATAGAACTACGGGTACCCTGGGGAATCAATGACAGGAATAGGAACCTGAATAATGCTTGGCAATACGAGATATTTTCCGTGATGATTTATGTTCTTATCTTATCCCTAGAGCTAGGGCGAGGTGGCTTTATTTACCACGAGCATGGTGTGTGTAATTTAGCACTGACTGTCAAAGATAGAAGTCTCTGGAATAGATAGTCAAGAATGTCACTTTGTAAGTTAATGTGTAGATAGTTGAATTTGACGTAAACAACTAAATGTAATCTAAGGGTGGTTTGCCATTTCAAGTATACCTAATAGCTACGAATAAAAACGATTGCTCATGAGCATGTGGAAATGCTAATTCATATGACGAATTGTGTTAACACCCTGACAACATATTATTTATAGCAATCAGCTGCACTATGAAGCATACATATGGGTATGATAAAAGATGGATGTATTATTTTACACTTCTTGTTGTCCAGTTAATAAGCACCATTGTCAGTCTCTCTCATTTCGCAGAAAGTACTGTGAACATCTCGTTTCTTCCTATTCGGGATAACAGACAGAAAGCTAATCATCATCTTAATATTGATAAAACAATAGAAATCCGTGAATAGTAGAGTAACGTTTATATATATATGTTTTACGATACCAGAGGGTAGTCTGGGAGAGGAGACCGTCTACCTGCACTTACAAGTAGGGAGATTTCAGTTCACCGTAGTGAAATTTTAGAGATATTTACAATATCAGAAGTTAACTTTGATAACGCAAAACTTAAAAACATTTTTATAAGGAAGTTCCAACATCTCCAGCTCAAAGCTAGCGTACAGGAAATCTGATGGAAATTTAGGAAATAATAATTTGACACGAAGCTGTTGCTTTTACATGCAACAACAACTACCAGGCAAATTAGTGTGTGCGTATTCAACGTATTATTTTTTATATTACACAAATGCCAAGGCTGTTATACCTAGTGCATGGGATTGGAAGGGTTGAGCGAAATATGTCATAGGTTAGCGTGGATATATCACCTCGTTCATCCAATCGATCACTTTATGAAACATGATTTGACATTGGACTGTAATATCTGAATCCCATTAAAACGCGATTGACGTATACAGGTTTCTAGATCGATCATCATCGGACTGTAGATTGACAGATGATGATGTAGACGCTATTCATGCTTAAATGAACTCCATCAAGATTAAAATATGCAGTTTATCTTTTCTACTGTGTGGTACCTAAGATTGGCGATCGATACATATATCTAGTTAACTGTTCGCCAGTCGAATTCATGGGATTGGTCAGGCTCATTAGATGAGCGATAAATGCTTCTAGTTAACTATTCGCAAGTCAAATGCCTAAGATGTGCGAGTGATAGATGACTATAGTTAACTACTCACGAGGCAAATGCACCACTTTCTGTGGATTCATTACTAGCTATGCCCATAGGTTTTTGGGTTCAAAGGTTAACATAGAAATACTCATTGACCGTAACCTTTTAAAACTCAAATTTGTTTGACAAAGTTTCAATTTTCTCATACAGAATTTCGAATTGCAGATCATTCCAGTGGTAAATGTTCAAAATGCTCTTCTCTTGTTCTACAAAATACAAATTGACCTTTATCAAGACCACTGCAGAAGCTATTTTTGATCAGCGTGAGTATTATAGAGTAACTCCTCGACTCAGCAGAGAATAAGACGCATATGAACACAACTTCCTTAAACATTATATTATTCTTGTATTGATTGTTGAAGCCGCACCATTTAGAGAGGTTTTGTTTTTCAGAGGTTTCTAACAGTTAACTAGAACCTAGTTTGCTACGCATTCAATCTGTCAACCACTGGTTCATCATTCAACTGAAGTCATATTACGACGTAGTGAAGGCACCTAGTTTTAGCTATGTCCCCACCAATCTTTGGCTAAACTCCATCCACACTTCGCCCATTCTCCCGCCGGCAGAGGGTTAATCATCCGTCACGTCGTAACTCCGGACAGACACTCGGCCACATCACTGGCCAAAATTACGGCACGTATGTTTTGCTGCGCATCGTTCTTAGCCAATCAACACGCGTCGTTACTAAATTGAGTAACCCAATCAAAATCGTCGTTCTATCTGCAATTCGGCGATATGACCGACTTCTCGGCACGAAGGCACGACTCTTGTATCAGTGTAAATACACGATCGATGGACGTGTAGGCCTAGCGACAATAACAAGAGTAATTCTTCGAGATTCTAGACAATTTTAGGTAGTATACATATAATATAACAATGTTTTATTGAAATAATATAAAATGCCTCAGATACAAGTGGCAAGCACTTGATAATCGGATGTAATCAATGACGCAGCTAGATCTGCTTATTGCTGTGGCTGTTTTGTAGTGACCTTGACGGTCACGCGATGAAGCGATCATTGATAAATGTTATTTATTTATTTTATCTGAGTTACCCATTCTCATTTCTCAGCTCTACATAATGTATAAACGCCATACCAGGCAAGAGGGTAGAGTCACCTACAACTTACCCAAGCTCATCAGCGACACTGACACTCAAATGTCATACAAAAAGGCGCTCGGGGAGCAGATAGCTAACATCGACGTCAGCTCTGATCCAAACGAAGCCCTGACCAAAATACTGATATCTATGGAGTGATCAGCTACTAGCACCATAGGTGTTCTAAAAAACAATAGAACTAGGTATACTGACGACCCTCTCATAGTAAATCTATCAGCAGAACAGAAAGCATTTCGTCTGCGCATCTATCAAAGTGGCCAAAGTGAAGATCGCACCAAACAGCGCCAGGAACGCAATAACATTCTGCGCCACAGTAGCGAACGCTTACAAGATCTTGCTATCCAACAAGCAGACGCCCTAGCAGATGAAATCACTGCCACGGATGACTGCCACAAAATGTTTCGGGCAGCCCGAGCCCTTCGAGTTGCCGACTACACACCACCACTGACTGTACACAACTCTGAAGGACACTTTATTGGGACTGACCAGGGCAAAGATGAGGCAATTCGAGAATGGTTCAAGGAACAGTTCACTGACCACAATGATGAGCCCTTGCACCCATTCTCAGGAGACCCCAGGCCATTACTAGAACCAATTAATACACCAGACGTTAAGAAGGCACTTAAATCCCTGAAAAATGGGCGTGCATCTGGACCTGATGGCATGAGCAATGAACTATTCAAATATGTAAGTGACATTATCTCAAAACCGATCACGCACATAATCAATTCCGCTTGTATGTACCACCTTCCCATCGACGCTATAGGCCAAGACATCCTTATGGCGCCACCAAAGCCCAGGAAGCCACTACCCCCCCCCCCCCCCCCCCCACATCCAGCCAATCTGCGGCCCATTGTGTTCCTTAACAGCATACTTAAAATCCTATCCAATGTTACTCTATGCCGCATCCGAGACAAGATCGACGACTTCACCGGATCATGTCAAAGTGGCTTAAAACGTGGACGCAGCTGCACAGACAGAGTATGCGCTCAACGCATGCTTGTTTTGGTAGTCATGTCCAAACACTGGGATTTCCACAAAATTGGCATTGACATGTCACGAGCCTTCGACACAATTAAACGCTCAAAGATCCTAGATGTACTGCGCCAGGCCAGTTGAGCTATGACTAGTGAGACTACTGCTTGCAGACACCAAGCTGAGAGTACGAGTCAAGTCAATGAATTCTGTAGAGTTTGAGACATCAATCGGCTCCCCACAAGGAGATATCCCCTGTGCTCTTCACCTGTTACCTGGCTGCTGCATTGAAATCCGTGCGGGAAAACTTCACAAGACCAAACCCCCCGCCCACCCATACTGGGCATGCCGCTACAGGTGGAATATGCCGACGATGTGGACTTTATAGATGAGGAAAAGAAACCCCTTAACGAACTTCTCCCAATAGCTGCAAGCAAACTAAAAATTGAGAATCTCTTTATGAATGAATCCAAAACAGAGTTCACCCACATATACCTCTCTACAGAGCATGAAACTAAAGAAAATGACGATGCACTCTGTGGCGGCGAACCATGGAGGAAAAGTAAAATCCTGGGCTCACTGCTTTGCAGTGCTGCTGACATTGCTGCACGCTGCATCATGGGGAACATGGCTTTCCAGCCCTTCTGGAAGCTATGGATTCGTAGATCAAAGATGCCCCTGGTAAAAAGGCTACGTTTATACAATGGAACCTGCGTATTCTTGATGCTGTATAACTGTAACAGCTGGGCAGCTCCAAAGGCAGCTCTAGACAAACTTGATGCCTGCTACCGCACACATCTACGCACCATCACTGGTCACCAATGGCCAGAGAGCATAATTTCCAACAATGCGCTATACAAGATCTGTAATACGCCGCCTCTATCTGTAAAAGTCGCCCAGCAAGGATGGTCCATGTTTGGCCATGTGTTAAGGATTCCAGAAGACACACCAGCACAGAGAGCCTTGGAATTCGCCCTACTCGGAGCCAGCAAATACAGAGCCAGTGAAGGACGTCATTGCATAAATATGCTATGCGTGCTGCGAGGTGACCTCAAGAAAGCAGGATTAGGTACACTCAAGTCAAGAATGAGCTAAGGATTTTGGCTGAGGACAAGACACAGTGGGCAAAAGTGAAGAAGGACTGATTTCAGCTGTACGATGTTTCTACTACTACAGCTGCAAAATACAGTAATCACACATACATACCAATTCTCAAATGTGGCATACATTGAATGTGGTTTGAAATAATTGATGAAATAATGGATATCATCAGTATTTGCCGCAATATTAGTGTCCCTCCTAAACTAGCTTTTTCATTTAAATCTAGGGAAAAAATAAAGCATTATTTTCAATATTGTTTCAATCTAACAATTTTTGGCAGCCAAATCGTAATCACTCGGAATTCCTCAGAATTTTCTGTAACTCTTTTTTGTTCTCTGTCGTTTTGTTAACCCCTTAATAGTCAAGCCGATCTTGGGAAAAGCCCATTTGCAGGCCAACAAAACATTAAATTGGGCTGGCCTAACACAGGAAAGTTGCAGAATCTCTAAAGTAAATTATTTGCTTGGATCCTAAGGCAGCAATATATACCAGGGTTTTAACCAAGGTGGTGGAGGGGGCATCTCCCCCCCCCCCCCCCCTTCCCGCCCGCCACCAAACCGTCCCACACACCCTGCCCCCCTTATATTATATTATATAATTGCTACAAACAGAAAATGGTTTAAGGATGGTCTCAGGGAGATGTCAGGACTGCATGGCAGTCTACAATTTTAATATACCAGTCCATATAGAATATATAAAATGTTAAATTTTTCAATTAGAGTGGGAATATTTTGCTAAATATAGGCTAGTGTTTAAAATTTAATTTGGAAATCTGAAAACTCTGGTCTGAAACATGGACATTTTGGATCCTTAAATGCACAATTCTTAATAGGAAACAAGAAAATGTGCACCTATAATGCAAGAATACATGTATGTGTGAAAATGCAAAAATCTGTTACTGAAATCTGTGAATTCAGGATTATAAGAAAGTGTTTACCCAGAAATATATAAGTTTTGATAGGTAATATGCATATATATTGATTCAAAATGTTAAAAAGAATTTCAAATGACTAGTAATGTGACAATTTAAGCTGGAAATGTTATGATTCTGGTCAGAAACATATAAAGCCTTTGACAGGAAACAAGAAAATCTGGACTAAAAAGTAACTTTTTTGATTTGATTTAAACATATTTTATTGTAACAATTGCACAATGGGATCGGGCACACGTTCTTACAACTTAGATTTGCCCTCTCCCTACAGAATTATTATAAGCAGCCAATGATTGAGAACACTAAACCGAGGTGAGAGAGAAACAATAAATTAAGAGGTGAGAGAGAGAGAGAGAGAGAGAGAGAGAGAGAGAGAGAGAGAGAGAGAGAGAGAGAGAGAGAGAGAGAGAGAGAGAGATGTAGAGGAGAAAAACGATGTAAACAGATTAAAAAAGAAGAGGAAAGAAAAGAACAGCTCCTTCAAACACTTTCATTGTCGGATAGCAGTTAGCCATTAATATAATAGATTAAACAATACGAATAATTGAATTAACAGACCATATTCATGGTTATTCCAGACCGTCGTCATTTACCCCCGTTTAAAAAGTAACTGCTTTGTTCAGCAACAAAAAACATGGATGCAAAATGCAAATCTATGAGAACGTAGGCTGGAAATAAAAACATTTCTATATGAAGAATTGATATCTAAGTTCCAAAAATAAACATTTTAACAGAAAACGTGAAAATTTTAGGTAAAGAATGAAAGGATTTACGCCCAAAATGAATACAATTGGATAAGAACTGATAACCACTGACAAATAATGTCAAATTACTATAGGCTCAAAACCCATATTATTGACATGCTCAATGTGAAAATTCATTAACTAAGAGGGCCATTTAACAGTCAAGCCGGCAAAAACCACCCCCTGCGGTGGTATTGAGAATATTTTCAAGAATTTGTCACCGGAATGCCTGGCTCGATAACCGAGCAAGGCATTCCAGGGAAAAATCTATTCCCAACACCAGCGAGGTGGCGGTGTAGATTAGCTAGAGATGGGCGGGGCATGGCTAACAACCGGAAAGGTTTATTCTTCATGCTGTAATGTCAGCTGCTTGTATTTATATATATTTATATTTATACGATTTTGTATGCTGTGATCTCTATACATGCCCCAATTGTATATCGTACATAATTTTGTAAATAATTTTATCATCAATGATAGCTTTAGCATGCCTATTTCTGTTACTAGTATTCTGTTGACAGCGCGCGTGTGTGCGTGCAAAAGCATTAGCATAATAATGCGTGTACTATTTTGTTATTCTATTTGTTTATCCCATGCTTGCTGTGTGCTTGTAGTCTGCGCGATTGTCGAAGTAAGGGGGTCTCGGAATCCTTTATTATTTGAATTAAATTTTTCTGCGATGCGTGCGTAATACTAGTTCGTAGTATTTTCATTCACAACTTTTGAGCGTGGGAACATTTTGCAGCGTCACTCAGGTCACGTGTATTCACTGTCTTGTCTAAAATTCTTGCTTCCACTTGTTATGTAAATTAGTGTTGCATTCTATCTGTATATAGTCCTTGAATTTTGGTCATTGGCTATCGTTACTTCACGTTCATTATTGTTGCTGGTATGCAGTTTTAAGTTAGCAGATCGCTGTGTGCGATATCTTTGCGTTGGTTAACGCATGTCTTGGACATCTTGATTGGTCATGCCTCAGGTAAGAGAAAGTTTGTATTTTATTTGACTGCTCATTCCAATCTTGTACCCAGTTGTTGTCTAATATTCGCGTATTTTTTGTGATTATTTTGGGTGCAATTTGATTGAAATCTGCTGCTGCCTACGGCACTAGCCATATTCAGTCAAATTATCTTCAAAACATTCCTCCCTGATAATTCTAGTTATGGGCCTTTGGAATGTATAGATTAATCATTTATGCATGTGGTGTAAACAATTCTTTTTCTCTGACGACATTCAGATTGCAGCCAATCGATAAACTGTACATACTATAAGTCACAATCAATTAAGCGCCTCGTCACAGCTTGATTACCACGTGTTAAAAGTTTTATCATGAGATAGCGTATATTTACGCATTGCTCAATTCTGTTTACGATTGTCATTGACTTTTTATTAAAGGTGCATTATCACATGTCATTAACGTTTGTCCCTAGCTATTTTCTGATGATTGCTAAACGTGGCTAGTGGCTAATGATATATTTACATTTATGATGGCATGAGACTTTAGTTTATATTGGTGTGAGTGAGCCAATTTATTATATCTTAATGTATACTTAGCTTGTTTGTTTGCTTGCTGTGGCATCAGTTTATTGCCGTACTATTGGTGGCATGAGCCCTGGTGCATTTGTGCATTGCAGTGGTTATCTAGAGTCGCCGTACTAGATGTCAGAGTTGCAGCCTTTGAGCAAGCCGTCGTCTATACATATGAAGTCGAGATCATCTACAGAGTAGCTACCGTTCTCACACTCAGCGCACCGAGGATCTTCATGGGCCCCATCACGACAGCCATCACGACAGCCATCACGCCAGCCATCACGACAG
Organism: Chaetoderma sp. LZ-2023a; assembly: GCA_034401795.1. Lineage (NCBI taxonomy): Eukaryota > Metazoa > Mollusca > Caudofoveata > Chaetodermatida > Chaetodermatidae > Chaetoderma > Chaetoderma sp. LZ-2023a. The sequence continues at coordinate 48,332,522 of CM067360.1, forward strand.
CCATCGCGCCAGCCATCACGACAATCATCATGACAGTCATCACATCACTCTTCACGTCAACATATCTTTAGTTAAGTATTTGTCTTATCTATTGTAAATACATTATTCTCATTCATTTAACCAATTCTTTGTGTTTTGATGTTTACTAGAAAGCACGTTCCCCTAGTGATTGCACTGTTAATTTAAGTTACCTTGTCATCTGACATCACAATCTAGTCGGTTTTATGACGTCATAAGCATATCTTTATTTGACTGTCCGTTTTAGTAGTGGTTTGAGCATCCACCCTTCCCATACCCCTAGACACCCACTTCCTAATTCGTGACACATGGACAGAGCTACTGTTCCAAAAACTGAACATTCATAACTAAACTTAATAGCATGGCGACTAATTATGCGCAGGTTTTCGTAGTTCTGTATATATATATATATATATATATATATATATATATATATATATATATATATATATATATATATATATGCTAAAAGCACGTTGGATTCCGTTATACGTGAGTTAGCTTCCTCGAGGCTGGTGCATAATTAAAACATGTAACAATTACCAACACAACTGGCGGTTTACGATATGATGCCTTTCTAGCTAGGATATACCCGGCATGCACCTAACGTTTGCACCCTTTTTAATTGTATTGGGAGTGATTTAAAACCTTGAAACCTAAATTCGAAGAAACTACTTTGACTGATGGTGACTATTCTCAGCAATATTAGTTCCAAAATATTGAAGAAACATGATTATGAAATTGTACATTCATCAAAGACATGCAATTCATACATTTATTGACTGAGCTATTTCATTATGATTGTGATGTCAGCTAGCAGGTGACGTATTTAAGTATGACGTCAGCTACTTGAGCGACAGATCCCTATATTTCCTTAAAACACTGTGCCCTAGATAACGAGTAGGTGTATTTGGTGCTGGAGTGTTATTTATCGAAAAATCTTTGATTGAGAAAATGTGATTCCATGATTTATTTTGATCATTGACAGACTTCCAAGTTCCATCACCTGAGAGCAATGAAAGTATGGCAAGTGAATATGACTGTATATGATCTTGTTGCTAAAAGCTGTTGTGGTGCCGTATAGCAATGGCTTATAGCTACACCTGTCAAAACAAGCAACGGTGTAAGTGGAACAAATCTGGTCAGTTGAAAAGGCCTGCTGGAGTAAGTGAAAAATAATTTAATTCCATTTAGAACGAATAGAAGTCATAGATGGCATACGTTGCAACACAGAGGCTGTCTAATTTCCAGTGTGGATTGACCAATAGGTTTTCAATAGGATATTAACACGTTAAAGTGCTTTAACATATGTTTCAATGTCCAAGATTAAAATGTTATAAGATATAGACTGTCAGATCCCCATGTTATAAGGCATTGTTCGACGGCTCCTAAAGCGTTGAATTGATATGAAGAAGAAAGCCATAAGATATATTGAACATTGCCTTGTTGGCTTGTTAAAAGTAAAAGTTTGGTAGTCAGTAAAGAACACTACAGACAGCCAGCCAGCCGACCAGCCCGTCCGCCCGCTCGCCAGCCAGCTAGTCTGTCAGCCAGCCAGCCAGCCAGCCAGCCAGCTAGGCCGTCAGTCCATCAAATCAGCGTGCACGTCGGTCAGTACGTCTGTCCATTGGTCCGCCCATCCGTCAACATGTCGGTCGATTAGTGAACCAACATGTCAGTAAGAAGTGTGTCACTAGATCTGTCTATCAATTGGTCTGTCCATCGGCCAATCAAACGGACTAGCCAAGAGAAACCCCGCCCTCGGCTGGAACTAAAATTTCCCGACCAAAAAAGCAAGAGACATAGTTGATTCTCGAAATAGTTATCTTGAAGTTACAATTGATTTCCAGAACACCGCTGGCTCTAGACAATGGTCGTTAAGCTCTAGGAATTTGGACCAACTTTGCATGTGTAATTATAGAAGACATGGCAGTTTTCCATGAAATTAAGTGGTATTAAGCGGGAATCTCCAGGCTAAATATTCGTGCTCGACATTGCGCGAGGGATGGGACAGGATGGCGTGTGTGGATATATGGCCTTCACATATGAATATTTAGGTTATGCCTCCAAGCACCATCTTATTACAAAAATCAATTAATTGCATGCGATGTTTTCTCTGGCAAGTGATCCAAGTCGTATGTTTTGAAATAAGGTGATGTAGTGAGTAACATAGGGTTTTTTAAGTTGCTATTGTTCTTTTCGTTGGAATGTGTTTTTAACCAATCAAAACGCTCCATTTATAGTCGCTATTGTTTGGAGAACAATGACGACCAGCGGTACACGTTTTCTAGATAACAATGGCGACTATATTCACACGTTATTGAGAATCTGCAGCACTGTGGAATGTTCTATTATTTTGAATTAGTTAACCATTAAAAGTTGTGTAATTTAAGTTTAAATGTAGTGGCGGCGCCCCCCCCCCCCCCCCCATCCCGTGTTTATCTACCGTTGTAGGGTAAAAATAATAAGAGAGTAATGTAAAAATAATAGAGTTTAAGAGGTGGTCTGATAATGGAGGTTGTAGGAGTATGAGGTTGAGGATGTATGAGGAATTACGGTAGGATATTGATGTATATTTTGAAAATAATTTGACTGTTTCGTCGCTAACGTTATTAGTAAACTACTTTGTAAAAATATCTAGAGACTAATTTAACTGTAAGCTGTTACTGTCTTAGTAAGCAACAGCTACCAGACAGATTAGCAACAAAATATTTAAAATAATCTTATATTAATGGTATATAGTGATCGGTTGGAATGGTAACCAAGACTTGGTGGTGATGGACTCATAGGATTGTATCCTGGGTTAAAAAAAGTTAACCCTTTCACCGATGAATTCCCCATATCTCATTTTCATCGATACCATACAGGAAAACTGTTGAATATTTTGAAATATATTTGACGTCGCTAACGTTAATTTATTAGAAAACTATTTTTGTTGAATATTTTGTAGCCGTATTGACTTTTAACCCTCATTACGCACAAATTGTTTTTAAATACTTAATATTTCAATAACGTCAGTCGTTTTAGATGTTGTACGATGGTCAAAATGTGGTCATTATATCTCTGAGGGTTCCGTGTGTTTATAGAATTGTATGTCGAGCGTACTTATGCTAAAAAGATTATTTGGTGTGTATGATTTATCCATACGTCTTGAATAGCCATGAGATCAATCTTGAATCGAGATACAAACATACCACGTGTTAATAATGAAAGAACGTGTTAGTACCTCAAGTCTCGTACTACGTGTTTTTTAGAAATATTCAAAATTACTATTGAATTATCACCTACTCGCTAGGAGATTTCACTTTGCAGTTGTGAATGCGTACAGCTTTGTGCTCTGGATACAATATCGTATCGTTTCCTAGTTCTTAGCCGAGTGGACATATGTACTAATTCCCTTGGGTAATTATTAGAATATCACGTTTTGGTGCACTAGTGCTTTATGCATATTTATGGCGTGTTCGCGCATTACTCATATTACCATTACACATGTCCGCTTCATTCGCTTTAAGGTCATGTGATGTTAGATTTTGTCAATGCCTGTTTCCTCGCGAACTAATAATGTCGTTGGTATGTACCACGACGAAAGGCGTAACTCTAAGTTGAATATGTGGTTGAATGCGTCTGTATCGATGGAAATCTGTTACTGATCCATCATCCACAAGGGTGTCCTACTTTTTTCGTATACGTACCCACACATACGCACGCACCTGATGCACCAACACACGCACGTACTGCGCATACCCTCACGGAATATTTTGATAATTTGTTGCTGAATATTTTGATAATTTGAGTGGTAGCTGAATATTTTGAGAATTGTTTGCTGAATATTATGATAATCAGTTGCTGAATATTTTGATTGGATGCTGAATAAATTGATTGGTTGCTGAATATTTTGAAAACGATTTGACTGTGTAAATTTTAATTTCCTATTACGCGATGTTAGGTAAGAGAGAGGTGGTCTGATAACGGAGGTCGAAGGAGGAGGGAGGAATGCTATCTCAGCCACCCTCTGCTCGGCATTGTTCTCCGCGCATGAGCGCGCCTTTATTCGCCTGGTGGTCCTTTAAGAAAATGCATAAAGCTGGTCGCTCGTAGAGGTGTCGCGAGGGATGAGGAGGATGGCTGACGTATGCTAGCGTACTCGCCGAGGCAACGTCTTGCGCGATATCTCTGTACCAATATTTTGAAAATAATTGATTGTAAGCCGCTGTTGGTTTAGTCACCATTAACCTCCTCCTTGGTTTAAGTCATTTAAAAAATGGCAGTCATTTAATTATTAAATTTTCAAAATTGTTATGGAAATGGTCATCGTTGACGATCGATGTTGTATAATATTATATAGATAGTTTTATCTACCATATTTATGTCTTTAAAGCGTCAATCATTTAATTATTAAATTTTTTAAAATATGAACAAACTCCCAGTCATTTAATTTTCAAAAAAAATCAGAGCGTTGCGTTACACAAGTTATAGTGATCTACGTATATATATATATATATATATATATATATATATATATATATAATTTTATCTTACGTATTTAAGGCGATTATTTAAAGTTGAAGTCATTTAATTATTAAAATTTCAAAAATGAGCAAAATGTGTTCCCCAGTCATTTAATTTTCAAAAATCAGACACAGTAATACACGTACACAGTAATTTTTCCTATGCTATTATATAGATAGTGTTATCTATCGTATTTATGTCTTTAAAATGGCAGTCATTTAATTATTAAATTTTCAAAAATATGAACAAAATGCGTTCCTAGTCAATGTCAATGCATTAATCGACCACGAACAATAGCGTACCGATGCCCATTTAGAACAGTAGCGTCCATCGACCACTTTTGACGAATCAGAATGTGTGCTTGCGTATGCATGTGTGAAGAGGGTTGTTGTGTGTAAAAACTGTATTACATTATTTTATTTTTTTGAACAGATAAAGAGTTCTCTTTCGAATGATTTGTGGGCCCTAAAAAGGGCCGTGTTTTGAGATAGGTCTCAGTCTTCGCAGATCCGCACAGGCGTGGTTGACAGTTTGGTAACAAACTGCGTCATGTTTGCTTTTTGTATATCAGTCGGAGTATCACCGATTACAGGACACCCATGCGGATACTGTTTGTGGCTATCCAAGAAACAATAACAAGAAACCTAATTGTAAAAAAATTATAGAGTAACACGATAAGAGGCTGTTTTGTAGATTTAACACTGGAATGACTGGCTCGGTTATCGAGCAAGTCACTCCGGTGGTAAATACCCAAAATAGTCTCTGTCGCGATATGAATGGATATAATTGTCTATTGTTGAAAATAAGGTTGTTCTGTATTTTAGTTTAAAATGACTACCTTATGTACAGCAATAACCCATTTCTAAGAATACCAATCTGACATTTTTTATAATCAGTTATTATATATTTATTATAATCTAAATTCTGATGACCCCCACAATATGACCACTATAATTTTAGTACTTTGTTATTGAGATGGCGGTACAATAACAGTAATAATTCTGTCATTACTAATTATGAAGTACGTGTAAATAATAACTGTAACTTTCCTAATAATTCTAAGTTACTACTACTACTACTACTACTACTACTACTACTACTACTACTACTACTACTACTACTACTACTACTACTACTACTACTACTGCTGCTACTGCTACTGCTATTGCTATTGCTATTGCTATTGCTAGTGCTACTGCTGCTGCTGCTGCTGATGCTACTACTACTACTACTACTACTACTACTACTACTACTACTACTACTACTACTACTACCACCGAAAGCACAAACAGTGGTTATATAACTAGATAAATACCAAAATATGTAATTATGAATTGATATATAATGTCTGATCGCCATAACGTTTATAATTTCTGTAAATTCATATTCCCCATATGCCATTATGTGGCCTGGGTGTAAATAAAAAATCTGAATCTGAATCTGATTGGTAATAGACAATAGCACTCCTTGCAGGTGTACACCATCTCTTTAGGTTCTGTTTTCTTGATCATACGCCTACAAACCCTCTCGTGTTTGGACCGTCGGCATATGGTGTCGCGGATGTCGATGGAACACCAACGACATCGCACATACCCAGTGTCTGATCCGTCAAAGTTTGTACTGATGGCCATTTTAGCCAAATGTACATTAACATTTACATTTATACCACATCGCTCTACTACAAAAAAAAATATAAGGAATATCACATGAGATGAAATCTGACTGCCTAAGGCTACCTAACTACTCAGCAGTTACACATCCAACAACTTTGCGATGTTTAAACTGGAATGAGAAAATGGATTGAATTTGTACCGTTTATAGGAATATATGTACTGCGGCCGCAAATTCGCAACATGCGCCCGCAATCCGCAACACATGGCCCGCATGCGGCCGCACATGTACGCATGCATTTTGGCGTGTATGCGTGTTCAGGCATGTGCATATACTTGTTGCCATACGCAACACGCACCCGCAAATCTGCAACACGCGGCCCGCATGCGGCCGCACATGTAAGCATGCATTAAGGCGTGTATGCGTGTTCAGGTATGTTCATATACTTGTTGCCACCCGCAACACAAGCCCGCAAATCCGCAACACGCGCCCGCATGCGGCCGCATATGTACGCATGCATTTTGGCGTGTATGCGTGTTCAGGCATGTGCATATACTTGTTGCTATCCGCAACACGTGCCCGCAAATCCGCAACACATTAACATTTACATTTATACTACATCGCTCTACTACAAAAAATGTAAGGAATATCGCGTGAGATGACTATCGTCCTATCATCAAAAACTGTCGCATACTGGCCTCCATATAATGACACATACATGCAGGCGAAAATCTTGGATATAATCACGGGCTAGACGCGATGGATCAGTTTGTTAAATGGTTTACACGCATAAAAATCTGTGCGTGTTAAAAAAGTATCCAGGGAAATATGTTTTCTCTGACGACCTGGTTAGTGTGCATAAAGCATCTATGATTCGCTTTTAATCTTTCAATTTGTATGTAAATGCGTTAACCTTCATCTAAAACCCTCAAACATGAAACTAAGCGGCTTCCTACCAGTCATTTAATTTTTTTAAGAGAGCAAAGTAGGCCCCCCTACATCTCTATGCGGGTAATATATAGCTAAGCCAAGTGATGTTGTATGCATAATATTATATAGATAATAATCATGCATCTCGTATTTAAGGAGTGGTCTTTAAAGCGTCAGTCATTTAATTATTAAATTTTAAAAATTGTTATAAAAATAGTGGGAACAATGTCCACCATCGTCATCGTTGACGAATAATGACGAGCACCCTTGTATCGTTTAACGTATTAATTAGGTGGTCGATGCGGTCTCTCGTGGGTGTAGTAAAAATGTATTTTGAAACTAAGCGGAATTGTGGCTTCCTATGTCAAATTGTCGCCTTGAACAGCACTTTTTAAAGAGTTTGTGCGCACGAATGTGCTTGTGCGAATTGTAGCTTCCTATGTCAAATTAGTATCAAAACTATTCGCTTAAACTACCAATGCGCCACGATTTAGGTTTGAAAAATCAGAAAATAGCATCCATGGAATGAGTGTAGAGGTGGTCGCATAATTGAGGTCAAACGAGTGAGGATGAGGAGGGATGAGGTATGCTAGCGCGGTGCTGCATGGCACGAGGGATGAGGTATACTATCATACTTGTTTACAAGGCCGGCAATGCGCGTTGTACGAATATTTTGAAAATAATTTGACTGCAGTGTTAGCAACAACTTTCTATCAAATCATTTCCATGATATTTAATGAATATTTTGAAAATAATTTGACTGTCTGCATCAAAAGTAGATCCCTGGAATGTCTGAAACACCTCGCCAGTCAGCCAGTTAAAGGTAATAAAACTAGGAAAAATTACCATGTCCGGGTACACACAGTATGAATGCATTATGAGTACCTAGTCAATGAGACCCCGAAAACAAAAATAATATAGTTGGCTAACCATTGTCTAGACATTGCGGTCGCAACCACCTACTACCAATACCGATCATCATCACCATCACCACCACCACCACCACCACCATCACCACCACTACCATCCCTCTATCACCACCAGCACCACCACCCACTAAGCACCAACACCCACCACCAAGTATTAACCCCACCACCATTATCCACCACATCACCTATTTCCACCGCCAACCCCACCACCACCACCACCACCACCAACAGCACTCCGATTTGTATATTGAGGGATGTGGGGGGACCTGGCTGGGCAGCTACAATCATCAAATCAACACGCGCATAAAGAACCAATATTTTATTTGTATCCATATTTTTACATTGAAGTAAATATTACATATGATAACACGTATAGTTGCTGTAGCATAAACAAATAGTCAATGTTCTGGAGATCCATTTTATCGATGACTGATTCCTTATGGATCAGATCCATCACCATCAGAATCATCATCATTATCCTCAGCATCTAGATGGTTCCTTATGTACTTCTTGATCAGAAACTCTCTTTTTCGAAAAGCTGAGAAGACAGATTCATCGTAATCTTCTCGACTGGAACATTATGTCTATACACTTTGTAACCAAAGCATCAGCATATACGGAAAGAGGCACATTGCCTACACCATTTGGGTTTGTGTCCACTTCACCATCCTCATCTTCTAAACCTGATTGTTCAGTGTCTAAGACCTGCTTAATATTTTGGAATATGGTAAATAGTTCCTCATTGCCTATGGCTTCTTTTTCATCTTCACCTTCATCTTCACTCTCAGACTCCGCTGAGTCATCACTGTCTTCACTGTTCAACTCCGCTGGCTCAGCATCTTCACTCTTCATCTCCGTCTTCACTGTCTACATTTTTGCTATCTTCATCGTTATGGAATCGGATCTTATGCCGCTTCAGGTCATTTGACCTATTAAAAGTTGAACCACATTCAAAACATTTATGTCTCGGCATATTGATTATAGGATAAATCTAGCAAGTATTCAAGTTCCAAGGTTCTTCAAAGAAATCTGACTGCCTAACTACTCTGCAGTTACACGTCCAACCACTTTGCGATGTTTAAACTGGAATGAGAAAAGGGATTGAATTTGTACCATTTATAGGATTGTATGTACTGCGGCAGCAAATCCGCAATATGCGCCCGAAAATCCGCAACATACGCCCGCAAATCCGCAAATGCGGCCCGCATGCGGACGCACATGTATGCGTGCATTTTGGCGTGTATGCATGTTCAGGCATGTACATACACTTGGTGCCATCCGCAACACGCACCGGCAAATCCACATCATGCACCCGCAAATCCGCAACATATGCCCGCAAATCTGCATCATGCGCCCGCAATCCGCAACATACGCCCGCAAATCTGCATCATGCGCCCGCAATCCGCAACATACACCCGCAAATTCACAACATGTGGACTGCATGCGTTCGCACATGTACGTATACATTTTGTGTGTATGCGTGTTCAGGCATGTACATATACTTGTTGCCATCCGCAACATGTGCCCGCAAATCTGCATCATGCATGCAATCTGCATCATGCACCCACAATCCGCAACATACGCCCGCAAATTCACAACATGTGGACTGCATGCATCCGCACATGTATGCATACATTTTGGCATGTATGCATGTTCAGGCATGTACATATACTTGTTGCCATCCGCAACACGCACCCACAAATCCGCATCATGCGCCCGCAATCCGCAACATGCACCCACAATCCACAACATATGCCCGCAAATCCTCAACATGCAACTGCAATCCACAACAAGAGGTCGCAATCCGCAACATGCGGTGGTGGTGGTGCCTAGTGGTTGGTGGTGCATGTCGATACTGGCGGTGGTGGTGCCAGTGGCGGTGGTGTTGAAGCTGGTGGTGTTGACGTTCGTCATGATGGTGGTGGGTGTTGGTGATGATGATGGGGTGGAGGTGGTAGGTGGTTGGTGGGTGGTGTTTGCTGTCACAATGTCTAGACAAATGGATAGCCAGCAAAGCCAGTCATTCTGATGATAACTTTTCAAAAATAGTCTTCTGGTGCTGCATGCATGCGCACAAGGGTGCACACTGTGGCATACACGCATGCACAAGGGTACAATGTATAACTAGCAGTATCGCATATTAGCACATGTTCATACGAGCGAGACCGTTATTAAATCCTCATTGACATACCCTCTCCAATCTATATGCCGGTTTTTTCAAACACGGCGCTCTCACACATTGTCTAGACAAATTGATAGCTGTCAGAGTCAGTCTTTCCAGTGATAAATTTTCAAAAACAGCCTTCTCTAAAGATGCAAGTATGAATATGAAGAAATTCGCTATGGGTTGGCGGGTGCGTGGGTGGTGGTGGTGGGGTTAATGCATGGTGTTGGGTGTAGGATGTAGTGGTGGTGGTGGTGGTGGTGGTGGTGGGTGTTGGTGATGATGATGGTGGTTGGTGGGGGGTGTTTGCCGGTGCAATGTCTAGACAAATGGATAGCCTACAGTGCCAGTCATTCCGATGATAAATTTTCAAAAATAGTCTTCTCTTGTACCACAAATATGAATATGAAGAAAATTGACATTTTCTTGAAGAAATTCGAGGGTTAAAAGGGTTAAGAAAGTCACTAGCGCACATGTAATGACGTAACACGAGGTGGTCGCTTAGGACAGGACTGAATTATATAGTAAAAAACATGGTTATAACGTATCACTGCTCTGTAGCCTAAAGGATATATTTATATTTGTAGTAAACGAACATCTATGATTATGCTACTACGCTTGTAATGTTGCTCTTAATTGCCAAATCTTTACGCGTCGGTAAACATCAATAGCAGGTGAGTGGGTGCACGCTTTATTATCGATTTTTATAAAACTCTCGGCGAGGACATTGTAATATCCCGTGCTTAGAACGAGACGGGTGGTACATTCTTATAGTATTCCTTAACAGTGACATGTTTGTATCTCGATTAAAGATTGATCTTGGTGCTTTAACATTCTTTCGTTGTTAACACGTGGTATGTTTGTATCTCGATTAAGGACCGACCTCATGGCTAATGTGTCAGTAATGGTTAAATCATATGCAACAAATAATCTGTTTAGCATAAGTACGCTCGACATACAATTCTATAAACACACGGAACCCTCAGAGATATAATGACCACATTTTAACCATCGTACAACATCTAAAACGACTGACGTTATTGAAATATTAAGTATTTAAAAAACAATTTGTACGTAATGACGGTTAAAAGTCAATACGGCTACAAAATATTCAACAAAAATAGTTTACTAATAAATTAACGTTAGCGAAGTCAAATCAATTTCAAAATATTCAACAGTTTTCCTGTATGGTATCGATGAAAATGAGATATGGGGAATTCATCGGTGAAAGGGTTAACTTTTTTTTAACCCAGGATACAATCCTATGAATCCATCACCACCATGTCTTGGTTACCATTCCATCCGAACACTACATACCATTAATACAAGATTATTTTTAATATTTTGTTGCTAATCTGTCTGGTAGCTGTTGCTTACTAAGACAGTAACAGCTTACAGTTAAATTAGTCTCTAAATATTCTACAAAATAGTTTACTAATAACGTTAGCGACAAAACAGTCAAATTATTTTCAAAATATACATTAATATCCTACCGTAATTCCTCATACATCCTCAACCTCATACTCCTACGACCTACATTATCAGACCACCTCTTAAACTCTATTATTTTTACATTACTCTCTTATTATTGTTACCCTACAATGGTAGATAACCACGGAGGGGGGGGGGGGGGGCGCCGCCACTACATTTAAACGTAAAATACACAACTTTTAAGGGCTAACTAATTCAAAATAATAGAACATTCCACAGTGCTGCAGATTCTCAATAACGTGTGAATATAGTCGCCATTGTTATCTAGAAAACGTGTACCGCTGGTCGTCATTGTTCTCCAAACAATAGCGACTATAAATGGAGCGTTTTGATTGGTTAAAACACATTCCAACGAAAAGAACAATAGCGACTAAAACCCCCCTATACTACTGTAGTGTTGATCGACAGGCCTATGAATTGAGCATGCCATACAATTATTATCAGAACTGTTGGTCGAAGAAATAATTATAGAAAACACATTAGATAACCAATACTGATCATTTTTATATACAAAAACATTTTTGTAAATGGGAGATCGTATGTCGACTGGAGAGGAATGTCCTGGCTGAACATTCATGCTCGACATTGCGCGAGGGGTGGGTGTTTGAAGTGGGCACATACGACAACAATCCCTGTTGTGAGAGAGTATTTACTAACAGTTGACTAATGACGCGCTCTCCCGGTGGCTTAAAATTAAATTTCCAAATGTCACCGAGAGTTTGAGGTGATTTAGAATCGCCGGACAGAGATGCACATTCACATGTAATCACACTGGCTCACACTGTGCTGCCATTCTGTTGATTCATTAACACGATCACGCTACATTAGTGAGTTAGTAAATCATCTACGATTGCTTTCCAAGACGTGTAAATTGGCTGATTCATTCTCTGACATTTGAGAATCGGCATTTTCCATGACATTTTAAATGTCTCTGAAAGCCATTTCAGTCTGTTTATACCATTTTGCTCAATCTGATAAAACCAGTTCATTGCTGAAGAGGTGTATTGATGGGCATGGCGTAACTCATTCACGAAAACAAGAAAGTTAGTTTTACAAAATACTATTATTTGTGACTTTGGTATGCATTTGTCACTTTCAGCCATATAAACACAATAAGGGGCATTCTTTTGCAATTAAAATAATTCTGATGAATCATTGAATGCATTTTGTCTATAGTAGACATGGTTGCTCCATAACCCCGCCACATTTCTGTCAGATCCAGTTTCAAACAAGTCACCGTTTAGCCTCAAATTTGTGACACTGATCTCAGGATTTAAAGACGCAAAGCCAAGCTAATTATTAAATCTATTTTATCTATGGCTGACTTCCACGTGTCATCACACCAGACTCATGCATCTTTTGCTGGCTGTGGTACACCCTACCCACCCCAATATTCTATTAGGTCCTAACTTTCCTTGAACAAACCGGAAAGGCCTACCTTCCTAGTCATGTTTCCCAAATATTAGCTCTATCGTTTTAGCAGTCTTTGAGAGAAAGAAGTGCTTGCAATAGGTTCGTCGTCTACGATGGCCGTGAAACTAATAAATCAGGTCGGTTATCTAGAAAAGAGGTCATTGAACTGTTCATCTAGATGTGATTTCCTAGGTATCAGCTCAATTGGAAACATCTGCATAACATTTTTAACAAATAAACAACTAGCCCACAGACGAATGGCCTGAACTCTAAGTGCATCAGAGCATTATAACAGCATTTCTTTTCATTTATGTTCTCCACTGAGCTCAACAACCGTATTGCGGCCATTGCATAAGTTAAGGCCAAGCATAATGCCCCAATCCATCACAGATTCTAAAATGAAAAAAAATGAGATGTCGTAATCATTGTTACAAGCTCACTGTTAATTTCGTGACAAGCTAATATACTCAGGTTGCTAAGCTAAGATTACCATACCCAGACTGCAGTTGACATTATACCTAATGAACTTAGTTGTAGAGGATTGTCCTGGGAGCAAGCTGCCCTAAATCGCAATGTTCAGTCTTGGTCTCGTCAGAAATTGCTTCTGGTAAATTGAACTGCTAATATTTTGATTAGGATTTTTATCTCTTCAGTTACGTATTTATGTAATAAGACGTCCGCCCATCCATGACTGTACGTATAATACTCACCAAGTCACAAAGCCGAAATGTAAAATCTGTGTTGTGTTCAAATGCTACTCTTGTACAGTAGCCAAATATATAACGTCTCAAAGACGTATTTGTACCTATAAATTGGCCTCATCTCGACTCGAAGCGAATTATTCATACACTCATCCACTCCACAACTGTTTCCACATTTCTAGAGCCAATCAGGCAGTGGTAGGAATCCAGCCCAACACATTTGCTTTCCGAGTTGACATCATTACCATAGAACCCCGGGTGTCACGTATTGTGTAATTCACCAAATGACCGTAATTAGACAACTGCAGATGTTACTGAGGGGAGGAGAGCTGCATTACGTGGTTCTGTCCCGACAAGGAAATGGTCCAGTGCAGAACAGCCAGAACATGATTGTGAGGAAACTTGGCTTCTATTGACCAGAGTATGACTGTCAATAGAGGAATCCATTTCTAGCTATGCCTCGCCCATTTCTAGCTAAGCTCCACCCACACTTTGCATGTGGTGGGATCGATCGAAACACGAATTCTCAGAATCCCAATAACATGGTAATTATACATGTATGCTGTTGAGAATTTTGAGTCTAATTTGACTGAGTCGTATTGTTCCTATGGAAGTAATTTCGCCCAGTCGAATTAGTTTCAAAATATTCAACATAATGTATATTAAATAGCAACGACATAGAATTCGTACAACTTGACATACTGATACGCGTTTATGATAGACTTAATCACAACAATCATGACCCAAATGATTCTGACGTTAGCCTACATGTGATGCAGTTGATTATGTCGTCATACGATTGAATGAGAGTCTGTATTCCGCTATTAACTCTTTTTCCATGCCAAAAAGATATGATAAAGTATGTATGGTGTATGTGTGCCTGGGCATCGTATCACGCGGTAGGCCTACCGTACCTCACTAATAGCATACGTTCAAAGTAGAAAATTTCATTAGAAATTAGCCTTTGTTCATCTATACGAAGCATTCATGAGCAGACCAATTACTGAAAGCTTTGTTGGCTAAGTAAGCATTGCCATCAACAACAGGCGCAGCTGGTTCTGTAATAGTGTTAACCACATTATATTCTCATGTTAATAAGTTTGTTTTGAAATCACATTATGTATCAAATGTCATATTTCACAAATGGACTGAAGTTTAATCGAAATTGTTCCGGTCCCTTGCCACTGTGAAATGGCACTTCTTGTACTGTTTTCAACTGCAACTAAGCATATAGTGTTTTAGCGGAAACACTACCGTCCTGGGGTAAAATGCTACCCTTGGGGTTCCAATGATGTATGTTCATTGTGTGGCCAAAGCCAAAGGTCAAGTTAGCACCATAAGTGGCCGGTCACTTTACCAGTTCTCATTTATGACATAAATGAAGTTCACTTGTCCTGAGAAGTCCAACGGATAGTACGGTAATGGTCACCACTTTGGCGTCGATGTCATCCCTTCCATGTTTGGTCTACTACAATACATATAGCCTTTAGCTAATCTTCGAAAAACGTGGCTAGTATGGCGCCTTAGAGGTCCCGGGGAAGCCTATTGACTTTGAACACGAAGGTCAAGGTTACTTCTTAGTATGAATGCCACGATTGTATTACATCAATGTTAGCAGTTTAAGTTTTGGGCAGAAATGAACTAGCATAGCTTCAAGTTTTGCTTTGTGGTACAAATGAACTATTCTTGCCCGAAAAAGTTTAAAACAGCATCTTTCGTTTCTATCGAAAAGGCTGATTATTCTTTCTGTCTTTGCTTTGCCAAGTTCTTTGGCTTATATTGACCTGATTTGCTATCAATTTTAAATTGGATCCATCCAATTGTTTTCGAGAAATCGGCTTTTCCACACCGAGGCCTCTCAAATATGCATGGGAACAATATTTGAGCCAAAGTTTGAAAACGAATGGCTCGGCACTTGGGAGATTTCTAGCATCCTTTGAGCCATAGTGTTTCCTAAAAGAGAGAGAGAGAGTCTGTTCCACCAAATCCTTTTTAATATCTGGCATACTAAGCGAGACGTTATTTTGATCACCATCAATTATTTGTCGGTGGGAGTGAGAAATGTGAAAGTTAGCATAGCAATAGGCAATATAGGAGTAAGCTGATTTGAGAAATAAATCCTTAGCAGTCAGGAGTTTATATTATACTTGGCCAGAGATCATTTTCCGCTCCAACAATTATGCATAGACCGATAGACACTCTGACGAATCAATGAGATGAATAGGAAGCTGAACAATACTTGACAATATGAAATATTTTCCATGATTATTTCTGTTGTTATTTTATCACAAGAGCTATGTCGACACGGCTTTGTTTACCGAGAGCATGGCATGTATAAGAGAGCAGTGACCGCAAGACAAAGAAGCCACGTGGACATTACTCGTGAGTAGAAAATCAAGGCTTAGCAATGGCCCTTTGTAAGTTAATGCGTAGATAATTAAATAAGACGTACTCAATTAAATGTAATCAAAGGCTGCCTTGCAATTTCATCAGCAGATGAAAAGGCTAATTTCTATGACGACTTGTGTTGACATCTTGATGACATAGAATTTATAGTAATCAGCAGGACTATGACGCATATACATGTACATAGTTATGATAAAAGATGCATGTATTCGTTTACGCTTATTGTTGTCCAGTTAATAAACATCATTGTCAGACTCTCTCATTTGCAGAGAGTACTGCGCATATGAATTCTTCATATTTGGCGTATCAGACAGACAAATAATCAGCATCTTAATATAAATAAAGATGGCAATCTGAAGGCAAGAGAAATCCCAAATCGTTTCCGAACTATGCCAACAATAAAACAGTTCTAGGCGAATCAAAGAACAATCTACGTAACCCTGGTAATTAATGGCTCAATCACTACAGATGATAACAAAGAATCTATTATTCTTGCTAAATATTTCTCAAGTTTGGTCGCTTCAGAAAACCTGCTCTCTACACCAATTATTAGCCCCGGAAGCAATGGTATTGTATTACGGAATAAAATAATAACACCTGTCACTATCGAAATCGAAAGCACTCAACCAGGATATGGTCAAGCAGTGGCCTGGATGACATACAAGTAACAGTATTAAATGAAGGCGATGTCTCTATTGTGCGCGTTGACTTCTTGCTAAGAGTGCTTTACGTTCTGCCATACCACTACGAAACTATTTTGAATCGGTAAGAAAATGTTAAATTCGCATTTGTTCATTGCTCAATACGGCATCTCTGAACGAGCTTAACAGATGCATTTGCAGGAAATCTGAGACAAATTAAATCTGTTTGATTTTATCATAACATGCATATGTATATTCGGCTACATCGTACGAAAAATGATAGTTCTTTTTATCATTAGGATTAACGATACAACTGCTTGGGTATTTTAACAGTTAACTGCGTCAAAGCTGCATGAGCCTATTATCTGAGTACTCTTCATATACAAGAACAAATTGGTACAAACCGTGAACAGTGTTATATGAAATATATGAATATTGATAGCATCTGAACTAGCAATGCCATTTTTGTCATAAATACGATACAATCGATGATGCATTAAACATTGACAGGCATGTAGAGTGTTATTATTAGATAATATAAATGACATGTGTGGTTATAGTGACATATAATAAGACGCTTGTACTCAATTTGGATGTCCAAACATCTAATCTCAGCACCGTGAAGCCTCGAGCCACCAAATTTGTTCGAGAAAATTTAAATTTTCTCATAGAAAATGTCCATTTGCCGACCAACAGCAGATAATTTTTGAAGATTTGCCACTGGAGTTACTGGCTCGGTTATCACACCAGTTATTTCAGTGATAAATTTTCAGACTAGTCTTCGCGGAATAAATGTCAAGCCATATTAAAGTAGAGAAATCTTAGTTGAGTTTAAAGAATTTCCAGAGATATAAAACAATATTAAGTTTATCTTAATAACCCATCACTTTATGAACCAGCATTTAACCCATCTTATGTCAACAGCGTCTCAAAGCGGCCAGGATACAACTCATATCAATTAACTGTTTAATTGCCAAGATTGTTCAATACAATTATAATGTTTGTAGGCCAAGGGAAGACAATTTTTGTAACTTTAGCACTGAAAATTACAAAAATAGCTTTCTGCCCTCAAGACGACCGCAGAGAATGTGTTTGACCACCAAAGCGGAAAATGTTAAGTAAATCCGATTTTTGGACTAGTGAGCGTCTATTTGCAGGCCAAGAGAATTGTAGTTTTGAAAATTCACCACTGGAATGACTGGTCTGAGCCAGTCATTCCAGTGGTAAATTTTCAAAAATACTATTCTCTTGGCCTGCAACCGGACATTGTTAAGACCATACCAGTGGGAGATTCTTGCGGGCTTGATCTTAAAGGTTAAGGTGACACAAGAAGGGTTAACTTTGGAGTGCAATATCTGAATCACATTAACAACACGATATACGTATGGTGCTTTCCCAATCAATCATCACTGGGCGGCTGAGTTGAAGATGTAGACGCCGTAGATGTTTAAATTAACTCCATCAAGAGTAAATAATGCAGTTTCAGTTTGTTTTTGCATTGAGCAGACCGTGAGATTGTCGATCGATCAATGTATCTAGTTAACTATTCGCCAGTTAAACACATTGGATTGGTGGGGCTCATTAGATGACCGATACGTGGCCCTAGCTAACATTTCACCAGTCTAACACATAAGATTTGCAAGGGATAGATGGCCATAGTTAAGTACACATCAGGCAAACGCGCAATCTTTCAGAGAATCCAATTCGGAAAATGTTTATTTGCACTGTGCATAGTCCGCTATAACTAACTATTGGTAACTAAGCCAACTTCCGCCTCTCGCGTTTTAGTAGAGCAGCGAGTACCTAAAAGTGCCTTGGTTAGTGAACTACTCAAACCGGAGTACTAATATATGCCACAATATATCAAAATGTTCGTTAGAGTGGGGTTGGGGAGGGGCGAGGGGGAGGGGGAGGGGTTGTTGTTGGGTGTGGGTGTGTGGATAAGAAAACACCGAATGACAGGCTTAAAAAATATAACAAATCAAGTTATGGCCGAGATTCTGAAGGGGACGCGGCACATTTTTCATTATGAAGCAATATCCTCCGACATAATGCTTTTCTCACAAGTCAGGTATGTTTAAGCATGTTCCATAGATGTAGCGGCTTCAAATATCATAGCAATAATCAAATTAATTAGCAATCAATCGTGGTATTAATTTTCTACGTGTGCGTGCGTGCGTGCGTGCGTGCGTGCGTGCGTGCGTGCGTGCGTGCGTGCGTGCGTGCGTGCGTGCGTGCGTGCGTGAGTGAGTGAGTGAGTGAGTGAGTGCGTGCGTGCGTGCGTGTGTAGGGTGTGCGCGCGTGTGTGTGTGCGTGCCTGCGTGCGTGCGTACGTGCGTTCGTGCGTGCGTGTGTGTGCACATGTGTGCGTGCGTGTGTAAACACGAGTGCGTGCGTGCGTGCGTGCGTGCGTGCGTGCGTGCGTGCGTGCGTGTGTGCGTGCGTGCGTGCGTGCGTGCGTGCGTGTGTGTATGTGTGTGCGAGCGCAGGCGCGAGCGCGCGTGCTTGCAGTCGGTAGGCTGTTAATTACTGTTTACTGCCGCTTCTTTCTTTCGTTGTGGCACACCCAGCATTGTTATGAAAAACAGGGTCATGTGATGATGGAAAATAACGCAGACATACTTGCAGGTGTAACATGATTCAGATATCATTAAGCGTGTGGATCAACCTACTGTAGTGAACAACTATGACGATGAGAATAATAGCGGCTCAGAGGCCACTTCCAAATAACGTACCCGGAATTTGACTTGGAATTTAACTGTTTACCCGTGGAATGCGCTGCCTTCCATCTTACATATATTAAAAAGATTAAGGACAAATGGTATTTGGTTGAAACAGTGATAGACGACACATGCCACAATATATATGCAAAGGTCAGAGACTTTGAGTTGCCGCTGAGAAATAAGGAGACCGGGTTCCCGGCGTAGGGCCATATCTGGTTGCCATATGTGTGCAGTATCATCAGGAAAAGCGCTGCCTTCCAAGATACGTACTGGCTGATGAATCTGACAATGCTCACGGGGATAGAGTCAGGCTGGAGAAAACCTAATTCTACCAATCAATAATGATTTAAAGAGAAGTTAACCTTTTAATTTCTCAAAGAAATCGGTATCAAGAACCTGCCGGTGGGAGCGATATGAGCAACCCCTCGGAATATTCCTCCCATGACTTTCGTGCATTCCACAACCACGATTGTCAGATTTAGTGTGCTCAAACAAACTATCAAGAGGAGGGCCATAATTAAGGCCTGTAAATTGCCACATATTATCAAGACAGTCAAGGACTGCTACGGGAAGGTGACTGACACGACCATAAACATAGTGAATAAAGCATAGTGCAAACGTATGTAGGTATACTTAAAATACAGAAAATACAGAATACTGTTAAGTCTCAAGAAGAGTATATTTTCTCTGAGGAGATAACAATTGACGCCTGCCGGGATTTTGTTGATCATCTGCTAGACACGACAATATAATAGCGTAGCATACCAATGCAACGTGATTTCTCAATGAAAATAATTTGCATGTGGATGCCGAGTCCAAGTTACTCAATATAGCATGTGCCATTATTAGCCTGGGTAGAACAGTGATGTCTCCCAAACATCTCGTCGTGTCAATACATCTATATCACGAGCTAGGTAGTTAGAACTTGGCTCAGCACATCTACAACCTCGGCTATGTAATTTCGTACACAGAGCTCCAACAATTCGTGACACCAGCCGCTGTTCACATTACATTAAATCACGAACATGGACCGGATGGTTCCCTTGTCCCACCAGAGTTCGTGCCCAAGCAAAATGGTGGAGACCACGCGATTGCAATTGCAGACGAGTGGGATCGCGATGAATACACTCTCGACAGATAACAAGCAACTCATTCTATGACCAGTATTATTGTCACCCCTGAGTCGGTTAACTTGCAGATTTCTAGTCGCTCCCGCCAATACTCTAGAACATACAATAT
The DNA here is from genome assembly GCA_034401795.1 of Chaetoderma sp. LZ-2023a. Lineage (NCBI taxonomy): Eukaryota > Metazoa > Mollusca > Caudofoveata > Chaetodermatida > Chaetodermatidae > Chaetoderma > Chaetoderma sp. LZ-2023a. Next base: position 48,353,297 of record CM067360.1, read on the forward strand.
CACAGATCCTCACATACCAGAAGCGTACACAGAGTCCAATTCCAATAAATCAACCACCAACAAAAGCAGAAGAAATCAAACCAGTAGACAGGGAACATATTGAAGTAATCAGGGCGCGGTCTATAAAGCTAATATATCATCTTGCTATATCAATTGCTGTACTTTCATGCTCTCCTTTCACCTGCCCATATCAACGGTGTCCTATAATCACATTGTCATTGCAAATCCAACACACCTTGGCACATTTTACACAACTTGTAAAAGGAGCAAAGAAGTTGCGAATATACTCGGACATAAACACATTGCAGGAATTTTTGATATGGTATATGGTCTTATTAACAAAAGCTTTTCAAGTGGGGTCTTGGCCAGATGAGCTGCCTGATGGTATTCCATGTGAAGGAGGCATGCACCTCATCATGTCTGTCTTTACTGGGATCATATTCTCTAGGGAGACGCAGGGTTATGTAACCCTTTGCACGGGTCAGACGTATTTGCTGAAGAAACTGTATGTCAAAGTCTAGCACTTTGTACATGGACTCTATGCGTTGAAACTTATTGATGACGTTTTACATTACCTGTTCCTCAACAATTTCATCATCGGGTGTGAAACGTCAGATCCTGAGTTCCCACCAGAGGCTCTTGGAGGTTTAATACATTTACAGGATTGGTTTAAAAATCCTGAAAATCTACCACCAACAGCCGCTGTGAATGGCCTGTTGAAGTAAGATTGGAATGCCGTTGCTACCATTAATCAATCAAGTCCGTGATGAGTGTAGACAAAGTTATTCAATATTCAAACATGCATGGAAAGGATGTCCGATGTTTGAATGACTTGCGCTGTGAGGAGGCCAAGAGTAACATGGTAGACAAGAAATTGTTACCAGCTTATGATAGTTTCAAGCTCCACATCTTGCAAAGTTGTTACCAGCTTATGGTAGGGAGACAAGCTTGTTCTGCGATGCAAACATTTCCTAACGCCACCGCGTACCTAAGCGTGTAGAATTGGCGCAGCGAATGCATTGTATGCATGATTAATGAAGCAGACAATGTAGTCCGCGCAAGAACTCTTAAACAATTCACCTTTCCAGAGTATGTACCCATCATATGACGTCATGCTCATCTACGCGGTGTGTGGAATGACATCATAATGGATGACGTCATGAATGATGTCGATAAGTACGTCACGAACGCATATTTGAAGAGGGTCTATGCGTTATTGTACAAATTGTTTGCTTTTACGATTTAATACATATTCTGTTGAATATTTTGAAACTAATTTGACTAGTCAAATTACTTACAAAATATTCAACAGCTTCCCTGTATAGTTTACAGGAAATTGATAGCTAGGGCATTCGGGGATCGATCAATCCAAACACGGCGAGGTGTGGGTGGAGCTTAGCTAGTGATGGGCGGGGCATAGCTAAAAATGGAAAGGTCCATTTAGTGAGTAACTACAAGTTGTACTGTTCGGCCAAATGCACATGCACACGGAAGGTTAAGCGTGCAGTCGACCATGTAGCTGTGAAGCACTGCCACCTTCTGTAAATGAGAGTGAAGTGTGGTGTGCAAACCCATTCACCATAGATGCTGGGTTGTATGCAACTGACAGTGATGCGAACGATAACATATGACACCATAAAAGGTTACGTATTATTATCATTCTACTACAATATGCACGGTTTTTATGTTAAGAAAGTTAACGTTATTAAAGCATGATGAATGCTCAGCACACATCCACTCACCTACACTTTATTGGCCGTTTCAATGTCTAATAGATAATTTATTATCACTACCTTGATTGCCACCTATACATAATTGATAAGTTCTCTCCACGTCACGAATTGTAGTAAGCTTAAGGAGACGGTGGTCCTCTATCTGAGGACAGGAGATGTGCATTTTATTTATAACGTATGTGGCATATATCCCTACTCCCGCGCTCGCTTAAGTCCGTTTGTAATAAAAAAAAAGTCACCTTGTCATCCTATGTTTCCTGTTTTCTGGTATGATAAGGAGCACACTCATATAAGGTGACATTTATTAATATCCCTGTGTGGGCGGGTGTTTTTAAAACTTATTAGCGATCATTGCTGCAGGGCAATTTATACTCTGCGAGTCAAATTATGAAAGCTGGTCAGAGATGTGTACATAGCAAGTCTACTATGCCTAGCATGCCGATATTGTCGATTATTAGATGGATCCATTACTAGCTATGCCCCGCCGATTCAACCTAAGCTCGGCCCAAGTTGTACGTGTGTTCAAATCGATTTATATAATTTGAAACCAAAATTACCAGAATCCAAATCACAAGCTAAATTTACATGTAAGCTGATATTTTGAAAGTAATTTAACTAGGGGTGGCGGTGGGGTGGCTGTTGTTGTCAATGGCAGCAACAACGCTCAGCTAAATTCGTTTCAAAATGTTCATGAGAATGTTTATTAAATTGTAAATCCATAAAAATATACAGTTCGCACACGTGACAGCCATTTCCAGCTTTGTGACGGTAGCATAGTCGGCCTGCGTTATTATAATTGTGGTGCCAGCCTAAATCCGACGTAATCGATTATGATGTAATACACTTGAGTAACAGATCGGACCCCATCACCACTATAACACATATATTAGCAATTACACTCGACAAACCTCAAACAAATCTTGACGTTGAAAATTACAAACTATCAACTGAAAGCATTAACTCATTTAACTCGAATGCCCAATCAGAATAGTAAGAACTAAGCTGTTGAATATTTTGAGGTCAATTTGTATTTGAGTTGCTACTGCTATAGATTGATGCTTATAGGTTCCTGTCAAACGGACGGTTCCAGTATTAGCTATGCCACGTCCACCTCTAGCTAAGCTCCACCCACACCTCGGTCGCGTTGGAAGTGATCGACCCTGAACTCCATGAGTATCAATTTGCAGAAAACTATACAGATAAGTTGTTAAATATTTTAAAACTAATTTGACTGGGTACTGTTGCTGGCATGTTTATTAAATAGTAAAACATACAATTCGTATAACAACGCTTGTTTGTGACGTACTTATCCACGTCATTCATAACGTCATTGGTTATAACGTCATCATACACGTACTTGATTATGACGTCATTGGTTATAACGTCATCATACACGTACTTGATTATGACGTCATATGATGGAGAGATAAAATGGAAAGGGCCATTAGTTTCAAACCCTTCACCTATAATCCACCTGAATGCTTATCTTGAAATTATAGTTCTGGATTCAAAGGATTAGCCGTATCTGATTGAATGGAAAATCAACCTGCTACTGTTGTATTAATCGTTCCCTGCTATTCCCATATGTAATAGATAATGAATAAATTGGAAATGGCATGTATCGTATTATTTATCTAAGGCACACAATGGATAACTCCTACCTGTCACTCAAGTATATGACGTTATAATCAATTACGCCACATGTTGGTTGACGTCACACTCATAATAGACAGAAATTCTTTATCATGAAGCTGGAATAGTCCGTCAAGTGTACACATTGTATGCCTTTGGTGGATTCACTATTTAATAAACATTCTGATGAATATTTAGAAACTAATTTTACTTGGCGCCGTTGCTGTCATAGGCAGTAACATCTTCCAGTCATATTAGTTCCAAGATAGTCATGAGCTTACCTGAATAATTATCAGGAATTTGGTATTCTGGCGAGTCAGGGTTCAAATTATATAAATAGATTCAAACGCGCGGAACTTAACTAAGAATATTTGGAAATGTGCTACTCTATTACGATTCCTCTCCTTATCTATTATTAATTGCAATTATATTACCTGAGTCAATATTCAGCGATGATTAATCTATCTAAAGCTATGTCTGTTCCGGGTCAAAGCCAGCCTCTGCAATTTTCTGTGAAATCGTCCCAAACCCGTCTCTGCAGTTTTTCTGATGAATGTCGATTTGCCGGCCAATAGAAGACGATTCTGAAAATTTACCGCTAGAATGACCGGCTCGATAACAGAGGCAGTCATCCCAGTGGGAAGGTTTAAAAGAATAGTCACACCGTCGCTTGCAAATGGGCATTCAGTATGCACATATTTGGATTTTCTTGAGTAAATTGAGATATTATAGGGTTAACATTGAATCCGGCGCAGTCACTCTGTTTGTATTAATTAGTCCATCAAAAATACAGACAGGAACAAGAACAATCAAAATCATCATATTGCAGGCGCTCGTCATCACGTTTTACCGTCACGTTGTAATAAGTTATCGGAGACACCAGATTCTTTTGCATTATCCAGATTTCTTTTGGAATTTACGGATTTTCAATGACTTTCCAGGTTGTTTTTCGAGATAATGCCCGCAGTGCTGGAATCTTAGTCTATAGACACGCCCCTTACTGTGTGAGAATTTGAGGCAACTCGGACCAATAGTTTTCAAGACATCCAGAGATCCAGAATTGTATCCAATTCAGGTTTGGTTTTTGGGGTCATTTATCCGGATCATTGCTAATGTCTGGAAATCTGGTTGCATGGCAAGTACTTTCGTTGTATTAAAAATTGAGAAAAATCGGGTCACTAGCTTTTAGTATAGACAGGCAGGCAGGTCGGCAGGCAGGCGGTCCGGATCACAATAACCTCTTCCCAATACGGGGCGAGGGTAATCATGTGAAGCAAATGCACGCATGCGTTGCATAACTCTACCGGTTACGCCATGACGGGCATGCATGTCTTCTTGTGAAATCCGAATTAGGTAGCAGAATAAACGACAGTCTAATTAGATTTCTTTTCAATAACATTTGGCAAGGGCGGATATAGGAATTTCGGTAAAGGGGTGGGACTGTAAATCAGGATGAATGTATGTATTTAATTTATATAATTATACAAGTAATGTTTATGTATGTATGATTACCGTATTCTGGGGCTGTAGTATCTCGTTCTCAGCCGAAATCCGTAGCTTCCTCAGGTCCATTCTTGACTTGAGTGTACCGAGTTCTGCTTTCTTGAGGTTACCTCGTAGCACGCTTAATAGATTTATGCAATGACACCCCACCAACCCACCCACTCCCATGGCTTTGTATTTGCTGGCTCCGAGTAGAGCGAATTCCAAGGTTCTCTGTGCTGCTGTCTATTCTGGCATCCTTAGCATATGGCCAAACAAGGACCATCTTTGCTTGGCAACTTTTACAGACAGCGGCGACGTATTACACATCTTGTATAGTGCATCGTTGGAAATTATGTGATGGTGCGTAGGTGTTTGCGGTGGCAGGCATCGAGCTTGTCTAGAGCTGCCTTTGGAGCTGCCCAGCTGTTACAGTTGCACAACATCAAGGATACACAGGTTGCATTGCATAAACGTAACCTTTTTTTTATATCAAAGGCATCTTTGATCTACGAATCAATAGCTTCCAGAAGGCCTGGAAAGCTATGTTTCCTATGCCACAGCGTACAGCAGTGTCAGCAGTACGGCAAAGCAGTGAGCCCAGAATTTTACTTTATCTCCATGGTTCGTCGGCACGAAGTGGATCATCATTTTCTTTAGTTTCATGCTTTGTAGATAGGTATATGTGGGTGAACTCTGTTTTGGATTCATTCATAAAGAGATTCTAAATTTTTAGTTTGCTTGCAGCTATTGGGAGAAGTTTGTCAAGGGTTTCTTTTCGTCATCTATGAAGTCCACATCGTCGGAATATTCCAGCTCTAGCGGCAAACCAAGTATTGATATTGGGGGCTTGGTCTTGTGGAACTTTCCCACACGGATCTCAATGCATCAGCAAGGTAACAGGTGAAGCGCACCAGACATAGACCATCTCCATGTGGGGAGCCGATTGATGTCTCAAACTCTACATACTTCACTGACCTGACTCGTACTCTTAGCTTGGTTCTGCAAGCAGTAGACTCACTAGTCGTAGCTCATCTTTATTGCAGCTGGCCTGGCTTAGTACATCTGGATCTTTGAGCATTTAATTGTGCCGAAGGCTGGCGACATGTCAATGCCCATTTTGTGGAAATCCCAGTATTTGGACATGCCTACCGACACAAGCATGCATTGGGCCCATACAATGTCTGTGCAGCGCAATGTCTGCGCAGCTGCGTCAGGATGAATGGCTCTCATTATTGTGAGGGGTTTGTCCGGAGTTCTCCCCCATGAAACTTTGAAAATTAGATGCTCCGAAAAGCCTTCTGCATTATGAGTGACAAAAACTATTTTACTTTTCTTTCTAAAATGTATTAATATCAGAAAGTACAGAACATTTTGAAGGCGTAATACCAGGAATGTGATCTAGGTGTCATCCCTTAAAAAGTGGGAAATTGGATGCTCTCAGAAACCATTTTCAACATTTCAGTTAGCTATGAAAATGTTCATATTTTACCCATTTCCCTATGACAAAATGTCTACATGACATTATTATCTGTGAGAAAATGTATACATGTAGGTCTATATGTACCCGCAAAGCATGAATCGTGGTCCTCACCACATAACACGGACGCCAAATATCTGACTAATTATCTTAAATTATCATTTAGAACACACTTTGTGCCCATGAAGTGGTCACGGGGTGTCCTTTCTTTAGCGTCGCCAAAATAATTCTTGATCTTGGGAGAGGAAAGTAAAAGTAAAATAGGAGTGCTGCGAAAATAGATCGCAGATCTATTAGTTTGCTGGTATTCGTCTTACATTATTTGGTAACCGACACAATACAACATAAACATAATGCTCACCCAGAACGTTGAATCATATTAACCTCCTTTCCTCGTGAAAGTGCATGTTTCTTTTAACCACAGTATATTTTTCCTGAAAAATATCCATGCTATAAGCCACAAAATAAACAACGTGGTTACAAGAAACGCATATATTTATGGGCGAAATAGTTTTTGGTCGATATTGTCAGGATTGGCAGAAAACGTTGTCGGAAAAGGCATCGAAAAGGTAATGCCTACATTCTTGCCCCAACAAGATGTAATGTAAAAACAAACCACTTTCGTGAATATTTTTGAATATTTAATATCATATCACGGACTATTGGCGAGTGAAGAATATGTTGTCCCCGCACGTCGACAAAGCTGTTCTATTATGAGTGGGATTGATACAATATGTTTGTTTAATATAAGGTATTGCACAGATAGATTATTCTGTCAGATGTGTGCGTTTATTTAAATGGTGTTCACTCGTCTTAATAGGTACCCGACCATATCTCTCATTTGGGAAAATTCGCCTCCCAAAATGATAGGAGGACGAATAGCTAGCTAAAATTTAGCCACGTTGACGTTGTAATACATCGAGCAATTGTGTGAATTCTGCTGCACTGAGAACTGATTTCCGCGATTCTGAGTGGTAAAAGAGTATACTTATGTTGCTGTCAAGTTAAAATTAGGGTTTCTCTTAACAGGCGTGGGATGTTTTGTAGAATTTTGCCAAATTTAGGGCTGGGTGGGGTGGCGTATGCCTTGTTGGCCACCCCACCCCCACACTTGAATCCGCCACTGTTTGGTGATACAACAATAGGAATATGCATAATAAAGTTTTATAATATTTAAATCTTACAAACATCACTTTCTGTTGAAACATAGCCCTAGCGCAAATCAGATAAAGCATCAAAGGTCATAGAGATTTACATAGAACTGTGCCACGTGTTCGCTGTTCTCTGAAAGACTGAAATATAGGCATATGAGCTTCTTTCTAATGATTTTATTTCGTGACTCAAATTTATAATGTGGAGCAGAGTACTTCTTTGCAACTTCTCTTACCGCAAGAAATATGACGATACCAGATTCAAAGGTAGTGCGTTTAAATCTAACAAAATTTATTTTGACATGCTTTCGCACATAAATGTGTGTCATCAGGTTAACTATATTTGCATAGAACCAATAGTGCTATAGAATAATCTAAGTTTGAACATAACAGGCGCGAGCTATTTAGCGCGTCTCAAGTTGCTAAGCACAATACTTGTAGGAGAGAATGCGTGTGAGAAACGCTACCATGTACTAACTTATTCTTATTTTCTTGTTCTAAGCCAGAACTTGTTGGAATCTGTGTTTTGCACAAATGTTGGCGTTAGGAAACTGACTGTTCTCATTTAAGTTTTGCATAAAAACAATGCAAAACACATTGAGTACTACACGTACCTAGACCTTTGGGAATGTTTGAATTCTGTAAACGTAATCTTACAGGGGATGTCGCAGCAGGGATTCTCATAAGGGTCCTTTTGAGGGTATATACGCCAAAATGCAACTTGGATCCCCAAACCAGTGGCAGTGGGTCCTATGGGACCATGAAAATCTTATGTGATTATTGAATATTAATTGGTTATAGTCTTTGCACACAGATAATCAGAAAATCTAGCATGGGGCAACCATAATTCATAGCTGCTAGTCCATGGTACATTCTATTTTCAGAATGGATGAGAAAATCTGCTTTGGAACCCCAGATTTTCGGTTTATGACCCCTGGATATCAGCTTGGGACCCACACTTTTCAGAATGCCCATCTGATGAACCAAACCTTCATGAAATTCTCCATGATCGGAAATATTCCTCCCCAAATCAATTCCCCATATATTCACTATAGCTATTTGCCAGTGACACGCTGGGACGATGGTGCAATGGTAATGGTCTGAGGCGCTCAACTGCTTAATATCTCTGAAAACTGGATACGCACCATACCATATCCATATTAATAAAACCATGGTGAGAGACGAAGGTCAATTCCATGGTTCGTATCAAATCTAAGCCAGATATCAGCTGACATATCTGTGATAGTACTACCAACGTTCAATGAATGGATAAGACAACGTCTAAGATGGACCATGTTATCAGGATCTTGGTTTTAATTGGCAGAACACAGGGTGCACTTTGGCCAGCAGACACATTAATGTTTGAAACTTTGGATAATGCTGCCATTATTAACGCACCTCAATGACTACCCCCCACATACCTACGTCTACTGTCAGCACATTGCCGACTTTCAAATTGATTTATTAGTTTTTGAATATTTGCAGAGAAGTCTTGTTAGGAACGCTAATATTTGCCATCCCATTCTCAGCAGTGGATTTTGTTTATGTTGTAATGCCACTAAGACGGAGGACAATATCCCAATAACCGCGACTTGTCAATGGATGAATCCAGTTTTAGCTATGCCCGCCCATCTCTATCTTAGCTCCACCCACACTTCGCCGTGTTGGATCGAGCGAGCCCTGACTATCGTTTCCCAGAAAACTATACAGGTAAGCTGTTGAATATTTTGAAACTAGTTTGACTGGGTGCTGCTTCTTTCTACATCGAATAGTACTTACCAGATGTACTATTATGACAATGTCAATTATCTAGTCTAGCTCAAAATAAACAATTAAAACTCCGCACTCACCATGGCCCTCCCAATACTGTGTCCTGGAAATACCATACACCCCAGTTAGCGAGTCAATTCCCGAGTACAGACAGATTTGTCTATTTTTGTGAAACATCGTGCTTTTATAGCTCTCTAAATTTTTTCCATTTTTCGTGTTTGTGTGTGGTTTCGTAGGATTTCATTCACGTCCCCATGGAAGGCAAAGGGAAATCGCCTCAGGGGTAAGTTGTATCAATCCAAAATTTATACACCCGTGCCATAATGATTGTTTGAATTTTCCTTAAATTGGCACATTGTTATAAGTTAGTAACATTATAGGAGTCGCTCCGTTACCTGATAACTTTATAATCTTATCCGGGTGCTCGGCTAATTTGTCTTGCGACTCGTTTCCTTCCAAGATGGCGGCACCCATATGTGGCGTTTTGTTTTGGTTTGGCACATTTGTGCACTCAGTTGTGGCAGATTTTTTAGCTCTTGCTTTATTGTCGATGGTGTTTGTATCGATCAGTGTTATTATTCTTGGATTTATTAATGTTATTAAATACCGAGTTGTGTTTTAAAAATATATAAAATGTTAATTTTTCAAATTAATCCTGCTCATATCCTTGGTTAACGTTAATTTAAGAGAGAGTTAATGTTTTGTAGTAATCGATGATAATAATCAAGCTAATGTGTGTTTGTGATCGATTCATGCTACCATGTTACGCGTTTTAATTCTTGCTCTGTGTTCGCAGAATGTGAAGGGCCAGAGCAAAGAGCCTCCTGATACAAGTTGTTCAAAGTGCAACCGTTTCATGAAGCGGAAGTTTGCTGGCCACGACTGCGTCGCCTGTGCTCGGTGCAAGGTTGGAGGTCCTTGTGACGTATGTCTTAAGTGGTCGTCGGATTTTTTGGCAGAATACGATGATGATAGGCGTGTACAGCTAAAGAGAATACTGAAGGACAAGACAGCACATGCTGGACAGGCTTCAATGAAGGGAATGGAGGAGCGGCTCAACTATGGACGCACTCCTGGTTCCCTTCCGAGATCCGTTGGATTATATTGAGACCATGTCCGTGGATTCCCTGGACACTGGTGCCACAAGTAGCCTGACCACGGACCCCCTTAGAATTGGAAGCAGAGATCGTTGGCAACCTTTTCATCCGAGGCTGAGAAGAAGGACGAGAATGGCAGTCCCTTGATTGACGGTGGACGAATCCTCGTTCTGCTCGGAAGCTGAGTGGGTGCAGGTTCTTGCCTGGATATCCGACCGTCTCGGATTAGCTTCAGACCAAGGGCCTCAGCACGATTCGGTGAAGGAGCGGATGTCAGAGCGTGCGGCTAGTGCTCTGTCCAGTCCTTCTGTACAGATACTCAAACTACTGACATGTTGGAAGCTACGGTGTACCATCTGGTTCAGCCTGAGCATTCTCTACCGAAGGCCCCAAGGGTATCAGAAGTAGGGGCTGCATTCCGGAGCTGGCCCACCTTGTTGCATGGGTTACCACCCTGAAGGGGATATTGTCCTGTGCGGCGGAAAGTGGGGAGGTGCCTAAGGTTGCTCATGGAGTTGTCCGGGACACCATGCGCCTATCCCAAGATTGCCTGCTCAGTGTAATCACCAGTCCATTGTCTGAACGAAGGAGGATGGTTCTCGATTGCGTAGAACTGGAACCAGAAATGAGGGCGGCATTATCTTCTGCACCCTTCATTGTTCTGGGCTTGTTTGACGGATCTGCAAGACAAACTCTCTGCAATGTGGCTTCAATGGTTGCTGAGCAGGAAGTAGTCCGCAAGTCGTGGAAGTCGACAAAAAGGACACAACTGCAGCAGTCCTACAGGCAGTATCATCAGGATCAGCAGTGACAGTGGCAGAGATCGCTCTTCCATCCTTCTGGCCATGATGACCATCGGTCATCTGGATTGCAAGGACCTGGCCAGTCATCGTCATTGACGATGACAGGAAGGGTGGTGGCTCGGGATGATCCTGTTATCATAAGGATAACAGAGGTGTTGGTTCTTGGCCGCCATATACCAAGAAGCTAGTAGTAGTGTCGGAATTAAAATGATACCACCTCCCTCAACTGGCCGCCCTTCGGCGATCCGTGGCCCCCACCTCCCTCTCAATCCCTGGGGCATAGGTTGGTGAGACATGTAGTTGGTGTATGCCTCTAGATGGAGGCCCAGGGTTGTTGAGACACGTGATTGGTATGCCTCTAGATGGAGGCCCAGGGATTGAGAGGGTGGTGGGGCCACGGATCGCCGAACGGCGGCCAGTTTTAGGAGGTTGTATCATTTTAATCCCGATACTACTACTAGGCAAATGATACCACCACCCTCTCAATCTCTGGGGCATAGGTTGCGGAGGCCACCACGGATCGCCGAACGGCTGCCAGGGAGGTAGTATCACACTACCACTAGCAGGGTCTGAACGCCCATTTAGAGACAAGCCTCCACAGTGATATACACCACTTATCGCCATCAACCACAGGGCCGGCCCCTCTCTCTCTCTCTCTCTCTCTCTCTCTCTCTCTCTCTCTCTCTCTCTCTCTATTCTGTGTAGGTTCAGACAAACACGTACTCTCTGCCAGAGTCGCATCATCATGATGGGACCACCCCTAGGGGCTTTCATCTACCTTGACAACGCTCACCTGGGAGGAGGCTAAAGTGATTAGCATGTGAACCATGGCAGACTCTGGCATGTTCATATGTACTGCAGAGAATCTGGTGCTGAGCAGGGGTCTCCAGCAGATAACCGCGGCCTACCATCTCCACCCCATAGAAGTGGCAGACAGACTTGATCTCTTCACGTGGGTGAAAGCGGTCGTAAATGTTTCTCCGCAAGGGGTCGACCCAAGGATTGTACTGGGGGTCATCCCGGAAGTGGACCCACTTGGCATCCAATATCATGGCAGTCTCAGCGCCCTGTGCCACTACTGTAGAAGCCAGCACGAGCAGTATGATGAGAATCATGGTTATATATGAAGAGTTAAACTGAACAGAGTGAACCCCTCGAGAAATATCTGTGCCAGATCGAGCACTGTTCCATCCGGATCGATAGTGATCTTCATCCCCTCAGCAGCAGGGGCTAGCTGCCTCACTCTGCTGCCGGCTAAGAAACGTAGCTCTAGGACTATATGAGTCGTTTGTGGGCTAGTGAGTCTGACTCGCTGAAGCGGTTTAACAGCACCCTTGACTTTGGAGACATGTGACACACCATCTACCCATAGGGTCCCCTTCTGGAGGTTAACAGCTTCTTCTGGTCCATCGAATGGACGATGCAGCAGGAGCTTTCCACCTGTAACCCCAATCCGGTGACCCACCCTCGTCAGGGAGACACCTTCATCTATGTAGGTGAGGAAGGATGATCCCCGATTGTAGAGCTTTCGAACTGTCCCATCCTTTTTCACAACAGTGGACAGGGGAGTAACCTTTATGTCAACGACTGCGGGAGGCCTATATAGGGGCAACCATGTTTGCGAGTCACCCCAAGGTCCAGCGCGGTACCACACTTCATTCTTCTCAAATATGAACTGCAGGTTTTTTGCCAGGGTCAATAGCAGGCCATCATGGGCCATCGGCCGTGCACTGCTCGAATAGGATTTGACCAGATGAAAGCTGAGGTCGTTATTTTGGGTGTTGATGTCTACCACCTCTATATCCGAGAGTTCAATCAACGGCTCGAGGATGTACTTCCCCTTCGGGAAATCGTATCGAAACACGATCTTGTGGCCATCTATTTTGCGACCCAGGCACTCCTTCGACACATCCTTGAGGTCTGTGAGCAGCTCCACCTTTGAGTTTGCTTCGAACTGTAGGGCGAATGACTTGCCATCGCTCTCTTCTACCTTGGCAGCATCAACTGTGTACACATCTGCCAGGTCAGCAAGACCAGTTGAGTGAGCAAATATGGAATCCATGGCATGCTATAGGAGGGCTTTAAACAGGAGGTATAACCATGCCGATTGTCCGACTGCTGCTCTCCGATGGTGAGAACGTAATCTCACCCTCTCTAGAGGGGAGACGGGTGGTACGGTACCATGTAGAATGGGTCCTCTTCAAGGTGCCCCAGCAGGGTACAACATACATGCACGCTGATGTGCTACATAAACCTCTGGGCAGTGCACACAGCAGCTCACTGGTAGAAGTCAGCCGGGGCATGATAGAGTATCTCCCAGGTGCCAACAGCAACCTATGGAAAGCTATCAGTCCTAGCCTGTTAACACCTGTAAATCACCTGTTTGACAGCCCCTCCATTAACATATATGCCAGCACGGATGGGATATCGGACGCCCATTTAGAGTGTACACTCTTATTACTCATTGACCTGACATGATATCACACCAGGAATATCTGACCTTTGCCGAGATGATGAAGAGCCTGCTACAGGGTTGCCCCTTCAACGAGCAGATGCTCACACTGCAACAAGAAGGAGAGCGACTACAGCGGGAGAGCTGTTATCAACAGAATGTGAGCCTTGCTGAACATTCTTGTGGATGCGCTCAGTCAAAGGACGGTTTACCATCTGATGGAATGGGAGCTCAATCAGTCAGTAGCAGAGGTTCTATTCAAGCATTGGGGCAAACGCAAAGATAGTCACATACGTGTGACGCAAATGAAATGCAAAGATGGTCACATACGTGTCGTTGATCCCAGATCCGTTAGCCCTAGCAGTAGACGCGCTGGTGATAAGTTTGAGAGGAATGTATGCATATGCGTATCCTCCAAAAATTCTAATCTCAAAGGTGCTGGCAAAGATAAGAAAATTGGCCAGACCGATCTTGGTTTACAGATCTGCTGTACCTTCTGGTCTGCAATCCAATCTCTCTTCCAGACAGAAGGGACGTGATCTCTCAGAACAGGGGTCTGTATCACCAAGGCAGGCTGGAAATGTTCAAATTTATTGCATGGATGTTATCAAGCAGCGAGCAATTGAGAGGGTCTTTTCTGAGCAACCAGAGAAATTTGCCACTTCAGCCAGATGGGGATCATCCACCAGAACATATAATTATCGAATCAACAAATTTGTAGAGTGGTGCAAGGGAAGAAATATTAGTCCCTTTTCTGCAACTTTTCAACACGTAGCAGAGTGTATCTGTCATTTATACTAGGTTGACAAACTTGTACCTTCAATCATAGTAGCGTAGAAGTCTGCATTCGCTTCGGTCCATCCCAGTCTGACCATCACTGGAGGGGAGAATGACACTTTAAATGAGGCTATAAAGGAGTGAGCAATCTGGGACCTAGACAGCCTATTCCCATTCATGCATGGAATCTATCTCTTGTCCTTCATATTCTAGAGCATGCTCCCTTTGAGCCTATTAGAACTAAAGATATTAAACTGTTAACTCTTAAGGAAGTTGTCTTGGTTGCAGCAGCATCGGCGAGAAGGAGAAACGAATTTCATACACTTTCTTCCGAAAAAGCCCATTTTGTCATTACGCATGTAGGTTTAAGACTACTTTCGCGTCTTTGATTTTTGGCAAAGAATCAGTCACTTAAGTATCTAGGACAACCGCTCTATTTGCCTGGTCTAGTCAGACATGGTCCAAGTTCTTCTGCTTGAGCTCTGTCAGATGTCTGAAGATGTACAGGAAACATTCAGAAGAGTGGAGGGACGATTCAAAATTCCTTTGGTTGTGTCTCCAGGCTCCACATCTTCGCGCCTCGAAAGATACTATTTCTCGGGGGATAGTCGATGCTATTCAGCTGCCACATAAAATCGCAACAGGAAAGCAAAATGATCGCGCAAATGGCCATCAAGTCCGCGCACTAGCAGCACCGCCAACCCGTTATAAGGGTGTCTTATTAGAGAAGGTGATGTCTGTAGCACAGTGGCATGCCAACTGATTTTTATCTTCGCGGTATCGCTAGCACACTTAATCTCGTCGCCATCACTAATTTGTCGAATCTTAATTAAGCCACATCATCCGAGCACTCTTAATATATACATCGCAAGGGCTTCAACAAGGCACTGGCGCAGGAGATGGATATGGCCAGTGAACAACCGTGGATGGGCAGGCTCCTGGAACGAATACAGACGACAAGCACTCAGAATGGTGAGTGTTTCCTAGTTTAAGTAACTAATTTATATTTCACATGTAGACTATCAAATAACAGTCTTCTAAGTGATTTGTATGATTCTTGAGTATACGTATTCATTATAACAGAAAATAGACTCAATCAAGTTTGAAAATCTAATCTGATTATTGATAGCGTTTTCTTACATTGGAAGTTGTAGTAGCTTCTTTGCACTCTCCTGGACTGCCCTAGCCGAGACGTAGGGTTGGCATGGGTCTGGTGAGTGTTGACTTCCTTTTTGACAGCCCTCCTGATTTGTGTAGACAAATGAGGTGGGTGTGGGGCGGTGGAGCATGACCTTTACCATGGAAGTGTGGTACTATGAGTCGGATGGCGGAACCCAAGCGTATGCTTGGGTTCTCAGTCTCTTCACAAACCTTATCTTTGACTGGTAGATGAGAGCTGTTTCGAGCCTCACCTCTGCCCATCGGAATTCCTGGCTGTCTAAATCTGGAGTTTATCATAGTAGTACATCTGGTGAGTATTATTCGCTGTAGAATCAAAAAAGCATCCGCTTTTGTTTCTACGAGAATTATTAATACTTACCAGATGTACTATGGCCTCCCTCAGCCGCCCCACTCATGTGAGGCTGAGCTGCTTTCACTGTTTTGTCAAGGCAATCATAAGACGAATCTGGCTGTACTCGGGAATTGACTCGGTACCTGGGGTTTATGGTAATTCATGTACACAGTATGAGAAGGACCATGGCGAGTACGGAGTGTTAATTGGTTATTTTAACCTATACTAGATAATAGACATTATCATAATAGTACATCTGGTAAGTATTAATAATTCTCGTAGAAATAAAAGCGGATGCTTGTTGAGCCAATGGTAGCAACAGCGCCCTGTCAAAATTTTCAAAATATCCAACAAAATGTTTATTAAATAATAAAGACATACAATTCGTATAACAACACTTAGTCCACCATCAATTAAGCTTTCGGGATGAACGTATCTACGTCATTCATGACATATTTGATTTTGACGTCGGCATATACGTCACGTAGTTGGTTACGACGTCATATAATTGATGGATAAAGTGGAAAGGTCCATTCAACGGCTGTTGGATGATGATTAATTCGGCTATTTTGCGGGCATAATGTTTATGACAGACATGACAATTCCAGCTAGAACACTACATTCTTTATTTGAGAGTTAGTTTCAAGGAAGTTGTTTGATTACCGAACCCGGGGAAAGATATTAACAAGTCATGCTACATTTAACTAGCAATACAATGTATATACCAGTGACATCAAGCAGGTCTTATACGCGGATATTTCCTGGCTAAATCTTCAATCGAAAGCTGGTGGCTGGTGTGGTGCTTGTGTCATCGCGTCACAAACGTATTTCATATTTGAGAGGGAATGTGCGAATACACTTTTGTAAATGATAGATTGTATGTCGACTATGGAGTTCAAGAGATTAGTGTGATCAGGAATAAACAGTTCCTTCTGATATGGCGTTACTGATAAATGACTCATGAGCGAAAGTAGCCCACTCTCATGTTGTTCGAAAAGAATGCGTTTTTAAACAGACAGTGTGAGGTAATATAGCAGGCTGTAACAGGTAGGTTACACATCCATCCATCACCTACAATCACTCTGGCAGAAATGAGCATTCATAGGTAATCACACTGGCTCACACTGTGCCATTATGTTGCTTCATTAACAGCATCACTCTACATTAGAGAGCCAGTAAATCATCCATGATTTCTTTCAGAGATTTGTAAATTGGCTGATTCTTTTCCAGACATTTTGCGAATCGACGTTTTGAGGGGGGAAATTGTAATGTCTACGAAAGCAATCTCAGATTGTTTAGGGAGTTTTGTTAATAGAACAATAAAATTAGTGCATTATACACGAGCTGAGATGGTGGGGAGGAAGCAAATCATTGACAGTTTAAGAAGATTAATTCTCTAAGGTTACCCCTGGCGTATTTGTTTATCACTTTTGCAACACTGTATCCATGTGTGATAGCAGGTTCTGCTGAGAATGTTCATGGCAAGCAATTGTAAATATTCACTACATCAACTAAATCGGTCGCTTGTTTTGTCAGGTGGTCGAATTTTGATTCAATAGAAGTAGGCGCTAAATATATAAGACGAGCATTGCAGGTTTACGGTGATGGGATCAAATGACACATCTAGTTCTAGTCCTGAGCTAAGGTGTGAAATACTGTTTCGAGTACACAATCAGGTGGCCGAAATGAGATTAACCCGTCTTGTGATACTTAACTCTTTAATGGTCAAGACCGCCAAAAACGGGCTATGTAGTGCTCTTGAGGAATGTCGATTTTTTCATCCAATAATAGAATATGATTTGAAAATTTACCACTTGAATGACTAGCTCGGTAACAGAGCCAATCACTCCAGTGGTAAATTTTCAAAAATAATCTCTCGGCAGGCAAATAAACACTAGCTAAAATAACTGGATGTTCTTGACCATTTTCATGGCCAAGCCGGCCGAAAAACAGCACCTGTAGTGGTCTTGAGTAATTAGCACGACAACATAAAGTTATTTTTGAAAATTTTATTGTAAAAATTATTATTTTCTTGTAAAATCTTGACCATTAAAGGGTTAATTGATATAAGTAGAATTTTGAGCGCTTTGAGTCGCTGTTGATACAAGGGTGGTTAAAGACATCGATAGTGCCTAGATATCATGATGTATTATGATGGACATGACACATCCATAACTTATGGTTTCTGTTCGGATCCGCAAAAGGTCTACGGTGGGGGGGAGCGAGAGGGAGAGAGAGAGAGAGAGAGAGAGGGAGGGAGAGAGAGAGAGAGAGAGAGAGAGCTCTATATTTCTTAGACATAGATCTTATATCAGAACCCATATCGTCAAACATTTACACATAAAACAGATCTGGAGAATTTACAAAATGACTAACTTCAACATTCCTTTAACATGCATCGACGTAGTTACTGTAATGGAATGGTCTGTTATGCAAATACTTACCAATGGATATATATTAGGTGAGGAGATGTACTTGAAACCCAGTAACTTGACCACTAGAAAGCTTTGGAAGGCTTACATGGATGATGGATTCTCCCCCAGCAAAAATGCATCCGTATTTATAACGATAGGTCTGTTAGTTATGCAATCAAACATGCCAAGGAGGTAGTGTCATCAAACCTTCCTCTGGTCTGGTGAACGGCATGGAATATTTATTGAAACAGGTTGTCTGTCCACTAACTACATGGCAGAGGAAGAAACACTATGCGTAGCAAGAGACGCCACAATCAATGATAAACAGTACATGTGAGTTGTGTGTTTCTCAGACTCTCCTTTATATTGCGCACACCTGAAATAAAACAAAATTCAAAACTATGTGCCCTCAAATCCTCCTTATGCCTAGCGAGCACTGGGCAATCTAGCGGAGCTAGCGATCTCGCGAGGTTTTTGCCTCAGCCGCTAGCTCTTGTGTGCCGATGATTTTGGTGAGGCTTTCACCTCGCGAGGCCTTGAGGAAATTATCTGTCGTGTTTATTAATATGTTTGTCCTTGGGAGGTAAAAACCTCAACGTGTGCGGACGTCCTCGGTCATATCCTCAGCTGCAGAAATCAACTGACCAATAAAAACGCAAGGTTTGTCCACATAATTTAAAGGTTCTACCACCAGATTGCGTTAAAATAAAATTGTTTAAATTGTATACTTTTAGCGTCTTAATTTGAGTACATGATGATTTCAATCCGTATTACTTATTATATATCGTTTTTAATCGCGAAGTTGAAAACTAGCTCAGCACACAGCCTTGTGAAGATTGGACAAACAGCTAAATATTATTATGAACTCTATATTCTACGCTCCAGACCTGAGATTCGGCCATTTATAGCCTCGGTAAAGAAAACATGACAGCAAGTCATATTCTTCAAAATTGCGCTTTCTAAATACGTTTATACAACAAAATTGGGCCAAGGCTACAGCCTGCAGAAAATGCACATTGTTTCATCTATGACGTCAGCGATGAACATGATACATTTGATTTAAACATATTTTATTGTAACAATTGCACAATGGGATCGGGCACAAGTTCTTACAACTTAGATTTGCCCTCTCCCTACAGGCTTATTATAAGCAGCCAATGATTGAGAACACTAAAACGAGGTGAGAGAGAAACAATAAATTAAGAGGTGTGTGTGCGTTGGTGCGTGCGTGCGTGCGTGCGTGCGTGCGTGCGTGCGTGCGTGCGTGCGTGCGTGCGTGCGTGCGTGCGTGCGTGCGAGAGAGAGAGAGAGAGAGAGAGAGAGAGAGAGAGAGAGAGAGAGCGAGCGATGTAGGGGAGAAAAACGATGTAAACACATTAAAAAAGAATAGGAAAGAAAAGAACAGCACCTTCAAACACTTTCATTGTCAGGTAGCAGTTAGCCATTAATATAATGGATTAAACAATACGAATAATTGAATTAACAGACCATATTCATGGTTATTCCATACCGTCGTCATTTACCCCCATTTACCAACCCCACACTTCCTCTCAACTCCCTACTTTCACTAGGTCTTCTCTTCTCGTTTCTTACACGAAACAAAACGAAACAGAAACGAGAAATGAGATCCAGTCACCTCCAACCCCGCCCACCCCACACATTCAACATGGCTCCACATAAACATGATACAGAAAATGCTTTAACAAGGATAGTTAGTGGGCATTATGTCGCATTATGTCAAATCATCTGGCAGGTCTTGTACTTCAGAATTGCGAATTTCTAGTATTTAGTTCCCGCAAATACGTTGACTTGTGAATGATACTTATGAAAGCAGCCGTTGGGGTGGGGTAGGGGTGAGGTGGGTGGGGGTATTTGCAAAACGGATTCTTGTAAAGGCATCTTTAAAATTCTGTCTCATTACTTGTAAATTGGCAATTGAAACTAGCATGACCTGCATATAACGACCACACATTGGCATTGCGTTATAACATGATTTGTTCTATTTTGAATAATCACCATCAAATCAATAGTCTCTGTATAAATGTCACTGATAGCCTTGACAATAGATTAGAACCTTTAGCAGAGATACGCTCAATTTTCTTGCTAATTATTTCTAGAAGGACATGAACTCCGGGAATATTGACGACGGCAACACGAAACTGAACATCTCCCTCAACATTAGGAGGCAATATGAGATTTTTTTGTGGTGATTTCTGTTGTTATCGTGTCCCTGGTGTTACGAAGCTGCGGCTTTATTTACTACGAACACGACGTGTGTAATTGAGCAGTGACCGACAGACAAAGAAGCCATGCGGACATGGCTCGGTTCTCGATGACCGAGGATTAACAATGCAGTTAATAGCATAGAAATAATGTGAAGGAAAACAACTAAGTCCAATTTAAATGTGTTTTAGCAAGTTCGATCAGCGGTTCAAATAATAGTTACAAAAAGAAATGGATGACATTATTCTTGATCTGCTTTGTTAATAGTGCGCATGAGGAAAGGCTCGTTCATATGGAACGATATCTTGTCAACGTGTTGATATTACAAATAATGAAGCGATATGCAACCTTGGCTTGGCTGATAACGACCGAATGTGTCATTAAAGCTTTCCACCAGACTCGTCACTCTCATAGCGTGCATGCGTGTGTATGTGTGTGCGTGAGTGTGTACGTAAGTGTGTGCGTGCTAACGTTTATAAGTGTATGCATGAGTGCATGCGTCCCTTCTCGCATGCGTGTCTGCGTGCTTGCGTGCGTGTATGCATAAGAGCGCGCGTGCCTGTCTGCTTACTTGCCTGCATGTGTGCGTTGTACGTGCGTGAATGTGCACGCGTGTGTGTGTGCGGTAAGGCTAGAATTCCATAATCAATTTAGTTAATTTTAAAAGAGATGAATCCATAAGCACGACGCGGGCACGGAATGGCACACAGACGCGGAGGCGATATTTTTTATCACTCCACGTAGCGATTCAAAACTGAGTCGCGCACCTATCCCGAGGGGAAATCCAACAAATGACGCCATGGCAAGGGCTTTCCGCAGAGAGTAGATACTATAATTCCTGTAATATTTCATAAATTAGTTTTCTCTGCATTAGCGGGCCCAACTCGATGGTTGAATGCAGTTGAAGGGAAGGATTCTCCTACTGCGAGAAATCTGCAATACATAAATTAATAGGATGTGTCCATGAATGAAAATGTGCGTAGATGAATAAGTGCCGGGATAGATATATGGTCAGAAGTGGAAGAGCCGATGGATAATTTGATAGACAGATTGACATATGCATAGGATTATTGGGCGGATAGATGGATGGATGGATGGATGGATGAATGGACAGTATCTATATTTCTAATTGTATTATACCCAAATATAACATTTCAGGCCGCATTATTCTGCCTGTTTCAACTGCCAGAAACATTGCCATTTAGGGAGGCCGAGTGGAAGCCATGAAGGCGATGAGATGGAAAACGGCATGACAAATTTTCTTACACATCCCAATCAAAGTCTTGCTGGAATGGCAGCAAAAATGATAAGACAGCACGGTTGAGGATGCCTGTTTGTAATTCCAAATATATCTAGCCAATTCCGATCGTATCTGCAATTACAAATCTAATACTATTTTTCAATGCTAGACATCCTGCGTTACCACCCTTACTAATTACGCCGCTGCCGAACTCACATAAACAAGAGTGCCACCCCAGCAAACATGGTGTTGTTGTCCTAGCGTAAGTTTCATTCGTTGACCGAACGTAGTCTTGTTCGTTAACCTAAGTTGGTCCAACGTTGGCACTACGTTGGGTGAGTGATGGATAGGCCCTACGTTGGGTTAACGTTGTAGTTACGTATGTTGGCTGATAATACATTAGTTATGTTGGTCCAACGGTGTATTTGCATGAGAGAAACTATGCGCTACGTTGCACCAACGTAAGCCCATGAATCAAACAACGTTGGGCCAACGAATAAACATACGTTGGCCCAACATTGGCACAAAGTTTCGTTGATTGCTAGGATACGTATAGTTAAGAGCACAACATGTCACGCAACAATCACAATGACAGTACACTGTTGAACAACGATCAGTATGTACATCAGATGTGCAAGCATGTTCATTCCGCAGAGAATTATTCCAGTGAATTCATTATTATCATGACATGGAATACGTCATATAACTTTGCATTTGTTCTATTGTCTGTTTACACAGGGAAAAATCTACAGTTGGACCTATGAGACATGTATTAAAAGACAACTCAAGCGAAAGACAATGCCGCCTCATGTGGCCTCTTAAAAGTGACATATATGTTGTTTATATATTGTTCGATGTGAATAAAATAAAGTTGTCTTTATATACAGGTGATCTCTTAAACAAGCTGATCTTCAGAGCAGGTTTGAATGTATTACATACTAATTGTATACGTCCATTTCTTATTGAGTACATATGTTATCGAGCCCACAGAAACGGTATCTCAAGTCTTTGCTTTGGGAATATCACTTATCTGACAGAATGTGTCATAATGTCAGGTTCAAATCAATAAGTGCCTGTGAAAATCGTTGTCTAGTTAAACGAAATTATTGTTGAAGCTTTTTTGCTATCGTTTTCTAGCTATGTGAATATATGGGAAACTGCCCTTCTTGGCTCCTCTTCTGAAATGGTCTGTGGACCCATCATCGATGCTTCCTTTTTCTAAATTTGTGTGGTATTTAGATCACTTTCTTGACTGCAAAAATAAATATGCTCATCTTTTCCTCATCAATGACAAACTGCCGAAGCTGAGACGATTGATTATCTTTTTGATAGCTGCACAGGAAAGAACCAAATAAACGCGCATTACTCAATTTATATGGAATCCCACCTCGCGTCTAAAACGCCTACTGAAACTCTCACACCTGTTGTCTCCGCGTTCGCGTCCGCGTCCATGCTTATGGAATCCTAGACCTAGACGGTTTATGCTTCGATTCACGCCATCATCGACGCCACGTAAAAGGCCCACCAAGCACGCTGCGTTTAGCGCCGCGGTCGTGTGTTTCCATCATCGCTGTAAATACGTACAGATAGTGCCCTTTTGAGCAGCGAAGCTTTGTGCAAAATGGCGGATATGGCAGAGTCAGACAGTGACACTGGCGAGATTTTGGCCCTCTACACATATATCAAGAGACGCAGGAACAAAAGACAACATAATTACTGGGTACATGATATACTGCAAGAGAGTTTGGCGAATTTGCCGAATACCACCATTTGATACAGACACTATTCTCATACAAAGACACATTTTTCATGTATATCCTATGGCGCGTCAGCAATTTAATGACATTTTTAACTAGTCAAGGACGACATAGCAAAGGAGTTGACATTTTTCAGTAGACCAATCGGACCAAAAGAGAGGCTCAATTTGTTTGAGGTAAGTTTAACTTGTATTCATTGTGTACAATGGCTTTTTTCATACAGGTACAAAATTCAACCAATATATGAACACGAATTCCACGGGTGTGCATTTTGCCAATCCATTGTACATTGGCCCTGATTCGAGTCAGAAACGGATCCATATGCAGTGGGATTCCCTGCTATATGCATCTCGTCACATCTCTAGGCATTAACATTGCTGTGAGTGGGACACATGTACATCATTTGCGCGTCGTCAACTGTGCCATGGATTTTGTACTTAACACCTGCTTGGGAACTCGCGGGTAGCTTTCTAATGATGCTTGACATCGACTTCATGAGTTAGTCCACTTCGTCTTCCCTTTCCACAGCAGGTACACTCCGTTTACTTCTGATATCATTCTTCTTTTCGTTGAGGAAGTCGGCCATTACTTTGTCAACACGATCACTAGTCTTCTCCCGCTTCCGTTTCTCTGCGATGCCTGAGGGAGTTGCAGATATCATGAGAATAGACGTAGCCCTGACTGAGCGAGTTGCAGATAACACTGAAATAGAGTTAGCACACGTTTCATGATGAATCTCATCATCATTCTGATTGTGCACTACTGGCACCATCTTCTTCAGACTCCTAAGGTAGTTCTCCATCTTTGTGCATGTTGGATATAGTTCTGGTAAAGAAGAGCACACATAAAAATCATAAACGACATTTTTGACATTATGGAGGTATCATAAAACAGTCAATTGCTGTTCCGTAGCATTCATTTTTAGGGCTATGCTACTGCAGCATAGACATTATTTGCCAGATTTGTATCTTTTTCATGTGTTTCCAAACACACGAATCATTTCCACTCTTAGCCCAAAGCAGTTTCTTAAACAATGTAATGTTCCTGCATTGTTAGGGTAACATTTCATTTCTTGTATGCCGGAACCTGAAAAACCGCTTCTAGCACCACCATCGCAGAAATATGTGGCACCAGGTCCAAAGCATATGGCATTGAGGTGGGTGGGTGGGGTGGGGTGTCCAAAACAGAAATGAACAGTCCCCAAGAATACATGTAATTCTCAGCACTTTGGCCGAAAATCACTGTTTCTACTGCAAGGGTTGCTTGGAGTAAAATTCGTGATAAATGTCCAGCGAAACATGTCCATTTAAGAAATCCGTATTCACTCTTTATCTTCCAGGAAAGGAATGAGGAAACCGATGATACTGGCATACTTGTACGGATTGGCTGCTTTAGCGCCTTGTCCGCTTTTGCATTTTAATGCTTTATGATACTTGCTCGTATTGGCCCTCACAGATTTCCATCTCAGTTTGGCATCTATCATTGAAAATGAAATCAAAATAACATTTCATTATTTTTTGCAGGTTCTTGGCAACTGGAGACTCGTACAGGACGACTGCATTTAGTTTCCGAGTAAGATGCGCAGCAGTGGCCAAGATTATTAGTGAGCCCTCTGATGCCATTTGGGAGCGACTGCAGCCACGATTTATGCCAACGCCAACCCGTCAACATTGGGAAGACATAGTAAGTGGTTTCTATATCGATTGGCAATTTCCAAACTGTATCGGTGCACTCGACGGTAAACACGCCACTATTTTCGCTCCCAGAACTTCTGGGTCGAATTTTTTCAACTACAAAAAAACGTTTTCCGTAGTAATACTTGGGTTGATTGACAACCAATATTGCTTTGTAGTGGTTGATATAGGTTCCTATAGTTCAAACAGCGATGGTGGCATATTTAAGAACAGTGAAGTTGGAAATAGATTGGCGAATTCCAGATGACAAGCCACTCCCAGGAATTGAGGATGAGGCTCCAGTACCACATGTTATTGTAGCGGACGAAGCCTTTCCTTTGGCTGAACACATGCTCCGCCCAGTGCCTGGCAAAAACCTAGAAGACGAACGATTGTTTAGCTACAGACTCTGCCAAGTACGCAAGATATCTGAAAACTGTTTTGGTATTTTAGCTAATAGATGACGCATCTATCATCGCAAAATACCACTTCAGCCTAAGAATGTCGATAAATTGATAAAGGCCATCTGTATTCTGCTCAACATGTTGCAACCGAAAGGAGTCCCTGTTCCACCACCAACCGAGGACATTTCACAGTCGAGTCCAACAGATGGTATTCTCAGGTAATTAGATGCGATCAGGGGAAGACCACCTCGAAATGGGGTTGATGTGCGAAAATCATTCATTAGATATTTTATGTCAAATGTCGGATCTGTGCCATGGCAGCATCAATATTGCTTCGGACATGCTAAATAAACTTTTGTACATTGACCACTACATAGCTGTCTCGTCAGATGAGATATTTCAAATAATTGCAATTGTTATATCAATATGTAGGTATTCAAAATTTAAAATTTGTCTACAGCGACCATAGTATTTAGTGTAAATGCTATAACCGACAAAATGTTTAACATATGATTTGATATACCAAATTTTGTGATTCTACCTTCTTGGACACCAGAGATATCGCTCAGATAAACAGACCGACAGACAGACAGACACACAGACAGCAAGATAGACAGACAGAGAGACAGACATACATACACATAGGTAGCAAGAAAGACACACAGACAACAATGCAAACACACAGACAGACGGCACCAACTGCAATGCTCACACCGGCAGCGTGGGTAATTAGGCACATGATTAGACACCTGAATCATTAATTTAGGTTCTATTTTGTTGACACTGTCTATTTTAAAACCAGGCCTTCTCGTTAAAATATATGATTCCCCTGATCACCATGATGACCTGTCATATTAACATCACTACTAATTCCCCCCCCCCCCCCCCCTATATCATCCTTCTTTGTTGTATCTTTATATAATGGTGAACTTTTATCATACAGACAACTGTTCTTTTCGATATTTAAGATCGGTCTTTATGCCCTCTTCCTTTCGGCCCATCTTGATTGATAGGAAATACTGGTCGACCCTTCTGCTCTGTTGCTTAAAAACGCGATGACCTGGTCCTAAATTCTGGATTCTTATTGGCTGAGTACGAAAACCGCCTGTATGAACTCACCACGTGAAACTCTAGGAAACCTACAGCGAGGTTATAGGCATTTGACACTGCGTTGGAATGCCGTATTTTTTTAATGTGCCGCTATGGTGGAAACAGTGTCATTAAAAACCATTAATAGCAAACAAGGCGTTTTGCCGCCGCGTTTCACGATGCGCTAAAACGCGGCAACCAATTCTCAAGTGGAATTAGGCCTAAGCGTTATGGATGAATTTAACGCATTTAATTTTTCATGTTCATTTAAACAAGAATAAATTAGTGTAATTATGAATCGAGGTATGTTTGCGTGTTTTGCTGCAGCACAGATGTCATTCATCAGCACGTGTACAGTTATGACGTTCATCATAATGCTATCAACTTCCTCATGCGCTTATACGCTTGACTATCACCGCACGCCTATCATCCCCAGCGTTACACTTATCCATTATCACACCCATGGCAAATGCTAAATAGATGAATCTAATCTATCGCTCAAGTATCGGTGTCATAGTCAAGTATGTCACATAGGTTGACGTCACAATCATAATTTCGCGTCGTCATAAAGCTTGCGAACTCCGTTAATAGGCATAGGTAGCAACAGCACCCTGTCAAATTGGTTTTAAAATATTCAACAGCTTACCGTTATAGTTCGTGGAACATAGGGCAAAACGGGGGCGTTAACTTTCATTTGCCATAAAAGAAGGAGAGTTATATTAATAACTTTGAAACCTTATTGTAAATATTAACAACACATATCTCATTAAAACAACTAAGAGTCGCCAGGTTTTTTTCAAATATAAAACGTTAACCTAAACGAAAATGTAAATTGTCATTTTATCCTATTTTGTCCTATTTTATGCTGTTTTGTTTGGGGCAAAAGGGACCCGTGGCTGGGGAAAAATTGGAACACACTAGCCATTGCAGAAAAAACACAACCGCGTAAGCATTGTTCAGTGCTAAGTAACATAATTAATCTGCGTCATGTCTTTCGTAAGTGATATTTAAAAGGATGGTAATCTCATCCCAAATGCTATACTGCACCGATAGATTACGGTTTATAGATTCAATTTCATTCATATCCAGTCACAGTCCTGTGTCTGTATCACAACTATCTGATTTGTAATATCGCGTAAATGTTGAACAATGATCGTCACCATTTTGTCTCGTCAAGCGATGGTGTGTAATGTCATGTTTACATGCCCATGCATTACATTATGTAACACTCATCTCGGTGATTATTTTGAAACTAATTTGACCGGAAGTTGTTGCTGCCCATGGCAGCAACAACCTCTAGTCAAATAAGTTTCAAAATATATATATTGAAAGCACGGTTTTCATTTCTGTGGCAAGGGAGGATTAGCTCATTTGATGTGTTAGTGAATTAATTGAGGAGACATTAGGTCTAACACAAAAACCCGATCAGGTTCATGCACGTTAACGTGCTCTGCTGGGAGTTGAACTCTGTGGTGGTAGATGCACTTCAAGACGTTGTTCTGTTTGCGATTACACTTCACGAACGTTATTTTATTGTTCTGGTTGCGATTACACGAGGAATGTTTACTTCCACCATCTCGATATCAGTGGTTTCTGCAGCCAGGAAGTCTGCATCGGTGAATACAATTCGCTGAGTTGGCCAGATTTAGATTTTTCAAAACCCGCTGATGGCAGTGTGCATTAAAGCTTCTTTCACAAAGGCCTTACCAAACAAGCCAGCAACCTGGTACTATATAACAACACGGCCCGAATTAGCGCGGAGCCAAGATTTTATTTTGCCATTTTAATAAAATAATTAATTTGACATGTGAACGCCTTCTTACACACAATGTATGAATAACAATTCACATTTATCTGAACCTGATCATGAATATAAAAGTCAGGGAGTTCAGGGATCGATCGATCCCATTACGAGCGAGGTGTGGGTGAAGCTTAAATAGAGATGGGCGGGGATAACTGAAACTGGAAAGGCCTATTAAAACGATATACGCAGCATTATTGGCTTTTGTACTAGTCCATTATATACCTCCAGCAATCGTACTTTTTGGCTATAATTGCTCAATTACATGGCTAATTCACCTTTCCAGAGTATCCATCCATCATCTGACCTGGTATGACGTCATAATCAGCTCGGGGCGTGTGTGATGACGTCACAATCATTACGTCGCTAAGGACCATATAGACCGTCATTCAATCTCAAATAGTCCGACACGTTGTATGAATTGTATGTCTTTGTAATTCTTTGCTATTTAATAAACATGCTGTTGAATATTTTGAAACTAATTGGACTGGGCACTGTTGCTGCCTTAGGCACCAACAGCACCCAGTTAAATTAGTTTCAAAATAGTCAACAGTTTACCTGTGTATTTTTGGAAACTGATATTCAGGGTGTTCAGAGATCGACCGATCCCAACACGAGCGAGGTGTGGGTGGAGCTTAGCTAGAGATGGGCGGGGCATAGTTAAAACCGGAAAAGTCCAATCCTACGTTACAGAGAGATTCTTGGGCTTTCGCTACATAGAGGTTTCATTTACTAACTAAACATTTCCTAGGTATCGGGGTCATCTACATGGAGACAATACGTTTTGTCAGATATTCATAGATATGCTATCCATACGTTGGCCTGTTTGGACAAAAGAAAGAAGCGCATGACTTTTCAGGCGATGTTGGATGAAAATGGCAATTTTTCCGGCAAACAACAAGTGCAAGTTATATATACCTCTTCATCTCCGTTGTGAAATTCTCGCCACGATTTTCACTGTATTTTTCTAGTTCTTCATTTATTAAATGTTTTATACAAACCATGCTCTTTAGGACATCTTTTGACTTGTGGACAGCATATACTGTGCATTTTTCGCCGATATTCGCTACTGCTTGGTTGACTGAATTTGCTAATGCTCCCTCCTGATGTTTCAAATCCACCAAGAAGCAGGTCAACATGCTGTGAATGCGATTGTTAATGTGTCTATTAGGAACACGTTTCATATAGTTGCTGAACTGTTGCTGATCCATAAATACCAGCTTGAAACTTCTATCAATGTGTCTACCAATGGCTCTCAAGGTACATTCTTGTAATATGGAATTCGCATACACTAAAATCCATTTCCCTCTTCAATTCTGGTTTAATCAACTGTAACTATACAGCTCTCGTGTAATTCTTCATGTCTAATGTAATCATAATTCCTCTTATTCGTCTAACAATCTCCGCATTTATGTGCTGTACGTTGCACATATCAAAGACCTGCACTCATTTAATGGTGTTGCTATGAATGGTAGCATCTGAACTTCTGGTAATGGCATATTGCCAACAGAAATAGGAGATTGGCATCCAGCAAATATCAGAACTACCTGGTGTTTTAATATGTTGCTAAATCTGTACTTCCAGGTCACATGACACCAGTTGTGATACTATGGTTATTTCTTCATTGTGCATCTTTGCAATACAAGTTTATGCTTCCTTGCCAACGTTTTAATGATTGTCAAAGATTATCACGGGCTGATATCTGGCAGTCAACCATGAAATGGCATTATGAAGGAAATATGTAATTATATAATTTAGGAATTAAATAAATGCACCTAAGTCTTTTTGCTGATCATTTTGATATGCAACAAGCTATACTGTGGAAATAAAATAGCAATTTTACTATTTATTAGTTTTACAAATATTCACAATTATAGCCATATTGTTAATCTTTTGAGAAATTAGCTCTAAATCAGAAAGAAAAGTGTTACCAATACGTTTCATAAGCAGCATGTCTTTCTGATTATAAAAATATCTGCTTTCAATAACTTTCAAAATAATTCCAATATTATTACATATGCCATTCGTGAACTATGTGAGCCAGACGCGCTACTTCTGAGAAGGTCATGTTTGGAATTATGGCTTCTGGACCTAGTACAGGACATCTACCAGTTCATCTGAATGGCATTGGGAATATGCAATAAACTGTTTATTCATATGTGAATGCAACCGGATGTAAACATCAAAATGCAAAAGAATATTACATCATTCACTCAAGAGACACAACATTGCTTTTTAATATGACATAACATTTCTTGTTCACGCCAATATCTGTATTCATACACTGGAATAGTTGTATTTCTTCATGATAATAAGAATCCGGCCGGTGATACATATGTCTAGTGTTGATGACAGACAGACAGACAGACAGTATTCATTCAGTGTTATTATTTCCTAATTAATAAGTATCTCTGTCAGACTATTGAGCCGATTTTCTGGACCATCGTAAATAACTAGACACTGACCTTGAATTCGACCTTAAATTGATCGAAACAAATCTTCTTTCCTGCGATTCGCAACAACAAACAGGAACATAGTCGGCTCATTAATATCAACAAAGGGGAGACACTGTAAAGACCACTCATCAAGTCATGGGATATCGATATCCAAACCATCCAGGCGTCCAGGGATCTTCACTTGCAAAGTGAAAATCTACGTGCTCCCGAATGGCATATTTTGCATTTCCCGAGGTCGATTATATCCGAGGTCGACTGCTATTATTCCATTTTAACTATTTACGGATGTTTACAAAAAACTTGAATCGGCTTAATATCCTACATAGCATCAACTTTCTGAGAACAACTTTACTATATGATTAACAGATTCTAGTCCAAGTTGTGGCAAGATATATTAGATATAAGTGAGACAGATCATGATAATAATAATAATAATAATAATAATAATAATAATAATAATAATAATAATAATAATAATAATACAATTTTAGGAATTTTCTAAATTGCATGCTGCCACACCCATGGCCCCTCCTAAACAAAGCACGTGAGTTGTAACACGTCCAATCTTTATTCCCCGCTGATAATGGAGTGATGGTGTATGACTGTAAGTGTTTCTACGGAAACAGAGTTCATGCAGTCAATTAAGTTATTTGTTAAATTTTATTAGCGTTTGAGCTTCTAGTTATGTTCTGAAAACAGGGTTACACGTCTTTAAATACTTTGTCTTGAGTTTCTAATATACATGTATGGCCTAACATTATTCATTAATAATAAGCAAGTATATAAATTAAATAACAATTCGAATGTGATAAATTGTTTACCGACAATACTCATCACAAATGACAAGCCCACGTCGCTATTTATATCAGTGATCAGTTATGTAAGGATCAATTAGGCTACCCAGATGGCTTGTGAATGAGCCGATGATCTGATGACTCACGATAGTTCTGACATTCGGTCTTCCATCAGGTGCGTAGTTTAGTTGTCTAGTCAGGAACCCGTTCTATCATCAATCAGAATCATCGGCTCAATCATTCAGCGACAAACAGACCATCACAATGCCAGAATATTGAATACAAACTTTCATTTGTACTGCCTTTACAGAATCGAAATGGTGTAGATCCGTCACGAAAGTGTCGGAATTATATGTATTTGATGAAGTTACAGTTGAATAAACATTATGTTGAATATTCTAAAACTAATTCACATGGGGTGGGGGTGGGGTGTGGGGGCTATTATGGCGATAATATTCAGCAGTTCACCTGGAGATTGACGTTTTAAATTGAAATTCTGGAAATCTATGGTTACAATCAATTTGAACACGTGTTAAAATGGCTGGAGTATAGCTAGAGCTGGGGTGTCTCTGCAGAGTGGAACACACTTGCAGAGCCACAGAGCGCTCCAGAGTGAGTACAGACATATTTGAATCCAGAGATAATTGTATCAGACAGGGAATCGATAAGGTTGTGAATAATAAAGCTCACAATACCGCCAGGCGTCATGCGGGGGGAAAGAGTTGTGTTAAATATGTTAATAAGATTCCGATAACAGACATATCAGAACATATTCATGGTAGAGGTTCATCATTTCCATTTCTATGGTAGATAAGAAATTTTGCTTTAAGCATGATTCTTTTTGCGGGCTTGGATAATGCGTTATGGATATTCTAATCACTTCAGATCGTGGAGTTCCATCAGATGTCCTTCAATTGCTTCAAGCATGAATATTCTTCTATTATCTGAGAGCGCTCTGATACGAGATTCGCCACTTGGCGGATATGTCCATTACGTCTCTCTAATTACCTGAAGAGGCTGTTTCATGGTCAGACTAGGATTAATAATCATATCAATAAAGGACACGGGTATATTTGCCTCCGGTGTGAACATTCCGGTATGTAATGCCACTTGGATTAGAAATCTGTTCTGCTATTGATTGGATCTGTTTTTTTCTCTATCAAGTAAATACAATTATCACATACGTATGCTTATAATCAATCATTTAACATTACCGTATCTACACTGGGCCTCATACTGAAGATGTATTATGCAAAGTACGTAGGCTACAATATCAAAGACGAGGACAAGGGACCCCTAGATGATCGTTTCCCTGCAGCGTCGTCTGAAATCGCGGCGGGGAGGAATGAAGCTTGACCGAGTAAAGATGGTTTATGTTTGGTATGTCCTTGGAATGCCGCTAGACATGCTTATGCAGACAGCCTTCGCATTTTCTCTCCTCGGAGCCAACATCTACAAAGCCGATAGAAGACGCCATTTGGCAAACCTGCTAAGCGTTTACCTACAGATCTGAAAGTGGCTGGACGTGTTAGACTCTAGTGAGAACCAAGAGGAACATGCTGGAGCTAAGGACTCTGGCTCAGGATAAGAAACCGAAGAATACGATTATTTTAGTTGTAAGATTTTACAAGCTTCTGCAGCCGCAAAGTGCACTGCATCATTATTTCAACAATAACATATCATTTCATCTACCGCTGGTGTAATAAAGATGTTCGCAACCTATCTGAGTTGGAGCAATGTATTCCGACGCGTACAATGCCAATCCGATGTACGTGTAAACGAACGTTGATCTACTGACCCCCGGCCCCCGCGCGCAAAACTGACTAAAAGAAGGTAGACCCCCATCCCATAGATATAAAGAATGACTAGATCGCGCATCCCAGCATCACTATGTGACGAGTCGTAGTGACCACCAGCGTCGTTAGTTGAAGAAAACGAAAGTGGGCATAACGAGTGTATCGACCCATCACACCGGTAACCGGTCTGCACATTCTGATATAACATCAAACTAACATAAGACTCATCACTAAAGTTTGTCGCTTTAACTTTAAACATACGCACTACTCATACCACAATATTACGACGACGAAGTAGGATTTATCGCGACTTCGGCAAAAACATGAATATTCCACTTTAAACTTGCTTATGCACAATAAATAGAAGGCGTATTGGGACTGCGAGTCGAAAAGTTGTCGTTGTCATTGTTGTTTTAAGACACATTTGAATAATTCTTGTTCTACCAGAGGGATTTCTCCAACCTTGAGTGGAAACTATGAGGCCCCAAGCACATTTGCCAAATTTGGGGTCCAAGACGCAACAGCAACAGTTTTTAGCAACAGTTTACAAAATGGACATTTTTTGCATTGTTCACTAACTCTGGTTCTACTGGTACAATCTTTCTTCCACAATCTTGGGTAGATGCTCGCCCGTGTGGTCTTGAGCACCTATGCCAATTTTGTAGCTAAAGGCTAAATCGCATGAGCAACAGCTTTCAGCAACATTGTTTACAAAATAGACATATTTGAAGCATTTTGTCCAAAGTTCTAATGGGTCGATCTTTTCCGAACTTGAGTCGATATGTGTATGTGGGCCCCTACACATGTATGTCAATTTCACTGTCAAAAACTAAAACGCAACAGCAACATCTTTCAGCAACGTTTCCACCAAAATAGACACGTTTGACCTTACGCCGGCCCAATTGAAAAATATATCAACGACGCGGGTATTGGACAAATTTGTCTTTGTTAACGTGTGTAAAATAGGGGACCACTATTTTAATCTGACAATTTATTCCAAGTAATAATATAATTATTAAGGTAGATGTAGATTTTTGCAGTGTTTTAATATTCCTTTATAAACGAGATTGACGGAGTAAATAGGACGGAGACATCTATCTATCGTTTGACGTGCGAACTCGATCGAAAGGTATTCAACTCTACTGTTACATGTTCTAGAGCCTCGCGAGCATTCTGCTCATTATTCGTATCAATGGCTCTCCCATCACAGACCGAACCCCATTTAGCAAACTTTAGGAAAGGTCGTGTTTGCTGACGTCACAATCAAAATACATAATGAATACATCTTGAATAGTCTGCCAGTTGTACGAAATGGCTTTACCATTTAATCAAACATTCTGTTGAATATGTTGAGCTGTTGCTGCCATAGTTAGTTTCAAAATATTCAACAGGATGGTTGTCTAGTTACCATGAAATTGGGAGTCTGGGAATTTGTATTCGAAATATATAAATCGATCCAAACACACGCAAAGCATTGCCGGAACTTAGCTATAGATTAGCGGGGCATAGCCAAAAGATGGTAATTCATTCAATCAATCAATCAATCAAGCAAGCAAGCAAGCAAGCAAGCAAGCAAGCAAGCAAGCAATCAATCAATCAATCAATCAACAAACCAATCAATCAATCAATCAATCATCCAATCAATCAATCAATCGATCAATTGATAAATCGATAAGTCAATTAATCAATGACGTTATGAATGACGTGTCTAACTTCCTCGCGAACGCTTGATGGATGTGGGACTAAGCGTTGTACTACTGAATGGGTGCTTAGCACCAGTCAAATTAGTTTCAAAATATTCAACAGCTTACCTGTATAGTTTTCTAGAAATTCATAGTCAGGGAGTTCAGAAATCGATCGAGCTTAACACGGCAGAAGTGTTGATGGAGCCTAGCTATAGATGGACGGGGCATGGCTAAAACTGGATTCCTCCATTGTGAAAATTCGAAGCAATAGATTATGCGAAAAAGTAAAATCTCTAACGAGTCGCTATTTTATATCAAATCTTTCACACGGTATTAGTAAGATCTGATTTTGAACGAGCTCAACCCATCTTGTGTCAACTTAACCATTTAATGGTCAAACTGACCAAAAAGCAACATTGCGGTGGTCTTCAGACATGGCTATTTGAAAGGCCTAGAGAAGAGTATTTTTGAATATTTACCACTAGAATGACTGGTTCGGTAGCCGAGCCTGACATTCTAGTGGTAATTTAAAAAAAAATACTCTTCTCTCGGTCTGAAAATAGACACTGGCTTAAGTAAAAACCTGAATTTTCATTACCATTATCCCTTTAATGGTTAAGGCGGCAAAAAGAAATTCAGTGTTAAATTTACAAAAAAAGGCTTCTAAAATTAAAACATCTTGAAAAATATTGACCATCACATTGTTTAATTGATATATCAAGTAGGATCTTGATCACTTTGAGGTGAGATTCAAGCGAGACCTTAGTAAGTGAGTATTTACAGCTCCTCTATCTATGCAATACAGGTAGCCATTTCTAGCTAAGCTCAGACCATTGTGCATGTGCTTTTGAACCAGTTTTAGCACATTGAGAACTGAATGCCAAGGATACACATTTCTAGCTAACTATATAGATAAACTGTTGAATATTTTGAAACAAAATTGACACAGGACTATTGCCTATGGGCACAACAGCTTCCAATGAGATTAACTTGAACATATTCAACAGAATGTTTATTCAATTGCATAGCCGCCAAAACCACACATAATTCCGACGCCTTGGGACGGACTATTGCCATTGTCGTGACAGACCTATATCTTATTAGTAAGACTGCAGAGAGCACGTGACGTATTTGATTACGACGTCATAAAACGTGATGATCACTCTATTGTGTTTAATTTGAAGGATTTCAGAGCCGATTTATCATACGGCATAATTTGTTCTTAAAGAACACACCATGGAAACAAAATATGAGGAAATATATCGACTAGTACTTTACATAAGCTGTGCAAAGATTGAGAAATGGGTGAAACCGATCTGCTGCTCAAGTATTTGATGTCATAATCAATTAATCCACATGTAGGCTGACGTCACAATCATAATTGAGAGAGCATACTCAGTCATTAAGGTGGAATAGTCCGGCAAGGGTACGGATTGTATGTCTTTGATGGATTTACTATTTCATAAACATTCTGTTGAATATTTTGAAAATAAAAAATATAAAAAATAGTCAACCTGTATAGGTAACTTGAAATGGAGGTGTAAGAATTGAGGATTCAATGTATGGCCTATAAATCTATCACAGCACGTACAAAGCAGGGGAGGAGCTTAGCTAGAAATGGGCGGGGAATATCTAGAAATGGATCCATCTATTGTGTTACTCACCTTACATTTTCTCAAAGCCCGGGCCTTTACTTTAAAAGGTTGTTTTGAAAATTATGTAATGTCGATAAGAACAAAGCGTGAGAATAGAGGGATTAATCGTCTATCATTTGAGGAGGAGAATGAAGCATCTATCAAAGTGGCCAAAGTGAAACTCACACCAAACTACGCATGTAGCGCAATAACATTCTGCGCCACATCAGCGAACACTTAAAGGATGTTGCTATTCAACAATTATACTCCCTAGCAGATTGGATCATTGCTACGGATGACGGGCACAAAATGATTTCAACAGTCCGGTCCCTGAGAGTTACTGACTACATACCACCATTCACTATACACAACTCTGAAGGACACTTTATCGGGACTGACCAGGGCAAACTGGACGTAATCCGAGAATGGTTTCAGGGAACAGTGCATCGGCCACAATGAGGAGCCATGCACCCGTTTTCAGGTGACCCGAGGCCATTACAAACACAAATTACAACAGCAGAAGTTGAGAAGGCACCGAAAGCCCTAAGAATTGCATTCTGGCCTGTTGGCATGACCGACGAACTATGCAAATACGAAAGTGACATTATCTCACAAAATATCCCGCACCTAATCAATTCAGCTTTTATGCACCGCCTCCCCATCGATGCTGTAGTCCAAGGCACCCTTATCGCGCTACCTAAGCCCAAGAACCCATCCGACCCCCAGCCAATCTGCAGCTCATTGTACTCCTCAACAGCATATGGAAAATCCTATCCAATGTTACTCTATGCCACATCCGAGACAAGATCGATGGCTTCGCTGGATCATGTCAAAGTGGCTTTAAACGTATACGCAGCTGCCCAGACAATGTATGGGCTTAAAGTATTCTTGTGTCAGTAGCCATATTCAAGCACTGGCATTTCTACAAAATGGGCATTGAAATATTATAAGCCTTCGACACAATTAAACGCTCAAAGATCCTAGATGTACTGCATCAGGACAGGTGCAATGACGATGAGCGGCGACCATTGAGACTACTGCTTGCAGACACCACGCTCATAGTATGGGTCAAAACAGTGAAGTATGTAGAGTTTGAGACAACAATTGGCTCCCCACAGGGAAATGGCTAACCCCTGTGCTTTTCACCTGCTACCTTGCTGCAGCGTTGAAATCTGTGCGAAAAAATTCCGAAAGCCTAAACTCCCAGTGTTCATACCGGGAATATGCCCGCGGTCTTCATAAACGAAGAAAAGAAACCACTTGACGCACTACCCCCTATAGCTCCAAGCAAACTAAAAATTGAGAATATCTTTATGAATGGATCGAAAACAGAGTTCGCCCTCATATACCTATTGGCAAGGCATGATGAAACTAAAGAAAATGACGATCCACTTTGTGGTGGGAACCATGGCGAAAAAAGTACAATCCTGGGATCATTGCTCCGCAGTATTGCTAACACGCTGCGTTACGGGGGCATGGTTTCCAGTCCAGACACCTTTGAGAAAAAGACTACGTTTATACAACGCAACCAGCGTATCCTTGATGCTGCATAGCTGTAGCATCTTGGCAGCTCCATAGGCGGCTCTAGACAAACCTGATGCTAGGCGACACACCGGCGCAAAGGGCCTTGGAATTCTACCTGCTGGGAGCCAGCATATACACAGCCAAGAGAGGGCGTCATTGCATAGATTTATTAAGCGCCCTATGAGCTGACTTCAAGAAAACTGGACTCGGTAAACTCAGATCAAGAATGGACCTGAGGAAGCTAAAGATTTTGGCAGAGGACAGGACACAGTGGTCAAATGCGAAGAAGATCCGATTGCATCTGTTTCTACTACTGCAGCCGCACAGTATTCATACGTACAACGAAGCGGTCGTTGATAAGAAACTAAGCTTTGATGGAGAATGTCGATGCGATGGTAAATACCACTTATCCGGTAAAGAACAGCGGTGGAATAGAAAGAAAATTGCCGAATCAAATACATAGTAAATGGTTATTTTGACTATCGTTCCTAAGAAAGAAATGTGGTGCTAGTAGACACGCGCACACACGGGTGTACGTATATGCACGCACGCACACACGCACACGCACATGTACGCACGCATGTATACTCGCACGCAAAATCGTATAACACAAGGTCATTAAGATTTCATATGGTAACTGATTGAGATGCCGCATTGTCACGTGGTTGCGTTCTCTTATTACTCAGTGAATCCAGACGGTTATGTTGTTTTTCATAATAAGTATGTGTTTTCCTCACAGAATCAATTGCAACGTTATATTTTCTTAAGATCATACATAAATACTTGATACGTAAATATCGCACATAAATAGTCCGTGCTTTTTCCCGTCCTTAGAGTTTGTCTGTTTCATTCTCTAATATCATGATATTCAACATGTATTTGTGCTCGTTTTATTGTACTGGAAAGCAATTTCCGATAACTATTGTATTATTTCTTTGAATGGATCGATCAAACGCGTGCTCTGCTTGCTGTACTCATATATAAATAGTATTATTACTTACGAGATGGCATCTAATTTAACACTTTAATGGCTAAATTTGGTCAAGAAAATGAAACATTTGGTTATTGAATGTCAATGGATGAATACGACACGTCACTCAAGTATCTGACGTCATAATCAAATACGTCACTTGTTAGCTGACGCTACGATTAAAATAACGTAGGTCCGTCACGA
This sequence comes from Chaetoderma sp. LZ-2023a, assembly GCA_034401795.1. NCBI lineage: Eukaryota > Metazoa > Mollusca > Caudofoveata > Chaetodermatida > Chaetodermatidae > Chaetoderma > Chaetoderma sp. LZ-2023a. The sequence goes on from CM067360.1 coordinate 48,392,851, forward strand.
AAAAATAGGATAATTCGTAAACTGACATAGACATATATTTTGATCAGAAGATGTTCTCTAACCAGAGTGCTCTTCTCAATATTACTGCCGGGCTCAAAACCAATTGTTATAACAAATACCTGAAGAGACTTTGACTTTAGTTTCTATTGTTTCCCGCTTCCACTATAGCTATATCTAGGTGCAGAGATATGCCATTTGATGAATGCATTAGCTAAGTAATCATGAGCGTGACCTGTGTCAAAGAAATCGAATAAGTGTATGCACAAGCATATGCTCTCCATGGATATGTGGATTACAGAGTGAGTGACATACACTACAACATCCGTAAACATGATAATTAATGGTAGAGGATTTATTCTTATTCCAATATACCAACTAGATTGCTTGGTTGATGATACGCCATCGCAAATCACCCACGTGGGCCGATTTGGTCTCTTGACCCACACCCACACACCTGGATACCAAAATGTAAATGTCCTCTTCCACTCCGTAATATGAAGAACTTACCTAAGAAATGTCCAACAGTTTGAGAGGAGTTGCGTTACAATCAGTTGCTTGACCTTTCGATCACCACTTCACCCACGCTTGAGCCACATATAAACGTTTCCGTGCACTTGACAACTACACATGCCAAATTTGGTTGAATTCCGTCCAACGGTTTCGGATGAGTTACATTATAATTAATTTCCGCATGTTAATATCGATGTTTTGACTCCCAACCCCGACGCACTCCCTGCTAACACTACTAAGTTCATTCTTATTGACTGATACTAGACACCACGATTAACACCACCACCACTATGCTGCTGCTGCTGCTACCACTACTACTACTACTACTACTACTACTACTACTACTACTACTACTACTACTACTACTACTACTACTACTACTACTACTACTACTACTACTACTGCTGTTGCTGCTGCTGCTGCTGCTGCTACTACTACTACTACTACTACTACTACTACTGCTGCTGCTGCTGCTGCTGCTGCTACCACTACCACTTCCGCTATCACTACCACTACTACTACCACTATCACCACTACTACTTCTACTACTACTACTACTACTACTACTACTACTACTACTACTACTACTACTACTACTACTACTACTACTACTACTACTACTACTACTACTACTACGACCACTACATCATACACTATTATTTGAATATCATCTGTATATATATATATATATATATATATATATATATATATCAAGTATTTCTTTCTCAGATATACCAAAGGGCAATGCCTGGCGGCTTAGCTATGTTTATGCTGTGGAAACAATGCAACGAGAAGAGCTTTTGTTCTGAGCATGTTTGCGAACTTTGGAACTTTCGCTCCACATCCTGCACTTAACAAACAAGGAAATTACATTATCCTTTACAAATAGACAGGGCAAACCCAAGACAAAATTGTCATTTCTTCTGTCAATATGTTCTCAATGATTTCATAATCCTATTACTATCCACGTCGATAATATCTTGGAGGTCGACCACCTAGGATTTGACCTTAAACGCAAGATGACCGCAGCAATCCAAAGATTGTCGCCAAAATTACCTGTAGCTACATTTATAAACATAGCTATTATGTTTAAGCCAGTGATAGACGAGCCAACATGTATGGGTATACATCTGTGTGTCACGTGTGTGCATTATACACGAGTATACAGCATCGGACATTGTTAGATGAGGCTACCAACCAGTGATACCAACAAAACCACGCAATTTAAATTCCGCTATATGATTGGCTGTTTCATCCACATGTTTTACGCTGCTGGAGGAAAGTTGAGCATCGTCTTTCAACTTGAATCTTTTGCATGCACGATTCGACTTATAGAAAACTATGATACGCGATCAAACACGATGGACTTTGTCGAATCTTATACATGTATGATCATACATGTTGGATCGTCTGTCATAGGCTTAAGCATGTCATAACATATTTATTTTATACGTTACATTTAAAAAATTTAGCAGCATAGTGCCACATAGGTTCGAATGATAGAAGTCGATCCGGTTAACACTGATAGCAATATGCCCTACGATAACTCGTTGACAGTAACCCAAATCGCAATTAAACAAAATACCAATTAATAATATGTTTCAGTTCGTAGACCTACTAGTTGCCGTCTGCTAACAGGACAGGTGTTCAGAAACTCAGCATGTAAACTTATTTGATGGGCTTTTAATAATAAGAATAGTAAGAATATAATCGTTTTATTTGGTTAAATGTTGATTTAACCATAAATAACTTTGGAAAACACTAGCGAATAAGAGGAATCTAAGCACATATTCCGTTATTTAACAGATTAAATTTTGAAGCGGCGAAGAAGGGCCATTTAAAACTACACCATCAATATTTTCACCCCTAGGACAGGATATAGCTTTGTATCTGCCCTGTTATTTGGCCCTGGAAAATGTTGTTACGAGTTATCAAACCGCTGTGACCCTCGAAGATGGTTGATGTAGAGCTCTCACCATCAGTCAGACATTGAGATTAACATCCTTTCTCAGGTGCTGTATGATGTGTTGTGCGCCCCTGGTCACCTATTATTATCATCATCTATTGTATGCCTCAGTTGTGAGTGCTTAGAAATCATGTGACATTCGGGGCTATTCCTGATAGTGTGAGAGCGTATATCATTCAGCATGCACCTCATGTTAAATCTTCACCCCATGTTAAATTATGCTCTTTAGGATGCCTATTTCAAAATGTTTTGCTGTCAATTTTAGTTTTCATTTTCACGGTCTCGCGAAGGTCAAACAAAGGTCACGGCATGAAATGTCGAGATAGGGCTAAAATGTTCCCAAAACTATAACAATCTGTATTTTGATAACAGTTCTTTTTTGTTTTTGCAGATAGTGATAAGGAGTATACAAATATAGTTAACTTACTTGGATGGGTTTATATAATGGCGGTTGTTTGTCGTCCATCTGTCTGTTGTCTGTTTGCCAACAATTGTGGCACGTGTTGCCATTTGTTGATGAAATAAAGGAAATTTGGCAGATGTGTTCTTTTCGGTGGTATCTAGTAGGGCTATAAATATGAAAGTCACACGCCTTCAATGACGAAAGTTATGGCCATTGTTAGATTTTCAAAGTATTGAAACCTATTGAGAAATCGGATGACTCGGATTCGTAACTGAATGTGATGTTAAACTGATATTGATTGTGAATACGTATCAGGCTTGTATCTGACTGCAGAAGATTCTCTGGGTTCGGGAAAGACGAAGTGTCTTTCTCTAATCACAGATTGAACTTAACACTTATCGAAGATTTAACGAATATATCTTTATTAACTGATATGACTGAGTAAAGCAAATAAGTCGTATTGCAGACTATAGAATAAAACTAAACTGTATCTATACAAACTTGATTTTCAATTGATAATTGATAAACGCAAGAATTGCGGAGACTAACTAACTTAAAATACTGAAACAGATGTTTACAAAGATGCACGCTGATTTCAGGATCATCGGGCGACGGAGTGATCACGAACACTGTCAACAGTGCCTTATATATTGTAAAAGGACGTTCATAACTATCGTCACACAACAGGAGCAAAACAGGTAGTCCGGATTCTGATTGGTCAAGCCTCATTGCTTACCCAAAATAATCCCCACAAACTCTCTTGAAGATGCGTGCGTTCAACTAGTTCTAACTAGTTCTCGCTGGAACGGTTCTGAAGGATATATCACAACATCTTATTGATATTGCACCTTACTGACTTCACAATGTTGTGATTCCAAACATGGTTTCAGGTTATTGTTCATTTGACAGCTCGTCCACGGACTTCTACCCAAGGATTCGCTGATACATGGTTTGTCTATTTAGACTTTGGTAACATGACGGTCACAACACCACAGAACCCCATCATTCAGTGATCTCTGACCTAGCACGTACTGCGGATCTAGTCACCGGAAAAAATCCGTAGCCCATGCAGCACCTTATAAAGTTCTATCATACTAGCAAATCGGTCATTTAACCACTGCCTCTATTCAGGATATTTCCAGTCATAAATTTTCAAAATAATCATTTCCCGCTGTACATTGCCGAGCATTGACTACTTAAATAGCTACGATTGTTCTTAAAACAACTTCGTATTGAAATATGCAATCCTCAGCCGCATTTTATATACACCCACCAATCTGTGTGGCATCACAATTCGTTCAGTAATAAAAAAAACCACCAGTATTTCATACAGGCTGAACTAACCATGCTTGAATTTCGGATAAATTATATAACCTCATCATGAAATGCGTTTGGTCTTTAGAAATATAATAGTTTGCATTCGTTGTTATGAACTAACAAATAGTTTGCGTTTGTCGTTACGAAAGTTTGCGTTTGTTGTTACGGATTATATTCAAAATAGTTTGCATTTGTTGCTGTCTAAAGGTGAGTAAATCTTTCATCCGTTTCATTCCATTCAGGCTGCTTTAAATAACACTGACACTTGCTGTCTTCACTATAGACCAGCGCCATTGCTAAAGTAAATGTTCATTCTTCCTTCCACTATTCTATCCTTCCTTCTTGTCTGTCCGTCCGTCCTTTACTCATAACTTAACCGTATATCGTATTCCAGCACACAGCGTAAAGTAGGTTACCACATCATGCGCTCCTGACTAGGTCATCCTGCTCATCTATCTATATACATGGAATTTGTTACACAAATAAAAACATGTGCGTATATGTTCAAATGCACACATACACATGCACACATATTACATAAACGGTTTCTCATAAATTATATATATAATGCCAATGAAGAGAATCAGAGGAGCCCTCGGCTTAAGCATGACTGGGTCCGCACGTTGACGCAGGCTGATAAACCGAGGCGGGGTAGTGAAGAGCCAATGATGGTGACGAGCACAACGGAACGTAGCTCGGGACCACTGGTTCCGACAAATCCGGTAATGCAGATCCCGGGTGTCTCTTTCGATGCACCATTTTAAGTAATGTACCAGATTGGTACTATAAGTGTCCGACTGACATGCATTATCGTATTGTACTGTATTTTGTACCTATTTACTGTATTGTTCAATTTTGTTGTACCTGCGTGGCAGCATTAGATTTCACTTTATGTACAATCTTTCGTCTAATAATTCTGCCGTGCCAGATATACTTCATCATCGTTATTATTTTATCAGTGTCATCGTCACGTCTCGGTTTATCAGCCTGCGTCAACGTGCGGACCCAGCCATGCTTCAGCCCAGAGCTCCTCTGATTCTCTTCATTGGCACAGCAGCGTCTTAAACCTGCTAAGACTCTCGGTAGTATGCCGCACCGATATGAAATACATAATATAACGAATATAATAATACATGTAGACAAAGCAATTACAATAACAGAATTATGTCTTATCATGTTGATACCGGTCGCGTCGATATCTATTTCTGATAAAAGTGCTAGACTTACTAATTTGACCTTCTGTAAACGTTCCCAATTGGTGTGCTCAAGATGTCTAATTATTTGTATCCAGTTCAGTATGTCCGTTACGTCAATGTTCGTCATATTCAGTACTGTTGTCATTTTGGTATACCGGTGATCATAGGCCATAATGGGCTTGTAGTGCCATCCGGATCCACTATCTGCACATCGGCTAGGATTTAACACATACACCCCATTGGAAAGTTCCTGTTCCACTGTTCCCTCACCCGCGCAATGCATTTTAACCTTCTCCCCAAAAGTTTGCAACACCATTCCCGTATACTGCCCCTTGAATAATTTGCTGCTAGTATCATTGGATAGGGACAGCTCGATTTTACACGTGAAACTGGTAGTGTTGGTCAACATACTGACAATGCAGGGAGCGTGGCTAGCTTCGATTTGTAGATTATCCTCGCATACCCGCGAGTTATCCGCTCGACATGCCGACGGGTTAAAATAACACCTTGTATGGGTATCTAGACTGATGCTGGACACTGATAATTTAACTTGGATGAAATGACCAGGGGTACTCAATGGTACTGGCCAGTAATGGATACCATGCTCTACGTACCTTCCACCATCAATCAACGGAAGCATAGCCCTAAAATGTAAAGATCCGGGGTCCATCCACAAGGGCCACACAATAACATTATGATAATACCAATGAAAAGGGTCTATCAACTTTTTCTCCTGTATTGATCTGCTTAGCTACATCGGATATCAATCAAGACCGGAATTCGACGGGCTTTCCGAATCTGTAAACCATTTCAAAATCGGCTGCGTTATCCACGGGAAACCCCTTTGATTATCTTTAAAATATCGCCGTGACGTCATAACCAAGTGTACCAGAAATTCTAGAATATTCTAGAACATTCGACTGTGTCATTATTAGCTGCACGCTGATTGGCTATTGCTCGACCGATGATTGGTTGAAGCCTGCGCCTATAAGGTCACGAGTAGTATAAAAGGAGATGAAATCCAGAACTCGAGAGCATCCTCTGCCAGGGGCCGAATAGGTTGGATCTGTTACAGCTACTATCAGCGAGACAGGTTTTAAATAGATCACTTCGGTCTCAGTCAGTTTCTTTCCCGTAGCCAACAACAGCAAGCCAGCACATAAAGCAATTTTGTATCTCCCTATTGTTCGGGAGTATTTTTGGAAACTTTTGATAATATTGTTCACGACTAAATCAAGAACTAACTCGGAACACAAACTTGCGGTACGGACTTTCCCGGCCTGAATATGTGATTCTACAGATGTAGAGGCAGTGATGTTCTTTGGTGGATAACTCGCCGGATCTGCCGGCCACGACAAAAAGTGGTTATTCAACCTCCCTAGCACTGATGTCGTGCAGGTTTATTTAAACTTTTTGACCACAGCAAGTAAACTTTGCCCGGTACGTCTTAAGAGCTAACTGACGTACCCCGCACCGTACGCTTAGTTATGTATCTTCATCCATCTTCAGCAACCCCCGCTTATGAACGGGTTGTTCTTAACTTCCATCCGTACCATCGGTGTACGGGAACTTTCTTCCTAGCAGTAATGTTATTGTATCACTTACTGGCTGGTCGTTAGACATTCTTATATTACCGTCCTGAGTTCGCTCCGCTCCCGTACTGGACTGCATGCGGGAATCCTGTTTGCGGGAACCGACATGCGGGAACTTTCCCGTTACCAGAGAACGCTTCAACTCACGTCACGCTAACAGTGACGTATCAATTTCAGTAACACGATAGCCCGTCCTTAAGAATGGCTACCGACTATTCAAGTAACTATGCTTAACATCTTTAATTATTCCGTTAATTACAACTTTGATGATTATACTTTATGTATGTAAACGGTCCCGATGACTAAAAGGAACCGTAACGGTCTTAGGACCGCTAGTTATAATTTCTTTATCTGTTTATAGTTATTCTTATTTTACTGTAAGGTGTGTTTACTAACCGCACCGTAGTAGGTCCAACAACATGTACTATATGTATTATTCTAATCATTTCACATTGTATTACTTGTACTGGTTAGTTTTATATATGGCAAGCAGCCAATCGTTCATATGTTTTGTTTATTTTCAGAAAACGTAGGACAGCACTGCACGTAGGAAACACTATACAGCAACATTTAAATATGCATCACGTTCTCCCGCCACCAACAATTTTTCACTGAGGTCGCTGTCCGTGCTATAACTCTGTTTATCCCGGCATGCTACCGACTAAAAAGCCTTTCTATTTAGCTCGATAGGATAGGTTTAATATGATTAGAGACAATTTCTTCGTCAAGAGACACATAGTGTACGCCTCTTTTCCGGTAGTTGCGATAATCTAGCCCCGCACGCCGGCAAGGTTGTGTAAAATTGGCCAACATACCTATTGGGCCTCACATTTATAAGTTATTGTTTCTCTTCATGTTCCACTAAGCCATATGGCTTCTTAATTGAGTGGATGTCCCTAACCGCACCATGGACTGATCTGACCCTGGGAAACTATTGGGTTTTCCGATCGGTGGTGTGGTACATCTACATACATACATCTCCCGTGTATCTTCGAATACCTAGTATTTAGTTATCCTTGCCTATGTAGGAAGCACTGCGAAAGCATATTATAATTATTAATTTCTTTTCCATCTTCTAAGAAAGTCTCCCCCGCACCGCAGTGCATAATTGGGCAACTTGCATTTCAACCTAACATCAGGTTAAAAGGTTAGCTCCATAGGACCTGGTGACGGGCGAGATACGCATCCCCACCGAATTCTGTAAGAATGTGTGGGCAAGATGTTAGGATCTGCCATGCCCTCACGGGAAGGCCATTCACGGTGGGTATTCGTCTCCCTTACCCACACCATAACGATAGATCAGTTGCCTAAACTGGCTTTTGTGAAAAGTAGCCATTGTCCTGTGACATTTTATGTGGTTATGGAGCAATATCTCCGGATTCTCACCAAGCTCGGAGGTCTTGAGAAATAACATGTATGCATGCTGTCTTGAGTGTTGATGTCTTAGGACATCCGCTGTCAACGACAGCCGTATCTAAAAGCTAGGTAGGCGCCCGCCATTTGCGGCCTAAAATAGTTCTTGTCTCTAAAACTAAATGTTAGTTTAGGCATAGAAGAAGGCTCGCATAAATAAAAGCAGCAACTACTAATTCAGCATACTTGTAACTACATAAGACGGTGGCGTGGGAATCCCTCGGGAATCACTCGTCCCATCTTCACGTAAAACAGCACGCAACATTATAGTCATAATTTCACTAGGTATGGTATTTTCTTTATAGCATTTTGGTTGAATATTAGAGTGGCCAATGCTCTTCTCCCGCTTTAAGAAGTGCCGGCATTTTTCTGTGACGGAGGCCCATGGGAGGCACTTGCCTCTCGCAAGGATTCAGTGACAATGGCCCGCGCGAGGCCACTACTTCACACCCAAAAAGAGCATCAGGAGTAGTGCCCGCGTGAGGTACATAATCTTTCGCCACTTCAACAAGATAACTTTCTTTCCTTTTCAGCTTAGAGGTATAATAACTTATATTAAGTTAAATAGTGATCTCGTCTACGGGAGCCTCCCTTGCGGGGATTCCTCTGCGGACCTGCGAGTCTGTGTGGTACCTCCGGGAGTCCCACATTTAAAAGTTCATCAGGCTGGTTCTATGTCTTGCATTTTCGTATGCTCATTTTATTATCCAGCATACTTGATGGTCTGTTTAGGTAAAACTATTGCATAGACTTATTTTAGTCAGGTCACCAAATCAAATATTGTAAGTCCATAGATCACGAAATTGCTATGGACAGGCATACCGGTGACACAAACCGTCGTGTACATGCAACGCGGCGAGTCGACACTACCCACCAGAACGGCCCGACACTACCCTGCGAGCTACAATTACAGCTGCATTCTTGACACGTTGAAGTCTATTCAGAAGGCTAACATTTGGCTGGTAAACGGAGAGAAGAAATAAAAATAAGAATAGTCCATTCGGCACCAATAACTGAAATAGTTACATGTCGCGTAATCAATACGCCATTTTTGATTTTCTGGATGTCGGGTAATATTATTCCACCAACACCAAGAAAAACCAAAAATGCTAACAATATCAACATACTGACAAATAATTTAAACTGAGACATCACGAGAAATTTTTAAGCTTACACTATTATGATACTGACAGATTGCTTAGCGCGCATGAAATGAGGCAAAGCGGTCGATGACAGCAGTTATAATGCGAATGAATTGCACATCAGACACTGGGTGGCTAATCACACCAATGCGAGGTTGTTTCCCTCTTGTGGCGCTAAAGAAATCTGGTCTATGCGGACGCTTACGCAATCCATACTTTGAATTTGGCATTCGGCCAAATATATGTCTGGACTCAGCCGGAGTTAAATTCATCATTGATGCGTCATTGTCTGTTATTACTCATTGCGCATCTCCTCATCATCCATGATTGACTCATTAATAGGTTCTTCCACCTCTGGTTGAACGGGCACCTCCCTTGATGGACCAAGTGGCTCCTTAGGTCGTGAAGGACCAGGTTCCCCTACTGGAACAATAGGTGGTTCAGGTTCCCTACGGAATTCACTCAGTTTTTCCAGAGCCGCCCTGTCTAGTGTCGGATGGCTAGCGGCAGTGCCTTAACCAGTCTTCCTGATGGGCCATTCTCGAACAGTGTCCCAACACATTTCAGGGTCTACAATTCTGAGCTTGGACACGTTAAGAACTCGAGTCTTTCCAGATATCTGATGGCAAATATGGGCCACAGGACCATTGATCCGATAGACTTCATACTCCGGATCATTGTGGGCAGTGAGCTTCAAAGGCTCATTCGCCACCACTACAACGGAGTCTCCTACACTCTACGGCGTTCGCCCGTCTGTTAATTGCTTCACGATGGTGTGCACTCGATGCTTCAGTTGATGTACGGGTATGGATCAAGGCGTTATTCAAGCTGGTAATACGATTGCCAAGATCCTGAAAACCACCTATGGGTATTGCCATAGGCAATCTACCATGCCGGCCGTAGGTGAGGTAAAACGGAGTATAACCGGTCATAGCATGACGAGTGTTGTGATACACCATTAATGCCGAACCCAACTCAGTTTCCCATGCCCGAGCCTGATTATTAACTCTCTTCTGGATCAACTCCTTCAGGGTGCGATTAAATCACTCTGTCCTACCATTTGTCTGAGGATGGTACGGACTTGTTCCACGATGATCTATCCCATAGTCGCTGTACAAGATTGTCAACTCCCACATAATACATGTGCGATATGGTCAGATACGTAAGAATCGAGACGAAGTGCCACGAGATGAAGCGCTCATGACAAGCGCAGTCCCGAGGAAACCTGATTGAGCTCGCCCATCCGTTAACCTGTCATTCGTGGTGTGGGTGGTAGCCTACAGCTACAGCATCAACAAGGTATACAGAAAAAACTCACGTGAACTTTTACAAGGCTTAATTGAATTCAGACCAATAACCGAATGCGCGATAAATTGTTTATTATTCACTAATTTATGTATTTATTTATTTTATTTCGTTTCCAAATGTTATAATTTGTAAGACAATATTTATTTTATCTAAGTCTATTTGCCCTTCTGAATTTATCAGGCGTCACGTGACAGGCCCGTTGTTTATTCAAGTTGGTTAGATTTCCATCTCTCCAATATCTACGGAAGCCCTGGAGGGCTATGTCGGCGAAAAGAATTATCTCGATCAGTCAAGATATTAAGTCGAGGGCGCGAGATAATATTTTCGTAGACATAGCCCTTTAAGGCTTCCATCGATATCTCCCTGCCTAGGCTGGAGTAGGGTATGATCACCATATGAACGTACGTGACACGTGTGTGACAATCAACTCAGTCTATTACGCATTTACTCGTCTTTTCTTGGGTGACACGCGTGATGCACACGTGGCACAGCTAAAACACTTGTTCAAGGTACGTATAAGTTCATCATAGTCGTGTGGTTCTAGACCTGTTAGCATCAATCAATGGGGCTGATGCATAGGCATTGTCAACTTGTTATTGTTTACACTGTCGTGGGTGGGGTGGGGGGGGGGTGGGGTGGGGATAATCCCGCTTAGCTATAGCTGACGATTCATGATAAAATGGAAAACGTTGACTGCCTAATAAAGCTGGCACATTTTCAATTTGATTACCTCATCCTCTACATATAGAGTCATCCAACCGCCAAATTTCTGCATACATATTCATGCACGCGTCAAAACGTTCAATTCAGTCGGACAACCAAAGTTAATCATATGATTTGCCTGTAAGTTGATGTGGTGTGTATACGGAGCATTTGTTTCAATGGTTTAACCCTTCTTGTCTCAACAGCGCCTCAAAGCGCTCAAAGTTCTACTTATATCAATTAACCTTTAATGGTCAAGAATTTTCAAGGAAATAATATTTACAATAAAATTTACAAGAATAACTTTCGGCTGTTTTTTGGCCGACTTGACCATGAAAATGGCTAAGAAAATCCAGTTTTTCTTAGCTAGTGTCTATTTGCGGCTGAGAGAAGGCTATTCTTGAAATTGTACCACTTGAGGGACTGGCTCGATTACGGAGCCTCTCATTCCAGTGGTAAATTTTCAAAAATCATATTCTCTTGCATGAAAAACTGGACATTCCTCAAGACCACTATATAGTCCGTTTTGGCGGTCTTGACCATTAAAGAGTTAAGTTAACACAGGAGTGGATAAACACGGTCATGATTAAACAAGAGAGGGATCCATTTCTGGCTATCCCACGCCCATTTTTAGCTTTCTATCATAGCAGCAACCTCTCTTGTGTTAAGGTTTTAGCCCAATCGGATCAGTGAGCTTTGGGATACGGCTCCGGACACAGAGACATATACTCACACACCGATTACAATATTCTCTACCATGATACCAGGCGAAGGCAATTATAGCGAAAAGCATAATAAGATGACGAGGATTCCCCCTACCATCTCACTCACCCACCCATGTCAGGGATCCCCCATCCCATCTCCCTCACCCACCTATGTCAATGATCCCCTCCCATCTCACTCACCCACCCACCCATGTTAATGATCCCCCCTACCATCTCACTCATCCACTCATGTCAAGAATCCCCCTCCCATCTCACTATCCAACTCATGTCAAGGATCCCCCTCTCATCCCATTCACCCACCCATATCAAGTATCCAATGACACCCCACCCATCTCACTTACCCAGCCATGTCAAGGATCACACCCGCCCATCTTACTTACCCATCCATGTCAAGGATCACCCTCCCATCTCACTCACCCAGCCATATCAAGAATCACCCTCCCATTTCACTTACCCACCCATGTCAAGGATCACCCGCCCATCTCACTCACCCAGCCATGTCAAGGAGTTCAAACATACACATATTCATAAGTAAAATGTTAGCTCACTTTAGTTTATATCACACAAGACAAGCATATGCTATACTATTTTTCAGCATTATTATTTACTTTTTTCTTTTCGTTTCATTTTCTCCAGTTTCTTATCCTTATATGGTATACGAAGAATCTTTGTAAATTATTGTTGAATGGGCTCCTCCATACTGTGATATCTGTATAATTCTATTTAATTTGATATATCATAATGTAGGAATAACCTTGCATTACTGCTGGTTTTCCCCACAATGTTTATGATAAGATTGTATTATTTGATCTTCCCACGACACAGCCCAGCATCCTCAAATGATCAGCCGGTTGTTGATTATGTTCAGACCTTATTTGATTTATTTTTCAAAAAATAGTACGAGGCGGAGTCGGACCGCCCTGGCAAAACCACTGTTAAGCCAGCTGCAGGCAAAGTAGAAGCATTTGATAGTAAGTAAAGAAAGAAGTATTACGGTATATTTCTGTGAAAAGTAAACAAACAGGTACCTGCTCCTTGCTCCGGCAAGGTCACCACCGTCAACATTTCCAACACAGTCCTTGAGTGTTGTTCTATAATTCTTAACCCACTGCGACTCCAATGCCAAAATTCTAAATTTTCAAATTAAATTAAAGGATGAACTTGTGTTCATTTTCCAACAAATCCGGTGGACATCATCCAGCAAAACTGCCGACAGATGCCAAAACTGGTTTACTTCTTGATAACTAAACACATAACGAACAGTATCATCTACTGTATTTGGACACTTACTACGAAGAGAATCTGTAGCGAATTTTAATTTATATAAAAACCTATTACAGGGCAAAATATGATGTAGTAATTTAAACTGAAGCTGCTTAATTTTATAGTCTAGGGGAAGCGTATTTAAAAATGACAAAATATTGCATTTCAAAGGTGCAGAATACACTGAATTGAATTTTCAAACAGGTGTTTTTAAATTTGAACCATTATCTCTTATTTATAAAATATTTTACTTCGCCAGATACCATCGGGTAAATTAATTCCTTTAAAGAAAGGTTCTTGAAGCAAATTTAAATGTGGTCTAGCTAAAATTGTATTTAAAAAATCACACCCATCTACCCTGTGTCTTACTTGAGTATTGATACAATGAATTTCCTTAATTACCAGCATTTAGAAACCTTTCACTTCTACCTCGGAAAATGTGGGCTTATTTATTTGTGTTCAAACGCAGATTATTATATTCATGCTGGATCTTTCTTCTTTCTGACTTTCTTCATATTCTGTGTTTGCATCACATCTTCTCTTACAGTTTCATCCAATCAACGCGGACGATAGTCTTTTTCTAGGAGGCAATACAATCGAGGCTACTTATGCGTTTATTTTGTATCCGTCCAAGACTTTTAAAGATACTCACTTTTCCGTATCAAACATAGCCCCTGTGGGAAATCGTTCATTTAGATATGTCCAGCGAGACTACCCCTACATTTATTATCGGATCAACTCCTTACTTCTGTAGGATATTACCCTTGTTGTCTCGAAAATGTATCTTGGTTTTGGTGTCAAAGGCCAAAGGTCGGGTTTATCCATTAGGGGTCAAATATACCAGCTTTCATTTCCCTCAAAGGTGAACTCCTTTGGCCTGAGAAGTTCAATGGATATATTATATATGGCCCCGTGATACTTGTTAAGTCGAGGATATCCTTTTAGGAGCAAGAGAATACATTTAAGGGAAATATTAGAAATGTGACTATGCCTACACATTTTGTCCGATCATTGCAAAAATGGGTCAGTATGTTGCTCTTTGAATCTCAAATAAGCGGGTTAAGTTTGGGGGTCTAAGGTCACGGTGTCCCTGTAGTGTCAAGGTTGCCCTATAGGTGTCTAACTTAACTTTTTGTATTTTATCTGTTACGGTCAAGGGGCATTTCAGAAAATACTGTATGTCACCCCATCATGTCAAATTCACCCATTTAGGGCCTAAGCCACTCACAAAAGATATCAAAGGTACCAGCTTTCGTTCTTTCTAGAAATGAATTCACATTAATTATAAACGTACAATAATCAAATTAGAAGTTACTTAAAACACATATGGCGTCCAAGAATGCCGGTTGGGTCAAAAGTACTAGTTTTCGTTTTCGGCACAAATAAATTCCACTTGCCTGGAAACGTTAAAAACTAAATTTTCTTTTCAAAATGGCTGCCGAAATTTTCTTTGTCCAATAGAGTTGGCATGTTGTCAACTTCTATGGCTTATCAACAGTGAGCTCAGGAGTGCAAATGTTCAAATGCTCGGCGAACATTCGCCTATTTATGTTCGTTGTTCGTGGCGAACGATATTCGCCTTCCTGATCGAGTTGTCACGCGTAGCTTCGGCGAACATTCTTTTACGACGTCACGTGATAGTTATGAGAGTTAACTTTTTGTCAGATCCGACGCATTATGATGTCATATTTATTACGTCATAATGAATATCAGGGTCTCAGAAACAATCCACAAGCATACAGATTCAGATGACATCCATGAATTAAGGCTAATGGCTCTGTTTTCTGTAGTAGCAGAAACTACATATCATTCATAGTGTAAATTTGAAGTTAATGTTGAAGTTAATGTTCTGCTAGGTACTGCGCATTAGTTACAGTGGAAACTTCACGGACTGCTGCATGAAACCTCCGCCAGGATCACTAAATAAAGAAGAAACAGCACCACCACTCGCCATATCTCAATATCCCATGGCAGTTTAATCACCATGAGATTTTATGACGCAGAAGATAACGATGTCACCTCTTCACCCAGCCGTCATATAAAAGGGCGATAATGGTAGATGTAATGTACCTGCAGCAAAATTTGCTGCCGATCTGATCAGGTATATTGCAATTACTAGTGATGGCGGTGGGTTAGTGGATTGTTTCGGAGCCAACGCATTCTGCCTTTTCATGAAACAATCAGTGACATATTTTAGTACCGGTTTGCAGACCTCAGTGTCACCGTTATTGTAGGACATTATGAACACAAATTTATGCTGTTCTCTGAGGGAAGCAAAATTTACAAAAAACATTAAATAGCGATTGTCTTTCACTGTGGTAAAATGGACATTTTAGAATAAAATGTCTTTCATCCTCAACAGCCTGAATGTTACATAGCGAACATACTCTTTTTTCTACAGGAGTCTTGGGAATTGTATGTCTCCCCACTTCTATCTGGAGATCGTGTGCACTGACTCTGAGTTTGGCAAACAAATTTCGCCTAGAAAAATCGTGTTCAGTTAGTAAATAATTCTCCATGTTAAAGTTGCTTTTAAATGTTTGATATGACCTAAGTTTAGAACCCTGTTGAGATGTACCAATTCGATCTGTGACACCTCTGTTTACATGGACCAGCCAGTTTGATTTGTATCTAGACTCCATGGCATCAGTTAGTAATTTAGCACATGTCTTTTTATTTCTGGTGCTTTGGTTGGTCCAAATTTCTTCGAACCTAAAGCTAGTCCATAGATTTTTTAAATGGCTAGCCCAGTTATCTTCTTCTAATGAGGAATACGAATACATATAGGCTTGATGAACTATTGTCTCAGAGTCAATGTCACATACTCTCATCCAAAATTTGGCTGATTGTGTGAGGAGCGTGGTGAGTAAGGCATATTGCCCGAGTTCAACCCTTACAGCAGCATTAGTAGCTTTCCTATTAACCCCCAGTATATATTTACAGAAGCTAATTAGGACCTTTTCGACCGGGATATTATCGCCTAATTGTATGTAGTTATGTTCTTTGATGCCTTTGATGTAAAAGGGTGCCCACATTTCTGCACAATAAGATAAGATGGGTAAAGTTAAAGAACGAAATAGCGTGAATGCTGTTAAAACATTATTTCTGACATTGATAACTTTAAGTTTGAACAAAGCCTTTTTGGCCTGCTCTGCCAGTCTTTCACATGCAGCTTTAAATTTACCAGATGGTGTAAAGACGATACCTAAATAGCAATAAGACTTTACAACCACAATCGGTGAGCCCATGTATGTAAAGTGATACATATATCTCCTTAGTAAATTCCCACTTTCATTGAAAATTATTATTTTGGTCTTATTTAAGTTGAGAGTAAGGTCCCATTTGTTGCAGTAAATATTCAATTTGTTTAGCACATTTTGCAGCCCAGTGTGGGTTTCTAACACTATGGCAAGATCATCAGCAAACATAAGACAATTAATAGAAGTGTTATTCAAAGGTATAGGATCGCATGTTCTATCAAAGATATCTGGCAAATCACGCAGATACATGTTGAATAAGAGTGGGCTAAGTACGCAACCTTGTTTGACACCAACTGAGGAGAAAAGCCATCATTCATTTTGACTGAATTTTTCACATCAGAGTACATACTTTCAATGACAGTTAGTAAATTGCCATCAATACCAGCTTGTAGTAATTTATACATTAATTTGCTTCGAGAGTCTGTGTCAAAGGCTGACTTGAAATCCACAAAACAGCAGAATATATTTTTCTTAGTAGCAGCATTAACATATTTGTGAATAATTGATTTCAAAGTCATAATATGGTCTGCTGTTCTTGCATTCTTTCTATAACCAATTTGACATTGTGGGATTAGTTTGTTTGTTTCAGCAAATTTTGTTAATCGATATTGCAGAATGCTACAAAATAATTTGCATAAATTGCTACTTACGGCTATACCTCTGTAGTTGTCAGGTTTCGAAACCTCGCCCTTCTTGTGTATAGGTGAAAGTAGATTGCAGCGCCATTCCATAGGAAATTGACCAGAGCTCAGAATGGAGTTAAACAATTTGTGCAGAACTGGTAAAAGTCGAGTGTGTCCTGCCTTTAACATTTCATTTAAGATCTCGTCAACTCCACTCGCTTTGCCGTTTTTAAGAAAAGAAATATCCCGAGAGATCTCAGAAGTTGTAATAATAAAATTAAGTTCGTTAAAAATTGTATTTCTATTGGTTTATAAAATTGTCTATTGTGTTTTCAAGGTCTAAATCGGCGTGTGTTGGAACACTATTAACAAGTTTGTTAAAGTGTGACACCAATTCTGTACAGGAAATTGAATTTCCTTTAGAATTACTATTAGTACCTTTGAGTTCATCATACAGTTTCCAAAATGTCTTAGGGTTTTTGGACTCTAAACATTCCATTTGATCCAAGATTCGCTGCGTAAAGATGGACGTCTTTTTTGCTATTTGTCTTTTGAATTTTCCCCGCAAATATCGAAACTTATTTAATAAGATGGTATCTGATGGCGTTTCGTGAATTCTACGTGCCATACCTCTGGGATCCTTAAGCATAATTCTGCAATCCTGGTCAAACCATTGTTCTTCAACTTATTAACAATCTTTCTGGGTTTTGCTTTCAAACATTTCCCAGAATCAATATGTTTTATGCCCGAAAGTTTGGCTGCACTTATGATAATTTATGTTAGTGTAGTTGTAAGAGACTCATCAGCATTAATTGGCTTGCTACATGGTTTGTTAGCAGGCAATGCCATAAAGTTGTTGATTTTTTACCTGATTCTAGGATCTGACATTGCTTTCAAAAATGTGTCATCATCCCCCATTTCCCACCTATACTTAGAGCAGGGAGGATTAGGAGTATCACTTAGTGTGTGCTCATATATACCAGTACAGAGTACCATCTTCAATATACAATGGATAGAGAAATGGTTGGGATTATTTGCATGGAAACATTCTATTTTACATAAAATATTCGTAGAAGCTAACATACTGTGTAGTCAATTAGACTGTGTTTGCCGGTGTGGCTGAAACAAGTGCAATGACCAGAAGAATCACCCAAGATACGTCCATTTAGGATATGCAGATTTGAAGATTTGCACATGGAGAGTAATTGTTTGCCGTGATTATCTACATCATGTGGATCCATGTTGTTTCTGGGAATATCTACATCATGTATATAGTCTGGTAGTAAATCGGCTATAGGTGATCGCTCGTCCATACACACAAAAGCTTTTGAGGAGTTTGATCCACATGATCTCGCTATTTTATGGAAGTATAAATTTTATACCCTTGCGTATCTCTTTTCTTAAACATACAACAATTCTTCCATAGTCACGTTTAGAAGTGAATAATCTTGGCCTAAGATTTGCTTCTATATGGAAACCCGGTGTTGTAATCTGATCTTTTTCTCCACAATGCGTTTCTACCAGGCAGATAATGTCAAATTTTATTATCTGGCTTTGAATTTCTGGGTCTGTAAGCTTGCATGTTCTCTGGTCATTGTTACCTGTAAAGGCCCTATCGATATTCCAGAAAGCCAAACTAACATTGTTTATATCCAACATCGGAAAACAGATATTAAAACAGTCAACGATCTTTACAAGTAAAATACAAATAAAATAAATCAGCAAGTAAATTAATAGTGTAGCATATTCACAAGATAAAGTAATGGTCTGACCCATACCTTTCTACATCTAAAGATCATGGACGTTGTATCCAGCTGTTGCTTGGAACATTGGATACCTGTTTAAGACAGTCAGTCATACCGCTAACCCTTTTATTGTCAAGGCAGCCAAAATCAGCTTCTATAGTTTTCTTTAGGAATGTCAATTTGCATGCCCATGGAAGATCTCTTTTGAAAATTTATTCCTGGAATGATGAGCTCAAAAGCGGAGCCAGTCATCCCAGTGGTAAACCTCCAAAATTAGTCCTCCCCGAGCCTGAAAACTGGCATTTTCAAAGACAAAATGGAAATTTACTTGAATAAATTTGACCTTTAAAGGGCTAATATGAGCTAATTTATACAACTTAGGTATTTGTCAGTCCACTCTTCATGAATGGGTCACAGGGTCAAACAAATTATAGTGGGTGTGATAATGAGTTAATAATGGCAGATGACGTTTCGTGCGATTCACCAGGTTTATCGTCGTCGTCATCATCATTATTATAATTGCTAGTATTATCATCACTATTATCGTCATTAATATTTCAAAAGACGTCAATAATGAAGTGTATTGTACAGGATCAATCATACACATATGATGAAGACTAACATAATTCGTAGACTCGCGATGACGTCATAACACTCAATTTTCCCATTAATACCCTGGGAGCGACACCATTTTTGGAGAGGCTAATTTAACATTACGAGCAATGTGCGGCGAAACCTTAATTACATTTTCTTTACTATCTTGCAAAATTGATTTGTGATTTTATGTTTTCTGATACTGGGCGGTGTTTTTACAGATTTTCAGATATATGATTTTGTGGTTTGAGCTTCATGGAAAATGTAAACAATTCATTACTATCGGCAGTGCTCTTTAGCATGTAGTAAAGTTGCCCCAACTTTAATGGCGGCCGATCACAAAATGCCCGGATGTGCGAAACTATGAATACTACGATCGCTAAGAACGCATTGGTGTGCATTATTTATGGTTAATTTGACACTCAACGTGTCTCAATTGACGATGCTGTATGTTTTGCCACCATCTTTGTTTTCACGGCAAATCATAGCGAGTCACCTATAAATTTCTTCGCCTCGCCACAAAACGTTCAATGCGAACGTTGGGTGAACATCCCGTTCAGGAGGGAGAACGTACCACGTGACCTAACAATTGTTCGGCGAACGGAAAATATTCTTTCTCCTGAACGGGCTTGATTTGGTATTCAATTTAAAAGGAATTTATGCAATATTTCGAAATATGCTTTTCCTTGCTCAAGATGCCCCTATGGGAAATGTATGATAGCAATTTTTGCTTGCATTTCCTCCTAGCATGTTAAGCCAATGAACTGAACCTTGACCAATGTCTAGCAACATGTGTTACCTATGGTTCCTTGAAGGAGGGGCCCACTGCATTCTAGGGTTTCAGAGGCACCGAATCCGAAGTAGACATTTTTACAATCGAAATTAGATTTATAGGCTGGTGAGAGGCACAATTCGTTAGTTAGATAACGTTTGTATTGTATCAGAGAACATGAGGGTTTACTAATACAACAATCTCAGCTGCCATAAGACGCCATCCACAAAATGGACCTTTCCAATTTATCCATCCAGCATACGTCATAATCAACTAAGTGACGTGTAGGATGACGTCATAATTAATTATTGCATGAGTGACGCGAATTGGTTCGTTTTTAACGCTTAATAGTCCGGTACGTTGTACGAATTGTATGTTTATACCATTTAATAAACATCATGTTGAATATTTTGAAAATAATTTGACTGGACACTGATGCTGACATAGGCAGCAACAGCCCCCAGTCAAATTACAAAATATTCAACAGCTTACCTGTCTACTTTTCTGGAAATTAATATTTCACGAATTCAGGGATCGATCGATCCCAACACGAGCGATGTGTGGGCTGGAATTAGCTAGCGATGGACGGGGCATAGCTTAAACTGGAAATGTCCAATAAAATCAATCCAATCGTTCTCACAATATTATTATTATTATTATTATTATTATTATTATTATTATTATTATTATTATTATTATTATTATTATTATTATTATTATTATTATTATTATTATTATTATGTTAGTGAAAATCAATTAAAAAAAGTTAAAGTGCATTTTGAGCCTAACTAACGTGATTTAACCCTACACCAATGTTATGATATACAATGATACTCAAACCTCGACGGGACCAGCCATAGACGGCCTCGGTTTGATACAGAACTCCAACAATAAGCAAATACACTCACGAACTGTAATAGGTGTAATCTCTAACTCCAACAACAACAACAACAACAACAACAACAACAACAACAACAACAACAACAACAACAACAACAACTGTTCTAAGCCTTACATAAACAATATTAGCCTCGCCTTCTTAAACTTTTACAGCGTGACACGTGCATCGTCAAAACAAAATGGTGTTAAACCTTACAATCTAACATTTACATTGTCAAGCAAAATGGCAGCTCGTGCTTAGCGATACAATTTGACGAGAAACGGTGCGATGCTAAATACCACAAAATAAACCACCAAATTACCATCTACTACGACGTGTTTAGTTAGGTACTGACTCGCTGAAACAGATTATAAATTTATAGCAATGGATGAATCCGATCTGTCGATCAAGTATATGACGTCATAATGAATTATGCCACATGTAGACTGACGTAACAATCATAATTGATATAAATACTCTGTTATGAAGCTGAAATAGTCCGTCAAGTGTACGAATTGTATATCCTTGATGGCTTTACTATTTATTAAACATTCTTTTCTGTACATAAGTTGATTGGATGCCGTTGCTGCCATATGTAGTAACAGTATCCAGTCAAATTAGTTTTAAAATATTCAGCAGTGTAACTGTATAATTACAGTGATATTGGGATTATGGGAATATAGGATTCGATTGATCCAAACACGCGCAAAGCGTTAGCGGATCTTAGCTATGGGCGGGATATAGCCAAATGTGGATTCATCTATTCAGTTACAGTGTTATTCACACCTGGGTTTATTTCTCTCCGGTCCTCGGATATCTTGAAAGTCAGAATTAGAAAGGATACCTAGACAATAATTAAGTTTACACAAAATTATATCCGATCTGGTACGATTACACGAATTCAAGTAATCTATTCCTCATAGGTATTGAATGAATCAAATTCTGGCTTTGCCGAGCCCACCTATAGATAAGCCCCGCCCACGTATACTTTGAACCGTGACTTCCCAGAATCCCATTTTCAATGTAACTATACAGGTAAAATGTTGCATATTTTGGGACTAATTTGACAGTGTGCTGTTGCTACCCATGGCAGAAATAGCGCCCAATCAAATTAATTTCTAGATAATTTCAAGATATTCAACAGAATGTTTATTAAATTGTAAAGACATACAACTCGTACACTTGATGGACTATTAAACGATCATGACAGACTTAGATACTTCATAACTCATTGCGTATTTTGAGTGTGGCGTCAGCCTACACGTGCTATAGTCGATTGTGACGTCATGATCTTGAGCTACACATCGGATTCATTAATTAGGCTAAGCAACTTTATAAGCAACTTTATGAGATGCTTTTAGCATAGAGCCAGGAAATGAAAGACATAAATAATTTTTGCAGGCTATACACTAGAATACAAGCCTAAGGTATGCCAATAGGCTCAAACCCTAGAGAAGGTATACATTGCCGGCCGAAAACAGCCTTCACAGTGGTCTTGAGAAACGTCAATTTACAGGGCAAGATCGTCTCTTGCGCTGTACTCTCTCTCGGTAACCAAGCCAGCCATTCCAGTGGAGAATCTTTAAAAATAGTCTTCTCTTGGTCTGCAAATGGGCATCTTTAATGAGAAATTTGAATTTTCAAATTTGGTCATTAAGGAAAACACTCAACAGTATGTGATGCATTCCACTAAATAAAGAGAAAATGGCAAGTTATTATCATCGCCTAATAACATAGCAACATAAGATGATGTACTATCTCCAACTGAGGTACACTGTTTAGGAATTCGACATTTGAAATGCGAATGAGGTAGTTGCATTGTAACTCTCTTCTAGCTTAGCATAATTATGAGAAATCGATGCTGTCAGTAATCGCCAGAGATGAGCATGGATATGATCTTCCCATCTACTACTATTCACGAACAGTTGATAAACTTAACTACCTAGAAGCAGTGCTTGGCATCAATGATGGCTTTGCAGCATTGTGGCATCAATCTATGCTCATCCACAATCACAACTACTTAGCATTTATCGTCGCAAATCGTCCAAATTTTCTGTTAAGATATATTACAAAATAAGGATTGCAATGATGTTCTAGTAAGCGCGCTTTCGAGAGTCTTTAGCTCATACCAGCCAGCCACAGGTATTCTACTCTGCGGTGCAATATCGCCAGAATCCACGAGTAGAGAGGCGACGACATGGGCGGCTGTTCTACTTGGCTGAGAGAGTGATGACGTCATCAATATTTGAATTAAGCCACGACACATTTTCCCTCGCCAAAATACTTGAATCTGAATGGTCGAGAGCTAGGTCTATTGTTCTCTCTCTCTATCAATTAGATTCGAGTACTTGTGGCTGGAAAAGAGTGGGCGTAGCCTAATTCAAATATTCAGTGGGTGGGTTCAAACCGAGGTCACGTTGTAAATATGGGATTATCTTGTGGGAAGTCATGACCCCGCATGATGTCTTATAATTCACGTAAGACCCAAAAGAAATTATGTTTTGAAAATACCAGGTGAGCTAAAAGTCCAGGTGAGCTAAAGATGGATGCCGTAGGTTTGCATCGATGTTAATTGCATCATACAATTCAGTTAGGGGAAAGTCCGGATTACTAAATGTACCATGGCTATGTCGACCACTTGTTATTTATAAATATGTGTCAATCATTGGGACGGTGGAAAGTCGAGCTAACCAGGTCATCTCTTTGTATGTTATAGAAGTGCACTAATGTTAAATGTATAGGATGCTGTTTATAGCGTTACATAACCAGCAGATGAGATTAATATAATAATGTTGGAAATGGATGAATTAATTGGAAAAGATTCTATGGTTCTGGGTTGATGTGTATTTGAAAATAGTTTAGATAAAAGTTGTTGCTGCTTAGCCGGCATTCACATTTATAATATTCGGCAGTTGTTGGTAATCGTAGTTTTGGAAATAATTAATGTTTAATGGTAAGTGCTGGGATCATGAATTATGAGAATAAATTGAACGTGACTGACTGACATAATTGATAATGTAGGCACTCTAGTGTTTCACCGTGGGCTAGAACATCCAGCACGTGTGCCTGGCACCATAGTATTCTCGAGACTTCTCCATTAGTACACAATGGACAGCATACACAATTCTG
Source organism: Chaetoderma sp. LZ-2023a (assembly GCA_034401795.1). NCBI lineage: Eukaryota > Metazoa > Mollusca > Caudofoveata > Chaetodermatida > Chaetodermatidae > Chaetoderma > Chaetoderma sp. LZ-2023a. The sequence continues at coordinate 48,417,391 of CM067360.1, forward strand.
TACTGTTGTTAGTTAGCTGACAGATCGCATCAAACCAGAACCGGTCCACACTGCTTTGTCTATGTGAGGTACAATCTTCATGGAAGAATAGGGCAGAGTATGATTGATCAGAATGATGTCATAACCAGTCAGGATCAATCAGACTCTGCAGTAAAGGATTACAAAGAATAGATTTGTGTGCCAGGCAAAGTGAGGGAGGAATTGCTGATTGGCTGAAGGGACCAATCAGTTATCAGGTTAAAACTTCTGGGAAGAAATAAGCAGAGGTTGCTTGGTGGACTGATTGTTTAGCCAATCAAAGTGTGCCTATGGAATACCTAGAAGAGTTGCAAGAATGAATTGGAATAGATTCTGAGAGAAGTTGTACATTTCTGCGAAATGCATAGAAGCATGAATTTAGACTATAAAATGGGCACTTCTCTCAGGATAATTTAATCAACCACCATCTGTGATTCACTGATCATCTTATGCTTGTTCAGTTCGGAAAGCTGTGGCTCTTATGCCTAACGTAGCTTTGCTTTGTTAAGAGTAGGATTAGGACTTAGGATAATTAACTATTTAGTTTTGTACAACGAATTGTACTAAGTGCTTATTTGTGAGCGATTTTGCTCTAGTCTTCAAAACTTATTATATTCTGTAAATAAAGATTTTATCTTACATATATGTAAGACCGTTGTTTGTTAGTTTGATTGAGCAGGAATCTAGCGAGCTGGGAACAATACCAAGTCCTTACCAGGATCTTAGCAAGTCAGATTAGGCCCGGCAGTCATAAGATAAATATCGCCTATCTCACCATCTGTCAGATGAGGCGAGCCGACTGCAGTTACTCCTTCATCACCACCGATGACGTTGTCGCAGCAACACTCAAGTTTCCGGTTGTGAAGCAGGAGACATCATAGATCTTAGTAAGAAGAAGATTTCCCAACGAGCCTTGAAGAATATCCAAAATCTTAAACATGACCCTGATGGCCTATCACAACAGCCGCATATACAGTCGGCATTGTTTGAGATGTCAATCGAGGACACCTGACATCTCTCATCCAATCAGCAGACGTGCTTAGAGAGCTGCCAATGTTTGCACTGTAGAGCTAATGGTAGGGTAAAGAGACGTGAAATTGTTAGGGGTGGGTCCAAATTAGAAGGGTTACATGACCCCTCGCTGCCAATCAGAACATCCCATTAGAGAGTTGCTACTATTTGCTCTGTATAGCTATTGGCAGGCTAAAGAGCCATGAAGCTGTTAAAGGTGGGTCCAAAATAGAAGGGTTACATGACCCTTTGCTGCCAATCAGAACAGCCCATTAGAGAGTTGCTACTGTATAGCTATTGGTAAGTGTTAGTGGGCATGGCCATGTGAAGGGCCATGTGACCCTTTGCGGCCCATCATAATAGCTGCTTATACAGTTGCCACTATTTGGTCTGTCGAGATATTGGCAGGATAATGAGCCATTAAAGTGGTATGGGCCTGTCCAAACGAAGAGATGCATGACCCCTCATGGTCAATCAAATGAGTCGGCCACAGAGTCATCACTGTTTGAGATGTTGAAGGAATTCTACACAGAGTTATAACTTGTTCAGACATGCTCTGTTAATCGAGGTCACCTAGCATCTCCCAGGCACTGCTCGCAATGGCGAGCTATTGACGCATGGCAACATGGATGAAAGGGTTCTCCATTCATAACTTTTACAAATCCTTCGGTTTACTGCAAATAGGTCATGTGGCCTGGGATTTATGCGCCAAACAATTTCCATGCATATGGTTTTGATTAGTAATATTAATAATGAGCCCCAGCATTCATTCCCTAGGTTTACCTACATGAAATATGCCTGGTTGTGGTTGGTTTTGCGGAAATATGTTACAATTTCAACAGATCCAGGGCAAATTAGTTTCACAATATTCCCCAAAATGCTTTATTAGATATGAAGGCATTCACTTATACAAGTGTTTGCCTACTCGCTGCAGAGTTATAAACCTCTATATATGTTATACCTGGATTTCTGGGCCGAGGTGGCCTAAGTTAATACAATACTAGAATTATAACACATTCAACCATGCATACCTGAAGGGACAATGGGAGAGTATATCACAAGTATACTCTAAACTGTTTAACATTCAAGACATTAGAGCTTAAGGATTCTTCAGAACGCAGATCTAGTGTCTGCTACCTGAGAACACCAGTATAATAATGCCAATTCATGCATGCGTATGTTCACTCGGGTGTATGGTTGGAGTGCAGGTTGGGCTGCATGGGTGTCAGGTGGGTGCTTGTGTATGACAGTGGTACGCATCAGTAAGCGCTGGTGGTGTGGTCTTGAGTGATATACCATCGGCAGATACTCTAGACACATTTGTTTCAAAATATTTGTCAGAATGTTTTATAAATAGTAAAACAGTCAATTTGCACAAATGCCTGTCTATTCCCAGCAGAGTTATAAAAGCTGTATATGTGTTATAGTCGACTGTGACAAAATTACCTAAATTAATAAATCTAGGCCTATGACAAGCCCGAGAGGGGTGGGGGGGGGTGTCTTGGCAGGTGAGCTTATGGGAAGATGCCTCCATAGCGGTATCTCTAAAATCATTCCTGAAACCTTTTCATCTCAAATTATAATGCATACCTACAGGGTACCAGCGCATTCAGTCACATCATTTCCAAAATATTTGCAGAATGCTTTATAAATAGTAAAACAGTCAATTTGCACACAAATGCACACCTATTCCCAGCAGAGTTAACAAACCTGTATATGCGTTATAGCTGACTGTCACGAAATGCCCTAACTTAATAGACAGACCTATGACAAACCTCAGGGGAGGGCTGCCTTTGCAGATGAGCTTACGTGAGGGTACCCCATAGTGGCATCTTGAAAATCCTTACATTTTGTCTCAGGTTTTACCACACACCTACGGGCAACAGCACCCAGACGAATCAGGTTCAAACATGTTTTGTTAGAATGCGTATTAAATAGTAGTCTTGTAATTTGCACCAGCTGATGATCTACTTCCAGTTCATGATGCGTGTATGCATGCATGCATACATGCACGCTCTGTAACAACAACCACAATATTACTAATGACAACCACCCTCACGACAACAACAACAACAGCATTAACAACAGCAACAACAACCAACAACAACAATAAAGCTACCAATAACAACAACAACAGCTAGAATACACTCAAGGGAGATGTCAGCGCATGCCTTTGTGCTCTGTCTTGATAATGCACTTAGGGTTCAGCGTAACCTAGATAGTTGATCTGTTGTCCTCACCCTCAAAGCAGTCATAAACTGTTGCAATATGAATGTGGGTGCTAATTATGGTGATTCTACCTTCTTGTATTCCAGAGTTATAGCCAACAATATGGATTTCCGTATAGTTTTCATGATCCCGCGAACGAGATATTTGATTTTTTTTGCCTAAAACTCATAAATCTGCTAGCCACCTATAATATGAATGGGTGTGTCAAACTTTAGCGATTCTATATATTAATATTCACAATTTATTGCTAAAGATGTATATTTTGGGGTGCATCTACTGACCCTGTGGCCTAGATATTTGGTGTTTTGTCCTAATGTAACTTTTCGACCCCAATTATATAAATGGATATGGCAAATTATTTACTTCAATTCGCAATGATAGGTTAGAGAAATATGCGGAAATTCATGATACTATTAATGAAGCACAAACGGGATTCAGGAAAGGCAGATCAACCATGGATAATATATTTTCTTTTCATGCAGTAATAAAATTACTTCAGTTTCAGAAAACCCCCATTATTTTGCTGCTTTATGGACTTCAAACAAACTTTTTACATGGTTTGGCGAATAGGATTATGGCAAAGATTTATCAAAGCAAACCTCAGCGGGAAATATTATTGTGTTATTCGAAGTATGTATAAAAACATAAAGTCATTTGTAACACACAATAATCTAGTTTCTGCCATTTTCCCGTGTACAACTGGAGTGAGGCAGGGAGAAAACCTCTCCCCGTTTTTATTTTCAATCTTTATAAATGACTTAGAAGAATAGTTACATGACAATAATATTTTAGGTCTCCACACAATAAGCACATTAGCAGACACCAAATTACATCTCCTACTTTACTTAACAATATTACTGTATGCAGACAACACGGTCATTATGGCAAATTCTGCAAACAACCTACAGAGTGCATTAAATAGTTTAATGAGTATTTTAATCACTGAAAATTAGTAGTAAGTTTAAGCAAAACAAAATTGATGGGCTTCTCCAAAAATGAACGATTATAACAAGGGACATTTTACCTAGGAGATGAACAGATTGTAAATGTAAATGAGTATTTATTATTAGGAACAATCTTCAAAAGTAATAGCAGTTTTTACCCATGCAAAAAGCGAAATATTAAACAGGGAAATAAAGCTATGTTCCAATTACTCAGAAAAATCAAACAACACGATATACTGATTGACATCCAATACAGCCTATTCGACAGCATGATAAGGCCAATTATCTTATATGGGTCTGAAGTATGGGGGTTCGAAAATCTAGATATGTTCAAAGCTTTCCAAATTCAATTTTTAAAATATGCACTACATGCAAAGAAAAGCACTCCAAATGTGATGATATATGGTGAAACTGGTCGCTATCCGTTGAGTATAATGGTCAAAATGAATATGTTACAGTTCTGGCCAGATCTGATTAACGCAGGTTATGGGAAATTGTCATCAATCTTTTATTTTGTCTGCCGAGAACTGGAAATGACCAAAACTTCAATTTCAAATGGCTTCAGAAAATAAAATCGATACTTTGGGAAATAGGAGAAGAAGACTTAATTAATGCAGACTTTATCTAAAAAAAAAATCGCTTAGTGAAGCTGACAAAGCAAAAGTTGCAAATGCAGTATGTCCAAACCTGGAAAACTCAGCTTCAAGCATTTACCAGGTTAGCTTTCTATAAGGAAATCAAGGAGGAGCTTCAATTTTAAAAATATCTGATAGCATTACCTGTTAAGGACATCATTATACTTTTTCACTTTAGGACCTTGAACCATAAATTGGCAATTGAGACTGAACCATGGACAAGAACAGACAGAAATGACAGACTATGTACGGTTTGTAATAAACTGGATGACGAAAAACACTTTCTCTATGACTGCAGCAAATACGTAAGGACAAAATATATGCCACAGTACTATATCACAAGTACAAATGCAGAAAAAACAAAGGAACATCTAAGAATATGCAATGGATCTATCCTCAGAAAGTTATGTAAATTGCTTAAATTTGCTAAGAACCCCATCGCACAATGAAGTAAATATAGCCTGTGAAATAAATATACAATAGAATAATCATAGCATAAAACTCGAGTAAGGTAATGAATGCAACTAATGTTTTAAATTTTAAAATAACTGCATGATCTGTATTTAAAATGTAATGCATTCACTACCGCCAACATTATTTAGTAAATATCTATACGCATATGCCCTTGAGGGGCCTGAGTGTAATGAAGTGAACTTGAACTTGAACTTGGCAAATTTGGTGATTCCACCTACTTATGTTGCAGGCCGACAGGCATATGTGTGTGCATTAGTGTATGTATGAGTGCGTGCAGGCGACCAGTGCAGAGTCAATTATATAGGGTTTTCAAGAGCGGGCAATGTGCATAGCTTATAGGGACTTGACCATAAGCTCCCAGTCGAATTAGTTTCAAAAGATTCGCCAGAAAGTTTGATTAAATAGTAACGCCACAATTCAGTGGTAAGTTTTCAAAATTGGCTTGTCTGGTATGCAAATGGATAGTTCGCAACACCACTGTAGAAGTAAGGTTAAGCGTTAGATGGCTAAGTGTTATATGAATACATAACCCTGATCAGATGGTAAGCTACGGCATTTCATTAGGTAAACATTAGGTTGGGGACATCAAGTGGATTACGCAGATCTGCCAATCACACCTAAATTATCGCTGGTGAAATTAGATTAATAAAATGTCGATTAACATATAACTGAGTTATGGTCCAGCGCAGATGATCGATGTCATTTCAAAAGCTAGACATTAGCGCTTGGGACAGCGAACAAATTACAGACACCTGCCTACCAGCCCTAACCTTCACTGAGCTTTAATAATGTCCGATTAATCATTTCCATGATAGTTCCATTTTCCCCACTTTAATAAATTTGTTTCAAATCCTACTAATTTCACTTTCTAGATTTAATTTCTACAGTGTGCACTCCACCATTCACACCTCCCACAGCAGCATGCAACACTTACGTCCACCAACAGCAGCTCTCTGGGTAGCAATAGGCAACCAATCCACCACTAGCAACATGATTATTTTTTTATTCTTTCAGTTTTCTGTTTATTTGAATCCCTCTCAGGTTCACTTCATTGTTGGCAGGGCTCAAATACATCTCTGTGTAAGCAGCCAATAAAGCCAAACTATAAGCACACAACAACAAGTAATTTACTGAAAAGATTATTGTAAAAACTTGGCTTGGCAACCTTCATCATGAAGGGATATCTCAGCTTCTACTTTAAATCATATCTCACTATAGAAGCTTGAGCGAGATTATCTGAACGTAATTTCAAAACAGCATTGCCGATAATTGATCAGCGTTAAAGTTCTCGTGTCCGATTAAATATAGACACTTTTGTACAAAATATAAGATGTCTGCTGATTTCTGTTCAATTTACCCAGCATACTATACTACCCAACATGCAACTCTACCCAGCATACAATTCCCTGTCTCCACAATCGTTGTACACAACAACATATATCACCCAATTTCTAAGGTAACTTTTTTCATCAATAAATTAATTCTATAATGGTTAATTGCCTGGTTATGAAACACGTATCCCAGATGTATCAATATCAACGACTAACCCATCAGGTTCAAGCAATATATCAACTCAAGTCTGAAATGGCTCAACGTCATAATCAATTACGACCAGTCAACCAGAGAGCCAGACAGCCAGCCAGACAGCCAGACAACCATATAACCATACAGCCAGACAGCAGCTAGACTTCCAGACAGCTAGCCAGTCAACTAGCCAGACAGACAGTCAGGCAGTCGGACAGCCAGACGACCAGAGAGTTTATTTAATAAGCATTCTAACGAATATTTTGAAGTTATTTCCAGTAGACTTGTAGAAATGGTTGGGCACATAAACCCCAGGCAATGTGACTATTCATAGTAAAACATAGCATTTGTAAAGCCTATGAATGGAGGGCCCTTCCATTCATGCTGTGACACATCAATAGTTCTACATCTTTAGCAGGGGCACCTGTACAAGTAGCTCTTCTGATTGGCTAGGTGATGTCATATGAGCTCGATTGCCAGCCCATCTCAAACCGTGGCAACAATATAAGCGACTGTTCTGATTGGATGTGAGATGTTTTGTGACCTCAATTGACAGAGCATGTTATACCGCTGTAGAATTCTTTCAACATCTCAAACAGTGGTAACTCTATGGGCAGCTGTTCTGATGATGCACGAGGGGTCACGTGAGCCTTCGTTTGGCCACACCCTCTAACATCCCCATGGCTCATTACCATGCCAATATTTATACAGAGAAGTAGTGACTGTATAAGTGGCTACTCTGGTGGGCTGCAAGGGGTAACGTGAACCTTCATTTGGCCAGGCCTGCTACCAGTTTCATGGCTCATTACCTCCACAAAGTTAATATTAGTAACTGTATAAGCGGCTGTCCTGATTGGCAGCAAGATGCCACATGACCTCGGTTTGTACCCACCCCACCCTAGCCATGTTAATAAATCTCAAAGAGTGGTGACTGTATAGCCGGCCCTTCTGCTTGGCCGCAAGGCATCATGTGACCTCACTGGACCCACCCCAGTATAGCCATTTCACATCTCATTACACCCATCAAGAGATCTACATCTCGAGCAGTGCTGACTGTATAAGTGTCTGTTCTGTTTGACCACGAGGGGACATGTGACCCGTTGCTTGGCCACATCCATAACCATTTCATGGCTCATTACGCCTGTCAATCATCATTGCCACGTGTCAATATATCAAAGGCTAGAGCCATGGCGACTCAATAAGCGGCTGTTCGGATTTGGCACGATGGGTCATGTAACCCTGCCTTTAACCACGCCCACATCAGGTTTTTCCCACACACATTTAAATCTGCCAATCATCGGCACATGTAACAAAGCGGTGGGAATTTTTGGCACATTTTAATGTGGGAATGTCATAATTGAAATATTGATGACATCATCACTCTCTCAGCCAATCAGAATAGCCGTCTATCCCGTCGCCTTTCTACTTTTACGCACAAACATAAGTGACCATACAGAGGGCAATGTGTATTGTTCATTACATCGAGATCGCGTGTTTTATATTGGTAAAAGTTTGGCCATTTCCAATTTAGTCTCCTTATTTTAATGTACATTATTAGTGATGTATGTTACCACATGATCGCATGATCGGGCACATACATCTCACACACACGCACGCACGCACGCACGCACGCACGCACGCACGCACGCACGCACGCACGCACGCACGCACGCACATATTTGTTCTGTAATGAGGACCAGCTTAATGACCATATACCATGGCAGTAAAGGTCCAGTTTCCTAGCAATGAGCGGGTACTGTGCTTCTACTGTACCGCCAGAATGTTGAGACAGGCCCGTAAAAGTGTGTGCGTGCGTGCGTGTGTGTGCGTGTGTGTCTGCGAGTGTGCATACACGAATGCATGTGCGCGCGTGTTCATGTATATGCGTGTGCATGTGGGTGTGTATGCGTGGGTGCGTGCGAGCGTGTGTGTGCGTGTGTCTGCGCGTGTGCGTGCACGAACGCGTACGCATTTGCGTGTGTTTGTATGCTTGTGCCTGGGCACGTGCGTATGTGCGTGCGTGCGTGCGTGAGTGCGTGCGTGCGTGCGTGCGTGCGTGCGTGCGTGCGTGCGTGCGTGCGTGCGTGCGTGCGTGTGTGTTTGTGTTTTTGTGTGCCTGCGTGCGTGTGTGTTTGTGTGTTTGTGTGCGTGCGTGCGTGCGTGCGTGCGTGCGTGCGTGCGTACGTGCGTGTGTGCGTGCGTGCGTGCGTGTGTGTACGTGTGTGTCTGCGAGTGTGCATGCACGTATGCATGTGCTCGCGTGTTCATGTGTGTATGTGCGTGCGTGCGTGCGTGCGTGCGTGCGTGCGTGCGTGCGTGCGTGCGAGTGGACGGGCGGGCGGGCGGTCGGGCGGGTGGGTGTGTGCGTGCATGCGGGCGGGCGGGCGGGCTGGCGGGCGGGCAGGTGGGTGTGGCCGGGCGGGCGGGCGGGTGAAACGTGCGTGCGTGTGTGCGTGTGTGTCTGTGAGTGTGCATGCACGTATGCATGTGCGCGCGTGTTCATGCGTATGCATGTGCATGTGTGTGTATGCGTGGGTGCGAGCGTGTGTGTGTGTGTGTGTGTGGGTGGGTGGGTGGGTGGTTGGATAGGGTTTGTGGGTGCGTGCATGCGTGCGTACGTGCGTGCGTGCGCGCATCGAAAATTGCCTTGCTCAATCAATTGTCAGTAGGCTAATCACTTTCGATCATTACATTTCTTTGGCGCATTTCCGCACATATACGTATGGTCGTGTCCTCGTGGACCATTAACTGTATCACTTATGCAGTCGGTAGAGCGTTCTCCTGACAGTTATCGTACAGATGATGTGAGAAGTGATGGATTCAGTTTTGTCGTCTACTTAAACATAGTTGCTAGAGTTACATTAGAGTTTAAACAATGTTTTTAAATTAACCAGATTCACGCGCTACACCCACGTACGCTTGGAATCATTCATCATTATAATAACAACAGCAATCAGAGATTTTAGACTCTCGTCCTCCCTTTGTTTCCACGTTGTAAAGCGTTTTAGATTTTCCGGATTGTGTCGGATTTTTTTTATAGATTTTCTTGACATTTTGGATTTTCCTGGATCCAAGTTATTGAATTCTAGCCAAATTGGACAAGTAGTTTCCAAGCTATCAATAGATCCAGAATTCGATACGATCCAGATCCCAGTCCTCTTATCCGGATGATGGCCAACATCAGCAGATACCCTCGCACCATAAGTTCCTTCGTTGTGTTAAAAGATGAGCCAAATCAGATAATCTCTTTAGGACATACAGACAGACAGACCGACCGACCGACCGACCGACCGACCGACCGACCGACCGACCGACCGACCGACCGACCGGCAGGCAGGAAGGAAGGAAGGCAGGCAGGCAGGCAGGCAGGCAGGAAGACAGGCAGGTAGGCTGACAAACAGGCAGACATGAAAGCAGGCAGGCAGGCAGGCAGGCAGGCAGGCAGGCAGGCTGGCTGGCTAGCAGGCAGGCAGGCAGGCAGGCATGCAGGCAGGCAGGCAGGCAGGCAGGCAGGCAAGCCGGCAGGCAGATCCGATCGTCATACCCGCTTCACCTTATAGGGTGAGTGTAATAATGATTGGAATATGTAATTGAGGGATCTCATCTGTTGCTCATTTATCTGAGGTGACAATCAAAATAACACTCTCACGAAAGTGGCATTGGTTCGTCAAGAATGTGTCTGAATTGTATGTCTTTGACGAATTTACAATAAAATAAAGACGCTGTTGAATATTTTTAAACAAATCTGACAGGGTTCCGTTACTACTATGCACAGCAACAACTTCTGGTCAAGTTTATTTCAACATATTGAATATCTTACCTGTACAGTTACCTTGCATTACGATTCAGAGCCTGCTTGGTTCAAGTTGTTATCATCGATTTAAATGCAAGTGAGAATTGGGAGAAACGTAGCTAGTCTCTGATTGGTGAATAACTGATGGAAGAGATAGTTAACCTAAAACCATATTGGTCAGTTGCAAATCAATGAATAGTAAATTTTAAATCTTCTAGATTTGCTATGCGTTCAATGAATAGTAACCATTCAATCTCTTAGATTTGGTACTCGTTCACGGGGTGGGGGGGGGGTGTACAATGTATTACCTAATCACGTGTTGGGCCGACCAGGCATATCAAATCAGGATTAAAGAAAGTAACTTGTATTTTCAAAATCAACGGGATGATTTAATCAGAAGACCTTTATTTGCCAAAGAGTTATATATGTGATTAGACTGTAACGCAGACTCCGTTGACACAGGTTGTCTTGGAATGAACTCGATTTCCTTAGCGGGCCTCTAAATACCGTTCATGACTGGCTGAACCCCATTTTATTCTTATGCAAATTTTAGAAGGAGGCATCAAAATAATATGTATATGATGCCAAATTGTAGACTTAATGTGCTATCGAGTATCATCATGGGATGTGAGTGTGTGCGTCCTTGAACGCGTGCGTGGGTGCTGCATGTTTTTCTTCTGTAGTCATAACTATGTATATTCTCCTAACTCCATATTGTATTGAATCCTTGCCTAAGTCATCCGTACATACAAAGATTCAGCAATCGTCAGGATATATTTCAGCCACCATTTCTAGAGTTGATTTATGTAGGCGTTACTCCCAATGACCTAATTTCAATTCATTTCCAGGAGCGGCATATATGGATTTAAGAATGTTGGTCTGTTCCATTAGCAAATGTGCAATGTAATCTACACAAGTTTCATCACCTTTGTTAAATTTTCTACCCAGAACTTCTCAAGCTCTTTTCCTTTCTGAACGAAAATGTCGAAACAAAAAATGATCAAGTAGTTATACTTAGCGATGCAAAGTCACTAGACCTACTACAATTGATTAATCCAGTTTCTTAGTCAATCATATGACGTCGTATTCAACTACCTCATATGTAGGCTGATGTCATGATATTTTCCAATGAATGACATGATATTTTCCATTATAAAAGCTTACTCGTCCATCAAGTTATACAAATTGTATGTTTTTACTATTTAATAAACATACTATTGAATATTTCGAAACTAATTTAAATGGGTACTGTTGCTGCCATAGGCATCGACAACACCAAGTCAACATATTCAACAGCTTCCTTATATGGTTTTCTGGAAATTGAGTTTCAAAGAGTGCAGGGATAGATCGATCCCGAAATGGAAGTGTCGATGGAGCTTGGCTAGGGATGGGCGAATCACAGCTAACACATCCTCTCTGATAGCACCCCAACAGTCGCATGGAAATTCGCGCAACTGAGTGGATCCCAGGATAATCACGAGAAACGAGACGTGGAGAAAATACTAAGCTACATTAAAATGAATACTATCAGCAAAACCATCATGATGACCAGTGGAGTGTAACATTATAAAGAGTACAACCAGGAGGACGTATATTATGAACTAGCTCGTAAATGCCATGCATAGGTCTTCTGCTTGAAAACTGGACATAATCATATAAAACAACAAATGTACAGAAAATACAAGATTTGAGACTCTGATCGAAATGTGCATGTAGGTAAGCCATCGTGTCATTTAAGCATGCGCTGTAAGAATGGATGCTGTATGAGATTTACAGGAAGATGATGTGGGCAAGAAAATGGATTCTCCACACAAACATATTCATGAACTTAATGGACCTTTTTGAAGAAAGGTCTGTGATTCTGATTTTACTGACGAGAGAAAAGATGTTTTATCTGATCCATTCTGATGCTGTTATTTCTCAGTCTAATTAAAATACAATACCGAAATGCATATTCTAACTTGATCATTATATTATTGATTTTGAATTTAGAAAATTATCTGGGATGACCTCTGCTACCAATCCACCGTAATATTCCCGAAATACTTTGCATAGCATTGAACCCTTATGGAGAATTTCCCAGACGTATTCCTTTGTCTGCATAATATGCTTTTGAAGCTATACCGAACCTTATTCTTGAGTTTTCATCTTGAATACAACATTGTTGCAATGTAGGAAGCTTTGCCAGAAATGTACAATAGTTGGCCGACACACCTACAAGCACGCAGACCAACATTCCTACACCCAGACCGACAGACCAACATTCCTACACCCAGACCGACAGACCAACATTCCTACACCCAGACCGACAGACCAACATTCCTACACCCAGACCGACAGACCAACATTCCTACACCCAGACCGACAGACCAACATTCCTACACCCAGACCGACAGACCAAATTATTAATGCTAGTCACAACAACAGCCAGGAACATATCCACAGCTATCGAGATGTTTATTGTTTTGCAAAGAGAGCCATCTGATATTCAGATGACAATCTATTTCTTCAAAACCTATAGATTTAGTCAACTTAGGATCCATTTTAGCCAATTTCTAGATAAGCTCCGATTTTCACATTAAGTATACTGGAATCGATCTAAAACATGGAATTTCCAGCATCCAAATTTAAAACTACTTTCAATGGTAGTTATTGGTTATTTATAAACTAATGTGACTGGCAGCTGTTACTGCCATATCGGTAGCAGCTCACAATCAAATTAGTTTTCAAATATTCACCAGAATGTTTACTAAATTGTAAATCCATTTATCCATCAACGACATACAATTCGTAAACCTAACAGAATGTTCAAGCTTCATGACGGAGTATGATTGTGACATCAGCATACACGTGATGTATTGTACGATGATCGGTCCATTTATGTCAAATTATATTATTTATCAATGTACATACGCAATGGTACTCACATGGAATCTAATCGTGTGCTAGGTTATGCGTTCGCGTGACATAAGTGTATGCATTTCTCACGAGAGTCATTCTCTAAGGCCTTGTGGATGTGCAAATATGTACCAAGCATTTATTGTTCATATGTTCCAATGGAATTAGTGTGATTTACCAAGTACGTGATGTTCATACACCATTTTCGTTTCAAATATCAGATGCCATATCTTACAGAAAACTGCTGATTTCCTTGATAGATCTCACCGTCTTTCATGCATCAAATGTAGCCTACGTTCTAACCGTACATTAATTAAAACAGTTTTCAGCTTCTAGGCAGGTGTCTTAGCACCAAAACTCAAGATTAACATTACTTGGATGATAAAAGTGCCAAATTTGCCATACAGTTTTATTGGATTGTGTTATTTGACATCGGGATAGGAGCCCACCTGGATTTTTCAACCTTTTCACATAAAATGACAAACTCCAAGATGGCCTCCACTTAATGCAAACTATCACACATATTGGGTTCTAGTATCTAAATATGGATTTTTAGGTCACAGAATCCGAATGTGGAGACATTATGACAGCTGTGGATACGCAGTGATATTAACGGAAAACCTAGTTGATTTTTCAAATCTGGATGCGGTGCCAGAACTGGCTAGATTGTTGAAGCAGTTCACACACGAGTGCATCATTGATGGTGCCCTGAATGCCCTAGAAATACCCTACTAACCATGAACAGGGCATCTCACGTCAATCACTAGCTCAGTGACAGGTCAATAGGCTATGTTGAGTCATTCATTGATACAGCACACATGATCGAAGAGTTCAGCATGTATAGGTACAAGGCGCAGTCTGGCCAAATCCTGCCACCCTGAGCATATGACTGCAAAATACTTGATGGTACAATTGGTGCATTCCATGGTCTTACAGCATCAATGTCATCTGTGCAAGTCACAGTGAATCAAACTCACTGGATCGTTAATGGCAATGGAATGATGACAACATTGCATGCATTGCAGTCAAGGTGTTAACGGACCTTGGTGCACATTGCCCACTTCAAGACCCTGCTTGTAATATCAGAGCATTTCCGAAGATTGAACGGCTAACTATCCTTTTGTTTGACAAAATCTTTCCAGTCATTGATGCCAATGGGGGAAAGATAAGAACAACTTTGTTTGAAATATTGTTCCCTCGGCATGATACCACCTACTCAAGATGGTCTACGTAGCATAGCCGTTGGGTTGCGTACTAAGCTAGAATTTGGACAACGAACACACAGACACGCCAACTCATTCCATCTCCATATGAATTTGCAAATGCTAATGCATTAAGTAGACATCCATATAGTTGAAAGAATGTGTTATGCAATATATTCTGAAGGTTGTGATTTGAAACAACTAGTATCTCTATTGATGCAATGTTCAATCAGCTGGAATCTTATTTTTAATTCTATCACCCTAGTAAATGCGATAATAATCAATTACTTCACATGTAGCTAACATCACACGCAAAATGCATAATGGCGTATCTATCTCAGTCTTAAACATAAAATAGTCCAACGAATGAACGAATTGTATGTCTTTAATGGATTTACTATTTAATTAAACATTCTATATGCATATAACCATAGGCAACCACAGCACCCAGTAAAATTTGTTTAAAATTATTCCGCAACTTATATCATATAGTTATCTTAAAAATATGATTCTGATAATTCGGGGTTTAACGTGTAGAAATCGATTCCAACATGCGCAAAAGGTCTGCGAAGCTTAACTAAAAATGTGAGGGGCAAAGTTAGTTCTATAATAACATCATTTTCGGAGCAGTAGACTAGGTCATTCATTCAAGGAAAGTCAGATGGGAAGAACGACAGGGGAAAATCCGCTTATAGCTACGTAAAGTCTCAGAAATACAGACAAATATTTGTCGGATGCTATGGTTCTGACAAATTCGATCAGAGTGTGATATGCTGTTTCACGTTTGATGGCAATGGACCTTTCTATTTTAGCTATGCCCCACCCATCACTAGCTAAGCTCCACCTACACCTCACCGTGTTGGGATTGATCGATCCCCGAATGCCCCAACTATCAATTTCCTGAAAACTATACAGGGAAGCTGTTGAATATTTTGTACGTAATTTGAGTGGGTGCTGTTGCTGCCTCTGGTTTAAATTTCCATGATGGCTGGAAGACTGGCCGATCGATTGACTAGCTCCCAGTGGCGTCCCGATGCCTAGAACGGGAATCACTGTCTAGTCCACGGTTAATATGATAGTATTAAGGACTTCTATATATAAATCCAAATGTCCATAATCGTTCTGTTCGTGATTTATATTGGTAAACATTAGACGATTTCTAATTTAGTCTCCTAATTTGGACGTATCTTAGTGATTCTGATACCGCATGGTCACGTGATCAGGGACATATATCACACATATTGATTCTGTCACGGGAACCAGGCTAATGAACATGCTCTATCTCAAGTAAAATCCTAGTTTCCTCGCAATCAGAGGTTACTGTGCTTTACTGAATCGCCAGAACGTCGAACCAGCCGCGCATAATGGCGACACATTTCATTACATTTACGTCCCTCTTAAGCCACATTTAAGCCAAATTTATTGGACAACGAATTGCTGAATAGCTCTGCATAAATTAATCTTATAGACGTCGAGATTTTGTCACTTTTCAAGACTGGCATCCTTAATGTAAAAGGGACTTCTCATTTCAGCTAATTGAACCAAATTTGTTTGACGATGTTATTTTGTGATAATTACACATATACGCGGGAAACGGGTCACTTACACACACATGGAAATCCAGAGCTAAACGCGCAATTCAAGAAATTGGCAAGTTTCTAAATTTTGTTTTGTTCATGTTACACTCGATGATTGATTATAGCACATTTCCCTATAACAACTTAAATATGACATTGCTAACCGCCTTTGAAAGGTAAATGAATGGCGACGACTGACTGTCTTATGCTTATATTCTGTGGGGCTTGAGTATCCTATGTACAATCAAATGTGACACGTGATCTAACACCAGATCCATAATTATCATCCCCACTGAGGACGGGATTGAATTGCATTTGTTTGTGTGCGCGTGTGCGTGTGCGTGCGTACGTGCGTGCGTATGTAATTTGTGTGGTTGACAGACGCGTGGTTGTAAGCCAGTCTGGTGAAAGAGGATTATTGTCCTCTGGATGGTGGTCTGAAAAAGGTAAAATTACATTCCATATGATAAATGGGCTAGATCCTAGTGCCAGTGTGTTGTCAAAGACAGGGTTCATAGAACTAATGCCTGACAATAATAAAAACTACATACTTGGTTTAAACAAATTTTATTTTTCTGGGAAAGTGGGAACACATTAAGACGTATATTATTAGTGTGATTCCCACTTGAGCTATGTACATTCTATTACTAACAAGAGGCGGTTACATAGGTATCAAATGTATATAAATTTACAGCATTATACAGTATATAAGTTAAGGAAATATACTGAGATAGACATATGGAGTGGGAGGGAAAGCGTGTTTCGTGAAGAGTTGGACAAAGATAGAGTTTAGATGGTGATAGGAAGAGGATTGAGGAGATAAAGTGGAAAGAAAAGGGGCTGGTTTCCGCTGGCGCCTGCCAATGTACTGATTTGTAATGTTTACTAGTGTTTACATCGTGCGGTGGGCGATTATTATAGGAGCACGGGGTCATAGTTCAGTATCATAACATCATTATTGGAATTTCACTTAGTATGGCAGCTAGTTAGATCATGAGGGTATGTGTGTGCAGACGGCGGGAAAGAATAGATTAAGAACGGACGTGTATTATTTGAAATGTCCAGTATCAGCAAATTATTGGCAGAGGATTGTGGATATTTGCATATTTGTGTTCGGATCAAAATCCTCATTGCCAAAAAGTAATTCTTTAGATGTAAGCGTAGTAGGAGAGACATTAATTAGTGTTAACCCGTTGTTAAATGATGTCCTTTGGTTATTGTATGATGGGCAATGGAAAATATAATGATCAGGTGATTCGCTTGGAAATCCACAGGAGCACATACAGGTTTCCGATATGAAATTGTCATTTACCTGGCTATTTAGGCTGCTACAGTCATTACGGAGTCTAGCAAAGGCGATATTGGCAGGTCTTATGCCTGCATAATACCACCTAGGTGGAGATTGAGACGGAGACATGGCTTTCAGCTTGCGCTTGAATTCTGCAAGTGTAGCAGATGATCTGACATGTTCGGGGAGAACGTTCCACGCGCGTGCAGTTGATGGGAAGAATGACCCACTGTAAAGCTCTGTTCGAAATCTTGGTGGTGTGTACATTAATTGATTACTGATATGATACGGGTTTGTTCTTTCGAGGGGCCGGGGATAGCTAGATAAAGTGTCACAGGTCATCCCGTTAATTATTTTGTATAGTAGTACAAGTTTCTGCGTTTCGCGTCTTTCAGAAAGTGTTTCCATGCCGGTTTCGATATAAAGGTCCCCAGTTCTGGGGCTGCATGTGAGGCCACATACAGCCCGTAGGGCATCCTTTTGAATGTTTTCGGGGCTTGCATACTCTAGAAGTGGTCTAGCAAAGCTCTTGTACATTATTTCGAGGGAGTCTCTGTCAAGAATATATTTAAGACTCTTTAGTAGCGAGACTATACGTTGGGCCCTTGATATCACGTTTTCAACATGTTCAAGCCAATGGCCTTTATTGCTAAACGTTATACCAAGGTGCTTGTGCGAGACAGATGGTTGGATATCAGAGCCTTTAAAATGTATAGGGAAACCTGTTGGCTGATGGCGTAGGGATATAAATAAAGAGGTCGTTTTGGAGGAGTTAAATTCTACGAGCCAAGTTGTTGACCATTGAGATATCGCTTCAAGGTCATGGTTGATTGTTAGAATATGGGCCTCGAGGTTGTCTGATATCACGTAAAGACAGGTTTAGTCAGCAAATAGTCTCAGACTGTTTAAAATATCGCCTGGTAAGTCATTGATAAAGAGAGATAATCGTTGAACCAAGCAATGAGATTTCCTGAAATTCCATATTGTTCTAATTTATGTATCAGACCGCGGTGCCAGACTCTGTCAAATGCCTTCGAATTGTCGAAAAATAAAAACATGACTTCTTTTTGTTCATAAAGAGCCTGCACTATAGCACCGTAGATATCTAATAATTGATATAGTGTTGAATGAGAGGGGAGAAAACCTGACTGGTATGGTGGTATAAAATCATTTATGTAGTTGTATGTATGCTTAAAAATACATCTTTCCATAACTTTATTAGGCAGCTTAATAGGGAAATTGGGCGGTAGTTAGAGCATAGACTTCTATCGCCTTTCTTAAAAATTGGAGTGACGTTTGCAGTTTTCCATGGGGTGGAAAATTGGGAGACGTTGACCGAATAATTAAAGAATTCTGCTAGAATTGGTGCTAGAATCTCTTTGCCGTCTTTCAATAACTTAGGGCGTAGATTATCATGGACGGTATTTTTGGAAGTGTCTAGATTCGACAGTACGTCTAAAACATCGGTGGTGGTTATTTGTATAGTGTTTAGTGAGTGCTCAGTGTACAGGTGAAAGGGGGGTAACTCTGCTCCAGTATCATCGATTTGGGCGATACTGACGAAATAGCTGTTTAGGAGATCGGCTGTTTCAAGGGGTTCGTAGGCAAACGAGGAGTTGTCAACTCTTAGAGGGGGCACTTCCTCGAAATTAGAATTACTATTGTGCAGAAGGGATTTGCATACTTTCCACCACTCCTTTGATGATTTGTTTCCCTTATTTATTTTAGCCGCTAATTTAGTTTTATGATCCTCTTTGGCGGTTTTGACGAGAGCGTTGACGTAGTTTCGTTACTTTTTAAAATCTACAACATCGTGATCTAAGTTAGATTTCCGCGACTTTCTAAATAGTTTCTCCCTAACTCTCATCTCGTGTTTTACTTTGTTTGACATCCAAGGTTTGTCATTCGAGTTAATCTTTACTGTTTTATTAGGGATACCATAGGTAGCTGCGTTTATGATGTTAGATATGACGGCCTGGCACCAGACATCGACATCGTTGTTATTACCATGGTTTCCCCTGCGCGAATTTTCTAAAAGATTTCGAAATTTAGTCCAGTCCGCTTGGCCATAGCTCCAAATGTATCTTTTGAATGATTTCCGCTTAGGGATAATAGAATTAAGAGTTACATAAGTTGGTCGCTGCAGAATGGTGTAAGTATACCACTATTCTGGACTTATTTGGGGTTATTTAAAATTATTGTGTCTAGTAATGTGTTAGAGACAGGACGCGTCGGTTCCCTTATTAGCTGGGAAAAGCCCGACAAATTTATGATATTAGTTAAATAGTGTTTGGATGGGTCAAGAAGGTCATCGTTAAGATCACCGATAGTAACAATATTTCTATTTGGGATTTGGTCGCGACAGTTGTCTAAATTATTCGATATCAGCTGCCATTTGCCACCATCGGAATTAGGTGGCCGATAGATCGTGCATAAAAGAATGGTCGGATGGTCATGGATTTCAAGCCCAATCATTTCTACGTCGAGACGTTCTAGATCAGTACGCCTAGAGGAAGCAATATTGTCAGATATATAGACGCAAACTCCTCCCCATGCATGATTGCGGTCCCTACGGTATGGGTTTTGTCAATAATCGATGTAAGATGGCTCTCTGTTATAGCTACAATGTTAAAGGTTGAAAGACTGGCTTCAATTAGATGGATTTTATCCTTGAGCCCATCTACGTTAATATGAACAATAGAAAATTCCCTATTCTGGGGGCCTGGATTTGATTCCACGTCTGCAGCGATGCAACGAAGCATGAGAATTAGAACCAAGTTAGCTGTAGTTCGGCATTGGACAAGAAAATGTATTATATTTCGTGGAACCTTAGCAATGCCAATCAGCGCTAACATATCGGAAGGGATAAAATACCTCTTTACAGATGTAGTTGATACAGTGTTACGACAATTAAAACGCCTTATAGCCGCACGATAACTATCTATATCATTAGCCATTGTCAATGTTTAAGGGCCATATGCTACATACTTGCGAGTGCCTAGTGATCTAGCAGGAGGGATCTCAGAAAAATGTAAAAGTTAGATATCTGCTATGCACACCATCAAAATACCAGGTAATTCGTGTGGTTGCGAGATGGGTGGTTGAAAGCCAGCCAGTCCAGTGATGAAAGAGGATTATTGTCCTCTGGATGGTGGTCTGGTCGTAGAGCACTCGCCTCCCAATTGCTAGGCGAAAGTTGCCATACAATTGCCAGGTTCGAACACCGCGCGGGTCGAAAAATTTGAAACGGTAAAATTACATTCCAGATGATGATTGAACTAGATCCTAGTGCCAGTGCCAGTGCGTTGTCAAAGACATGGTTCATAGAACTAATAGTTGCCAATAATAAAAAGTACATACGTGCGTGCGTGCGTGCGTGCGTGCGTGCGTGCGTGCGTGCGTGCGTGCGTGCGCGTGTCTGTGTATGTGTGCATGTGCATATGCGCGTACGTACATGCGCGTACGTTTGTGTATGTATGTATGTATGTATGCGTGCGTGCGTGCGTGCGTGCGTGCGTGCGTGCGTGCGTGCGTGCGTGCGTGCGTGCGTGCGTGCGTGTATATGCGTGCGTGCGTGCGTGTTTGTGTGTGTGCGTGTGTGTTTGTGCGAGCGTGCGTGTGCGTGTGTGTGCGTGTGCGTAAACGTATCCGTATGCGTGCGCGTGTGCGTGTGTGTGCGTGTGTGCATGCCTGTATGTGTATCTTATCATGAAAAGGAAGACCAGAAATTGGCCGTGATCCTGATCAAGAAACCTGGGTTTTGATCAAGAAACCTGGGTTTAGATCGTATCAAAATCTGACTCATGTCTCAATACAATAAATGGTGTGGACGTTCCTTACCTGTAAACTTTGCCCTTGATCCGAAGATTCGGAAAATCCGAAAAAGACATTACAACGTGACCAATCTGTGGCATTGGTGGTTGGGGGTTTGGATGGGTTGGAGGTTGGGCTTGGTGATGTGAAGGCGGTGTTTTGGAGAATCTGTAACCTTAGATTAAATTTTATATTGAACAAAATTGGGGCTACATCGAGAATTATGTGTGGAGGGAGTACGCATTAATCGTAGATTTTTTACAAATTTCTGAATAATATTTCTGTCCCAGTTTGGGATTTTTCTATCCTGAAATTATCGTGTCACAATTTCGATGCACATAATGAATAGCATTGTGAAGCAACTGTTTCTAGACAAAAGCTTTCTAGTATTCATCAGAATTACTTAACTTGTAAAATAATCTCCAGTATCGTGTTTGTATGGGTGAAGAGGCGAACGAATACTTTAGATGCACATAATGAGGGTCATATAACATTAATTGTCTTACGTGCATCAATGATTTACACCCTTACCACCGCTCCATCTCGTGTGCAACAAACTTGTTTTCCTGTTTTATTACCACAACACCGTACGTAATCTGAAATTGATTTTCTAGACGTTTAAAAGTCTTAGAAAATGTCGATTCCCAAAATGTCAGAGAATGAATCAAGCAATTTACACGTCTCGGAAAGCAATCATGAATGATTCACGGACTCTCTAATGCAGCATGGTGCTGTCAATGAAGCAACAGAATGGCACAGTGTGAGCCAGTGTCTGGCAGTGTGATCACTTATAAATGCTTATTTTGTCCCAAGGGCCAGAAGGATTCTACGTGATGCAGAATCTGAAACTATCTGCTATAATACCTCACACTCTATGTGTCAGTCCCTTTAAACACCCTGAGATCATGTCCTGAATCAACTGTCAGTAATCACTCTCCAATATCAGACCTTATTGTTATATGCGCCCTCTAGTTTCTTTTATCATATGTATGTATTTTTATTTTATTGACGCACTGGCAACGTGCGGCTTCAATTTCTATGTGCTAACTTAGCCGACAGTCATGCACCCATTAGTTTAATTTGTTGATCACCATCTCCCGGTCGGGGGATCGAACCGCCATTCTGCAACTCCGCATAGCATCAGCAACCAGACATCTGTCCACTGGACCACCGCGTCAAGACTAAAAGTCAAGGTTTGGCCGACCAGCTTTCTCACGTCCGATATACTGACACACTGACGATTCATATGGGACTATCTGTGGATGCACCTGCCACGATTCAATCCTAGGCTTTTTACGCCTATTGTACTCTGACTCCAGCACGGTTCTGGCAGCATATGTATTTTTATTTTATTGACGCACTGGCAACGTGCGGCTTCAATTTCTATGTGCTAACTTAGCCGACAGTCATGCACCCATTAGTTTAATTTGTTGATCACCATCTCCCGGTCAGGGGATCGAACCGCCATTCTGCAACTCCGCATAGCACCAGCAACCAGACATCTTTCCACTGGACCACCGCGTCAAGACTAAAAGTCAAGGTTTGGCCGACCAGCTTTCTCACGTCCGATATACTGACACACTGACGATTCATATGGGACTATCTGTGGATGCACCTGCCACGATTCAATCCTAGGCTTTTTACGCCTATTGTACTCTGACTCCAGCACGACTCTGGCAGTATATGTATTTTTATTTTATTGACGCACTAGCAACGTGTGGCTTCAATTTCTATGTGCTAACTTAGCCGACAGTCATGCACCCATTAGTTTAATTTGTTGATCACCGTCTCCCGGTCGGGGATCGGACCGCCATTCTGCAACTCCGCATAGCATCAACAACCAGACATCTTTCCACTGGACCACCGCGCCAAGACTAAAAGTCAAGGCTTGGCCCACCAGCTTTCACACGTCCGATATACTGACACACTGACGATTCATATGAGACTATCTCTGGATGCACCTGCCACGATTCAATCCTAGGCTTTTTACGCCTATTGTACTCTGACTCCAGCACGGTTCTGGCAGTATATGTATTTTTATTTTATTGACGCACTGGCAACGTGCGTCTTCAATTTCTATGTGCTAACTTAGCCGACAGTCATGCACCCATTAGTTTAATTTGATGATCACCATCTCCCGGTCGGGGATCGAACCGCCATTCTGCAACTCCGCATATCATCAGCAACCAGACATCTTTCCACTGGACCACCGCGCCAAGACTATGCAAAATCGTGCATTTGTACGGGTTTCAGTGGTCGACTTTATTGGACAATTTGTCAAAATATTAGTTTATATGATATATTAAATAGAATCTCAAGCTCTGTCCCATTTCATATCACACTATCAACCTCGTCGAAATGTATCGCATTACACTTGCTAAATCTCATACAATGTGATACTTTTCAAGTCGGTTGATAATATGAAATGGGATCGCGTTCCAGATCCTCTATTTGTTGTTGTTAACTTTTTTCTTGACTTCAACAGCCGACATACGATCTGTCATATGCAAAATATCTTTATACATTAACATTTCTTGCAGATCATCAGTATACTTTTTCTATACTTACTCTTCTGACTGTTCTGACATAAATTACGAGAGACAACCAGTTCCAGTAAATCAATCAAGACAAAATTCAATATCCACTAGACCAATCAAAAGATACTGCTTTCCGCTGTTGAGTCTTATCAGAGTAATCATTGCATGTAATTAGTTGAGATATATAATATCATCACGTTGGGAGTGACAGAATAGGCATCGCCACACATTCATGTATGAACCTCAAATGTTATACATCTCTACGTCCACCCCCACCACCCCGAAAGGTAAAGCGGGAAGAGTTACATGGAAATATACAGTTATTGATATATGATGTCACGGGAACAGAGATAATTACTTGTCAGATGTTGTATTTTTCTCACAAATCCTAGCAGAGTGTATTGATCCTTTTCACTGAGGCAAATTTAATCCCATACACCTGGTGCAGTTCAATATAGATTTTCACACTGACTCAATAGAATAGACGAGATTGTATTGAGAGCGTTCCTGAAGAGCAATTCGAACGATCCATTTCTAGCTATGCCACGCTAATTTCTAGATAAGCTTGAGCTACTTTCTATGCATGTAGGGTTAGGTTTGAATCATGGAGCCATGCATTCCTAGAATCTAAATTGCAGGATAACTATACAGAGAACCTGTTGAGTATTTTGAAACTAATTTAACTTGGGAGTGTTGTGATGGGGCGGTTCGGCCTATGGAAGCAAAAGGGTTTAGTCTATTTAGTTTCAGAGTAGTCAACTGAATTTTCTTTAAAATATAAATTCATCCAAGACATATAATTCGTACACTTCGTGGCGAATATTTCTATTTTCATGATGGAGCCAAGCAATTCTGATTGTGACGTCAGCTAACACATGGTATATTTGATTATGACGTCAGATATTTGATTGGCTCGCTCTATTGCACCGTCAAGCTATCTATTCGGCAATCTACTGAGCAGGCTGCCTTCATTATTGCCATCTGACGGAACGTATCTTCAGATCTCCTCATGAGCAATTGTTGCCCGGCCTACCTTGGATTGTATTGTTATCTCGCATCATAAACGTGTTCACTTTTATAGTGGTAATGCCTATTTATAATTCATATATATATATATGCTACGCTCGTGCTGCTAATTAATGATAATTATTATTGCATTAGTTTATCTTACCAATAGCTATATGGTGTAATTGTTTATATTATATTGAGTGTATTAATCCTTTTAGCTGTGGCGAATTTAATCCCATATACTCGGTGCGGTTCAATATAGATTTTCAACCTGACTCAATAAAATAGACGAGATTGTATTGAGAGGGTTCCTGAAGAACAATTCGAACGATCAATTTCTAGCTATGCCACGCCAATTTCTAGATAAGCTTGCGCTACCTTCACTGCATGTGGGAGGTTCGGCCTATGGAAGCACGGGGTCTTAGTTAATTTAGGCGTCTAATAACTGCGACTTCAGATAGTCTGGTCTCTTCTCTATCAGAAATATGTGTAACCTTATGCTGAGTGCCATGTGATTCAAAAGTATGAACGGCCTGAGACTGATTTTTTTTCTTGCCCTTTTATACTCTGTGGCCCGGGCACAGGTAGACTTCCCGGTGTCCCCTTAACCGGTGTTCCTTCACTGGTTGTGACTGCGGTGCTCCTTTAAATTAAGGGGGTATCACAACTTGTCCTGTCAGATAATAGAGAAGCGAACCGAGTAGGCAGGCGGTGACTCTTTGTGGGGGTACCGGTTCCAGGGGCGGTGTCACCATGTCTGTTGACACCCGTAGCTTTTCCTGATTTAAAAAAGAATGATGGAACGTTCAATATGCATGCAAAGTAGGGAAGGTCCCGCCGGCACGCGATGTCTTGCATGCATTGGCTGTACTGATGCCTGAAGCAGTCGACACCATCCGGGAGGGACGTGTGATGGGTCACGTGAGGAAGACATAGACACGGCCCCATGCCTTATACTGGGAGAAACGAGGGTGAGTGTTTAATCCCCCCGGGATCCAAAACAAAACGGGCGCCTTTCATCCCTAAGGAATTCATTGAGAATGTATGCGTTTTGTTCCTAGGGTGTTGGATACTCATCAGAGGTTGGTGAAAAAGTCTCCATAGTTTTTCTGGAAGTTCTTGTGATGCCAGCTTGTGATATCGACTAGGCAGGGGGTATGTGTCATGTGCTGGAGGGATTTTTTGTATGTGAAGTTTCAAAGAGCTACGTTGAATATCCTTAGGCGTTAGAGAAATAATTTGGACAATTTTCTGAGCAGTTGAAAATAATTTTTGTCAGAGGATATAGGTGTTTACACAGTAATAAGATGTATGTGTGGAAGGAACCTTATTTTTCAAATATGTAACAGTGGATGTTTGGCACCGTTTTAAGATTGATTGTTCTCTTATTTCAAAACAGAGCTAATGTGCGCAGGTAGACACAGTAATTCAAGCTGGTGTGCGTATGTTGCTATCTGCAAGTTTGTTGGATCTCGGGATATGTGCTGGTTTGAAGTTGGCAGATTTTAAGAGTTCAAAATATCCGTCTGTTCTCCAGCTTTTGAATCTAATGGATCCCAATAGGCAAAGATGGCAATGGAGGCATCCCATATTGAAATTTGTTGTTTCCTCCATTGTGTCCCAGAGGGTCGAGGAAGTTTAAGTGAGTATTACCTGCAGGTAGGGGGGGGGGCACCGCAATGGGCAGCACAGCAGCCTGTACCTATACATGTATTTTCATAGCAGATCTCGAAGAGAGACTCTTACTAGGTGCACCCGCACAACCATCTCTTTTCCTCAGATACCACGATGATATCTTCTTCATCTGGGAGCTTGGCGAATAAGCCCCGGACGATTTTATCAAGTATTTGAATAGCTGCCATTCATCTATAAAATTCACAGCAGAATCTTTAGAGACAGAGGTCAGTTTTTGAAACACCAGCGTAAAACGATCTCCTGAAGGAAAGATCGCCTTCACACTATTCACCAAACCCAGTGATACTCATGGCTACCTAGAATACAGCTCGCAAGAATGCGAGCCCATATGGACTGTTCCTGAGATTACGCAGAATTTGCACGGACACTGCAGAATACACCAGACATGGATCAGAGTTAATTTCACACGACACCGTTAGGGGATATGCCAAGAGCATCCTCACAAAAGCATATGAGAAAACCTTATCAAAGGACCGAAAAGTGGGAAGGAGCCCGCACAGAATAAGTCGA
Organism: Chaetoderma sp. LZ-2023a; assembly: GCA_034401795.1. Classification (NCBI taxonomy): domain Eukaryota; kingdom Metazoa; phylum Mollusca; class Caudofoveata; order Chaetodermatida; family Chaetodermatidae; genus Chaetoderma; species Chaetoderma sp. LZ-2023a. Next base: position 48,444,547 of record CM067360.1, read on the forward strand.
GCAAAACTGTCTTTATCAGCAACTACACACCAACTAGTCTCTTCGCTAAGTCAGTGGTCCTCTAATTCTGGCCTCTACTAGAATCCAACACTAGGTGCCGCCTTGCTTTCCCGGAAAATCCATTCTTCTGATATCGGAGGAACCCGACTCTAAGGGATAAATTTGTTAGAGCGCGTCTTCCCAACCCGTAGAAGGATAGACCTCCCTTTCGCACTCCTTTCCAGCATTGCACACGAATGAATTGCAATATTAGCCAAAATATGATAAAAACACCATTCTTTCGTAGCACACATACTGGTGCAAAATCATTGGCAACTGCAAAACAAGAAACGTTATCTTTCTCATCACTTGCAAAATCTGCAAGGGACGGTATGTTGGTGAAACAAAACGCTCGTTTAGAAAACGCATCAAATAACACTTACGAAGCATCACCTACTTCTAAAAAAAGTGCCTCATATGATACACCAGTATCAGAACACTTCAACCTCCACGTGAATTCAAGGAAAGATATGCAATACTGCATCATCCAAGTTCTCTCATCAGACCCTGCTGACGACAAGTGAACCATTTGGAGAGGAGCCAAAGAATTGCACTGGATCCATCAACTCCACTGCATGGAACCACATAGTATCAACAACGCGGGGTATGGGGCGCCTTGAATGCTAGGCCACAGCCTTGCATGACGTAGTTATCAGCCCGTCTTAGTCAATTTAGTTTCAGAGTAGTCAACTGAATGTTCATTAAAATATAGATTCATGAAATTCGTACACTTCCATGGCGGATATTTCAACTTTCATGATGGAGCTAAGCAATTCTGACCACAACGTCAGCTAACATATGGTGTATTTGATTATGACATCAGATACTTGAGTGACAGATCGGCTCACTCTATTGCACCATCAAGCTATCTATTAGGCATATTTACTGAGCAGCCTGCTTTCATTATTATCAGCTGATGGAACTCATCTTCAAATCTCCTCACGAACAATTCCTGACCAGCCTACCTTGGATCGTATTATTATTATCTCACATCATAAACTCATAAACCTTTATAGTAGTAATGCCCATTCATAATTCATATATATACTACGGTTGTGTTGCTTGCCTAATGATACTTATTATCGCATTAATTTGTCGTACCAATAACTATATGGTTTAATTATTACGATTGTACTGGCCTCATGCTATGCTTTTGTGTAAATATTCTTGGTTGAAACCAGGTGGCGCTTCAGCCTTAGTGTATAATTTTCCTTAGTTCAAGATAGGATTCGTGAATAAAGATCTTATCAAAGCCAATCTGGTGTTCTGTTTTAGCTAAAAACAATTGTAAAACCACTTGATGGATTAGATTGGTAATTACGGTTTCAATGATGTAACAAGCTCCGTAAGCTAGAGCTCAAACATTGGAATTCGGAGCGCCTCTGGCTGAAATAATCGCATCAGTCATATACACGTTATCCCACCACAATAGTAATGAATTTAGTAAGTGTCGTTTGAGGATGAGCCGGCATTGTAATAGTAATCATAAATCTTAATTTCCTCCTGCGTTCAGAGGCATCTCGTCTACAGAGTAAACAGTATTTTTACACAGTTAGTGACTGATGAGCTTTACATAAGTCTATGTCTTTTTCTGTATCAATGTGCATGTTATTGCATTTGTTGGATTTCAGGATATAAGCTTCTGCACATCCACTTCATCAGCTGTTTTATGATTTTTGTTCTCATGCTATGAATTATTTGGAGGGATTGTCTGATTCTATGAGCTATGATGGTGATGCAAGTACATGTGTTCGCTGATGTGTATGGATTGAGGATGAAGGATGTAAGGTCTTCATTGTTTCCGATGACTGTATGCAGTAATTCTCTGCAGTCTTGACATATCGTTGCTTGAAGTAATAATAGGAATTCTTCTCTAATCTGTCGTAGTCTATTGCATGTTGTTAGAAAATGAACACGAGATTAAGGTTTGTCACTGCAGAGCAGACATTGACGGTCAGTAGGTATAGTAAGTAGAAATTGACATGGACCCGGACATTTTGTATAACAGACAAATGTTTGTTTTAATCACTTCGGTATGGCCCAAAATACATCCCAGAAAAATTCTCCAAAATTCACACATGGGGAAATATGTTTTTTAGAGGAAATTCAAAATGGCCGCCAAGGCGATGACCAATAACCAGGTAATATGTATTTTGACTCTAAAAACCCGTGTTTTGGTAAGTGTTGTACAGTTTAAAGTATGTCATCATCAAAATCACTTGATAAACTATAAATTTAATGCAAACTGAGCGACTGTTGTGAAACAGCGAACAGGCAGAATGGCTGAAATTTGTCTATGCAATTTCACTTTCAAATTTCGAGCTGCTAAGGCAGTGAGTGACCTTCACATTCACAATGTATGCTACAGGGAATGCCTTTCTTAGAGCAACTACACGAGGAACACAGACGTGTGCTGCTTTTACACTGGCGCCTTATATTTAGAAGTAGCTCCGGAGGCGCTGCTGACTTGTCCGTAATGATCGCCGTCACTGATCCTTGTTCTACTGCATAACCATACTCTTCTTTCTTTAACACAGTTTTTAGGTGAAGCCATGTGCTTGCTTGGAGATGAACTCAAGGCTATGGAAGTATGCTGCCCTAGGTGTGGGTGGCATCCTTTCAACTGGTACATGCTTAGGAGAGATGGCAGTCATGTATCTGAGATTGTCTAAGCCAGGACTTCTTGATCCAGCACTATACAAAGACTTAATGTACTTTTCACCAATAACCATTATATCCGCCTTTGATCTGGAGATGTCGCCAAATGCAAGTACATCTTGTCTGAGGGTTGGTGAAGATTGGATCATTTTCATATGCTTTACTTTGCCCATGCCATATAAAGCTGATGTCGTGTCACATCCAGACATACTATGGACGAATGGCAGGCGCATACACAATTCCTTGCCTAAGATCTCTGTGGCCACTTTGATGCATAGCTTATGTTGCTTTGTTTGTAGGAAAATATTTGCAGGGGTGCTTGCATGATAGAGGAGTAAGATCAATATGTCTGTATCGTCAGCAACAGCTATCGTTGTTCTTTCAGTTCCTGCCAATTCTAATGCTCTCCTTACAATCACCACATAAGCATCGTCTTCATCTACTGCATGTACCACCTCAACACCTGCATCCGATAAATGTTTTGCCAACAGATTTATGGTATTCTGCTTGTTGCGTTTGTTTGATAGAAATCCAGTTTTGTTTCCTGGAACAGGTGTGTTGTCTTGGACAGCTACATCAGGAGCACCAACTTGATTAAGCCGTCGTCGCTTCTGTTCTTGATCTTTTGTGGTCTCAGTTTGATAGTTATCAAATATAACGCATACAGGCGCATCAAGCCTCTGATAATGTACTACTGGTGCTACGAATGAGCTACAAACGGTCTCCATTGTTCCAACTTCAGGCCATGGTATCCGATGCAAAAGTGCGCAGCCATCAAATACTCTTGCAGCTGGCTCTGTTGTCTCTTGCTGTAGCATTGATGTGTTCATTTCAATTATATACTTCGCCAGTTGTGACTTTTGCGATTTCCTCATGGTTCCGTCATCGTGGAAGAGGGCGGGACATACCGTTGCAAGCTCGTATTCAAAGATCGCTTTGTCTGGAGGTCCTGAAACAGATGCAGTTGACATTAAGCGATAGTACAGCTCCTGGGAAGACATATGGACATCTTTATTTCCTACTTTAACTACCTTTCGCATGACAGAAAATGTTACAGCGTGATCTGCTTTCTTTAGCGTAATGTCGCCAAACCTTTTCTCATTTAACTTATCATGAATTCTTCGACCAATATCAATGGCATCATCGGCAGTAACACGATGGTCTGCAATCAAACCAGTTGCGATATTTCTCAGTTGGTCGTCTTCAACTGCGAATGGATTGTGTTCTCTGAGAAACAGAGTGAATTTCTTCATGTCTTCTACATCTCGTCTCATATTTGCAGGGTGAACATCTCTGTGTTGTTCCGACCATGTCCCGGTGAACGTGTCAGTCAATGACCGCAGAGGGTGTGTGTACTGTGCTATGATGTGTGCAGTGAGAAGCCATTTTGTTCCAGGGGATTCCTTGTGCGTTATATTGATCAATCCACCCTGTGTCTTCCCAGCTCTCATTAGACTCTGTTCAATTGTCATATCAGACCAGGTACCACTCAAATACAGTTTAGCATTCCTGCGTATAGCAAAGTGCCCTTCGTGCATGGGACCATCCAGACAAGTACATAGATCATCAGAATCTTGGAGGTAAAGGCGACAACACTTTGTGTAATTGTTGTGCCCTGCAGCAGCAGCAGCAACGAATGGCAACATTAGTTGTGTCGCCTTTAAATGAAGGAGCCAATTACCAGTACGCTCAGCCCTGATGAACAATCGTACAATGGCGACAAATTCCATGAACAACGACCACAATTTACCAGTTCTTGATTTCTCTACGTTTTCCTTCAAATTAGAAACTGGCTTACATAGGTCTTGCAAATGGTCATTGTCACAAACATCGTCTGCTGAAATACCATGTGACATAATAGTATCATATAAATTGCGCAGCTCTGACCACATATCATCCGTTGACATATGTGTTTGACTTTCACAGCATGTTTCTGTTTCGGTTGTTTGCTCATCCGAAGCGTCATCACTATCAGGATCAACATCACTTTCTTCATCTTGCAGTTCTGCAAATTCAGATTCACCATGTGTACTGCTGGGTGTGTTGTCTGCAGCACTGCCTTGTAGAGAAATTATATCAACATCGGGTTGAATTAGCAAAAGATGAAATGCGGCATCTGTAAGGAGGCATGCTCTTAATGTCTTTGTGGAAGCTTTTCCCTCCATTATCCTAGGTAGGGAATTCCTAGCATACACGGTTGCCCACAAATCATCGATCCCACTCCCCTCCATGATCTTACAGCTCGCTCCAAGAAAGGACATTAGTTGCTGGAAGACACCCAGCCTTATATACATGTTCCTAAACTGTGGATGAGTGTCTTGCTTAATTTTGCAGCTTTTTAAGTACAATGGCGGGTCAAATGTTATGGTTGCGCAACACAGTCCTGCCTTTAGGGATTGGGACTGCACATACATCATGGTACTATATACAGCTTCACTTGTTCCTGGATTCAAAGGTACCATGGGGTTGTAAACTACTGCTGTGCAGTGGAAATTGTTGCATGTCGTTATTTCAGACATGAACCCCTGCCAGTTTAGTGGCTGACTTGTGAGAAGGCTAGAGTACAACCACAATGTGTCTAATTGACCATGCATAGCAATAGGTAAGCTGATGGGGTTAATGGTCTTTATCCTTACATCTGCCATTAGGGATTTATTAGAAGACGTGTAGGGTAGCATGAAGCTCCCAAATCACCAGCTTCTTTGATCTCATCAGCAGTTATAGTTTTACGACATATTGCCCAAACTGGGTTAGCCCTGCTTTCGGTTGATGCCATTGTTTGACACGAAATGATCCCCATCACATGCGTTGTATCGTGACCAGAAATCGTAATTTGACTGGGATCTGTTGTCATATACACAATTGACAATAGCAATTGTCAGTAGGTCTAATTTTATAAAATTCTCAACAGATTACCTATTTATGCTAAATATTTTTCACATTTCATTCCCTAACTTCAAAGGGTAAAAAATCAGGTTTCCCCAAGTGTGAATTTGTGAGAATTTCTTGTGTGGACTCTGGACAGTCATAAAAAGTGTTTGGAACACAAAATCGTCTGTTATACAAAATGTCCGGGTTAGCCTATATTTCTGTTGATTTCTACTGGACTAGTAGTCAATACGGATTGAAGATGCCGATATTTGCTTGTAAAGTATATGTTCCGGTTATTAACTTAGGATTACAGGTAATGATCTCGCATCAATGAAACTTGCAGCCACGTAATGGCATTCTAAAACTGAACCGTTCCAGTTTTAGCATTGCCCCGCCCATCTCTAGCTAAGCTCCACCCACATTTCGCCCTGAATTCATTGACTATTAATTATCAGAAAACTATACAAGTAAGTTGTTAAATATTTTGAAACTGCGCCTATGGCAGCAACAGCAAAAGCGCCAGTCAAATTAGTTTCAAAATATTCGACAGAATGTTTCTTAAATAGTAAAGCTATACAATTCGTACGTGTCAGACAATTAAGCGTTTAAAACGGACTAAATCGAGTCATTCATGACATCATGATTATAGCGTCATCCTATGCGGCACTTAGTTGATTATGACGGCATATGAGGTCAGGCGATGGATTTGATAAATTGGAAACATAAATTGTCCATTACCATTGCCAAGTCCGGATCAACATAATGCACACAAAATGACATAGCCAAAGCAACTATTACATCAAATCGATAGACTTACTGTTGTATGAAACATATGTGGTGGCGATTGATGCTTTCTAATAATGTAATGTCATAGAAAAGATAGACTAAAATAATGAGATAAGCTCCGATGAGCTCAGCCCCACGTGTATGAACATTGATCTATGGCTATGTGATTTGAGCTCATGTGAAAAGCACATGAGAAATAACCTTTTGTTTTGTGGAGTATAAGTTTTCTTTAATCGTAAGTCTTGCAATAGTATTAATCTTAATAAAATGTCTTGCAAAGCCAAAGCCAATATATTTATTTCGGTGATGATATTGAGTGAGAGACGAAGAGTGCCCGACAATGAAGGTACCGAGACAAAGTCCAGTTACAGAGAACTATGTGGGGTTTCTATAGCGGTACCTCAGATTCCACACTAAATGTAAATCAGCTGGTATTATTCTTCATAACCGGGAGATACTAATCACAGTTAGAGAAGTGCAACCCCAACAATTATTCTATGTCGGCATATCTGACTAGAGACCGATAGCTGAAAAGTCTGAATTGCTCCCGGGAAAGGTGTCCTCTATTCTGCTTTCATATACATTAAGGGCACATAGATCATATCGGTATAAGATTAATTTTCGTTGGCTAATCAAGCAGGTACAGCCTCAGCAGACAACTCATTATATTGAATTGATTTGATAGTCAGATTCCTGAACCACCCACGGTCATCCAGAATTGGTCTGTCAGACATCGTAGGCAATTCGCCAAATGTCAATTCATAAATATTAGAGAATGAATGCGACAAATTCCTGGCAGCGTAAATGAACTAGTAGCTCGCTAATGATTGTAGCGTGCGAACGTTAAGGGGACCAGTATACCGATGCAGCCTGTATCACGGGGATTTCATATAAAAATGCATTAGTTGCTTCTAATTGATGCGAAACCTGTCGCATGTACCAATGTTGCATGATACGCGCTATAGCATTTGTAAACACACCATGTCAAGCGTTGAAAATCGCCAGAGCCTTCCTCAATCAATTGTCAGTAGACTAATCACTTTCGATCATTAGATTTTATTGTCGTACTTCCGCACATGCTATTTTCATGACCAATGTATGTGCATGTCCTCATGGATCATTAACTGTAGCTATCACTTATGCAGTCGGGAGAGCGTTCTCCTGAAAGTTACCGTATAGATTGTGTGAGACGTGATGGATTCAGTTTTGCCATCAACTTAATCAGAGTTACTAGAGTTACATTAGCATTTAAACAATGCTTGTTAAATTAACCAAATACTCCCACCGCACTCATGCACACTTGTACATCATTATAATATAACAAAATCAATCAGAAAGTGTAGACTTTAGCCCTCCCGTTGTTGGCACATTGTAAAAAGGTTTTTAGGTTTGCCGGATTGTTTTTAGTTTTTGGATTTTCCTGGATCATGCTGAAATATATGGAATTCTAACCAAATTGGACCAGTGGTGACCGAGTTATCGACAGATCCAGAATTTGATGCGATCCAGATCCAGGTTCTCTTATCCGAATTATGGCCAATGTCAGCAGCAACTCTTGCACCGGAAGTTCCTTCGTTGCGCTAAAATTTGAACCAATTGAGATTAGAATTTTTTTAGATACACATCCGGACCGACCGACCGACCGACCGACCGACCGACCGACCGACCGACCGACCGACCGACCGACCGACCGACCGACCGACCGACCGACCGACCGACCGACCGACCGACCGACCGATCAACCGATGGTTAGATGGACGGATAGACGGATGGACAGACAGACAGACAGACAGACAGACAGACAGACGGACGGACGGACGGACGGACGGACGGACGGACGGGCGGGCGGACGGACGGGCGGGCGGGCGGACGGACGGACGGACTGGCGGGCGGGCGGGCGGGCGGGCGGGCGGGCGGGCGGGCGGACGGACGGACGGACGGACGGACGGACAGACAGACAGACAGACAGACAGACACATGTGGACAGGCAGGCGGGCAGGTAGGCAGGCAGCAGGCAGGCAGGCAGGCAGGCAGGCAGGCAGGCAGGCAGGCAGACAGACAGACAGACAGACAGACAGACAGACAGACAGGCAGGCAGGCACGCAGGCAGGCAGGCAGGCAGGCAGGCGGGCGGGCGGGCGGGCGGGCGGGCGGGCGGGCGGGCAGGCAGGCAGGCAGGCAGGCAGGCAGACAGAAAAGCAGACAGACAGACGGACGGACGACAAAAATAGA
>CM067360.1:48458132-48503132 GCA_034401795.1 Chaetoderma sp. LZ-2023a
TCGGCAGGTCATAGCTCACTACAGCGGCTCGACAGATCATAGCTCACTACAGTAGCTCGACAGATCAAAGCTCACTACAGTAGCTCGACAAATTATAACTCGCTACGGTAGCTCGACAGGTCATAGCTCACTACAGTAGCTCGACAGATCATAGCTCACTACAGTAGCTCGACAGATCATAGCTCACCACGGAGCAGTCCAAGCGTATCGATTTTAAGCGAAAGATAAGAGAAAGCTTTGAAATATGTTGACAATAATTTGACTGAAATTTACATATTTCAGTTAAATTATTTTCAAAATACCCAGACGGCAATACGAGTGACACACATATTTAAGAATGATTTTACACGAAATTTTTTCTGCAACAATTTTCCGTCAAATTATGCATAAGGATAATTAGCATAACTTCCAAGTGATTTTGCAAACGATTTGAAGAGTAATTTAAATGCAAAGCGTTGCCGAGTACATTTCATGAAAGACTTTTGGATTTCCCTGACGGAGCGATAGGTCATTATGATTGTAAACAAGATACGCATGGCGTCAGGTACTTGAGCGACAGAAGCAATCCTCCGATGACCAGCTTGGAAGTCAGGACAAAATATGCCAGCAAGGCATTTATTATTATTTTCCACATTATAAAAAATTGGTAATCCTGCAGCAGATATGCCGAGCAACATGATGATTTGGCGAAAGTTAATTAAGAATATATCAAGGGTAGCGTAATATGACTGCTCTACGCGTGGTCCATTAAGCAAGAAAATTCAAGCAAGTTAGATGCGAATTCAGCATGATTATCTTAATCTTAATCAGTGGCCAAGTTTCAGGTCTCTCGCGCGTGGTCAGCCCACTCATCTGTCTGTTGATACTGACTCCTCTCCATGACATTACGAGATCCACGCTGTGTATTTTATGTATCTACTGGTCATGGAAAGCATAATTGCTATATCCGGTAGCGTTGGCAGAAAATCAATTTAGCTATAAATGTTGTGCACGATATCTCTGCCATCAGTTGCATAGTCGTTCGTTTTGTGATATAACAATTTAATCGAGTAACTGAAATACAGTGTTATAGTTCAATAACATTATGGAATGACACACAATCTGATTGATGAAAAGGTGGTAAACTAAGAGCTATGGAGAAGACTGTAATTTCACTATTTTTTTAAAAAGCAACATGATTTCTATTTATGATTTATCCCTCAGCTCGCTTCCGTCAGACCACATCCTGTCATTATTAATTCCTGTCAAGCGCCGTATCTTACAGTAACCTGTTCATTCCTTTATAGATCTCACCGTCTGTTCTGCATCAACAGTAACCTATGTCCTATGTGTACATTAATTAAACTCAGTTGTAAGCTTTCTGTGCAGGTGGCTTAGCACAAAAACCGTTACTTGGCAGATAAAAGTTCCCAATTTGGTCTATAGTTTCCTTTGTGTCTCTTATTTGGTAGTAGCCTAGTAGCCCACTGTATTATCGAGCCTTTTCACATAAAATGACAAAATCCAAGATGGCCACCATATAATCCAAAATATCGAGTCGTATAAATGCAACGTTGGTATCTAAATATAGATTTTGAGCTCACCGAATCCGAATGTGGACTCTATTTATGACAACTCACTAAGCGCAGAAACCCAGTTGCTTTTCAATGCGGGATCATCTGGGTGCCAGAATTTGCCAGATTTTTTAAGCCGTTCGTGCACGAGTACATGATTGATTGTGCACCGAATACCCCAAATAATTTTCCTAACTATAAACAAGGCATCCCACATCAAACAATATTCCACAGGCAGGTTGATAACTTATGCAAAACAATCGGAACCATGTGAAATCTCTTCATGGACAAAGGCAGATATTTCCTATGCCGAATCAGTGATTAATACATTGCAGACGATCAGAGAGACAAGCAAGTATAAGTACAAAGAGCAGTCTATCCAAATCTTGTTACCCTCAACACATGACTGCAAAGAACTTGATGATACAATGATAAGGCTATTATTTGCCAACTTCAAATGTCATCACGTTTTGTGAATATGTAGAGGTCTTCATTTCATGCAGTGATAGTCTAATGTTTGCCAAATTCAAATGCCATCACATTTTGTGAACATGCAGAAGAGCAATTTCATACCTAGAAATGCAGCTACAAGGCACAACCCGGTTTGATCTTGTGTTGACCAGATACCTACAAGACAATTTAGAGGATCACACACGTTAAAAGCATGAAAAGGCCGCAGTTTGCAAAAAAGTATCAGGTGCAACAGAAATTTCAGACAATTGTAACGACTTCATTCATGACGAAAATAATCAGAAGGAACTGTTCGCATTCATAATTTCAATGGATTTAGAGTTCACATGTCCAGTAGTTAAATCTTTGTACCTCACTCCAGACGAATCCATGATAGCCAGAAATTGGACAATTCCAATGATGAACTACAATTATAAGGAAGTCACCGGTGTTGTGGCTCAGTAAGATATACATATTTCGAAAACTGTGTCTTGTACGTCCTGTGGACACAGAGATTATTATCATTCTTGTTGGTGCAATCCATGATCTTGCAGCGTCAATACCAGCTGTGAAAGCCTCATTGAATCAAACTCACTATTTCCTTAAGAGCAATGGCAAGATGCCAGCGTGCGCGTCTGGCCACCATATGAAGGTGTTACTGGACGTTGGTGTATATTGGCCATCATCCCCCTGGGCCCCTGTATGTAAATTCCGAAGATTGAACAGGTGAATGTCCGTATGATAAAACCATCAGCGATGCTAATGAGGCAAGAAAACAACTACTCTGTTTGACATAACATTCCCTCGGCAGGATACCGCCAATTCAAGATGTCCTACTTTAGCACAGAAGTCAGGTGGTGCACCAAACTCGAAATTGGACAATGAGCACAAGGACACCACAAATCATTCGATCTCCAGTTTGCCTTGCCCAAAGTATCCATCTCATGGGGCCCAGTCTGGCTAACTATTCAAGAGGCTTCCTAATCTTGCAAAGTTTTGATAAGATGTGGTGATTACGGCGACTGAACTAGACGCAAATTTGGGAAAACTACCATGGACTGCACTCAACTATGCAAATGCTAATGCATTAACTAGAGATCCAAACAGTAGAAAGGGAGTGTTATGCAATATATTCTGACGGTTAGAATTTGGAACAGCTTGTATCTGTATTGATGCAATCTTTAATCACCTGGATGTTATTTCTCAGGCCGCCCAGGTCCGGTGTCAGTATTGCGCTTGGTGTTGTCTGTGCGTACATGCGTGCATGCGAGCATGCGTGTGTGCGTGCCATGTGTGCGTGCATGCATCTGTTTATCCGAGGGATATCTCAGGAATGCTATAAGTTAGAATCACCAGATTTGGTATATACATTGATGTTATGAGTGGCTAGAAAAATCTTCAGGTTGGTGGTCAAAAGATCCAAAATCGAGGTCACGGGGTCACTTAGTGCATCCAGAAATACACATTTTTAGCCATAAATCCGGAACGCAAGTGGGTTAATCACCAGCTTCGGAACACCCATTGCTACTTTGAGTGGCTAGAAAAATCCTTAGGTTGGGATCAAAAGGGAAAAAATCGAGGCAATGGTGTCACTTAGTGCATCCCAAAACATACAATTTTAAACATAACTCGGGAACGCAGGTAGGTAGAATCACCAAATTTGGTACATCAATTCATATTATAGGTGGCTAGAAGGTCTATAATTTTCAGGACATAGCATCTAGGTCACGGCATCACGAAGTACATAGCGGGTTGTCCATAACTCTGGGGTGCAAGAAGGCAGAATCACCAGATTTAGCACATGCCTTCATATTATAACATTTCATAAGTGTTTGCAGTTGGCGGTCAATCCATCAAATATCTGGGTCATATGGGTCAATATGTGCATTGCAAAGACACAGCGCAAAAGGCGCTAGTCAGCATCTCCCTCGAGTGCATTCTAGTTAGTAATTGTATCACACATGTATATGGCATAATAATCAGCTACTTCACATGTATGGTGACGTCGCAAGCAAAATGCAGATTGAATGACGTATCTATCTCCGTCTTAAACATAGAACAGTCCATCAAGTGAACGAATTGTATGTCATTGATGGATTTACGATCTGATAAACCTTCTATACGCATATGACCATAGGTAGCACCAACACCCAGTAAACATTTTTTTTAAAGTCATCAGTTTACCTATATAGTTACCATGAGAATCGCATTCTGAGAAGTCAGGGTTCAATGTGTATAAATCGATCCCAACATGCAGAGTGAGCTTATCTAGAAATAGTTGGACATAATAAGAACTGGATACCTCGATTAATCGAGTTATATAATATCATAATGCTGGAAGTGATAGACTAGGTTCTTCCAAACATTCATGTACGAATCTAAAATATTATCAATCTACACCCCCACCCACCCCCGCCCTACCTCACCCAGGAATGCCAGGCAGGAAGAGCTAGAGGAAAATATCCACTTATAGCCACATAAGGTCTCAGGGATAAATACTTGACGGATGACATAGTTCTGATAAATTATATCAGTGTGTTGTAAGCCGTTTCACGTTTAATTGCATTTTCCCAGAGCGAATTCACTTCCGTATACGCAGTGGGGTTAAAGGCTTGAATGTCACACTGACTCAATACTCAATAAGATAGATGACATTGTACCGAGAGGGTGTCTGTATAACTATGCCTCTGAAATTTCTAGATAATCACATCGCACATTTTATGCAAATTAATATCAATTCAAAATTTTGAAACATGAATTCCCATAATATAGATGTCAAGATAACTGTACAAATAAGTTCTTAACTATTTTGAAACTAATTTGACTTGGGGTGTTTGGGGTGTGATGTGGAGGGGTGATACTGCTTTTGGAAGCAGCCGATCTCAATTAAATTAGTTTCAGAATAGTCAAATAAATGTTTATGAAATTGTAAATTCATAAATGAAGCGTAAGCCGTACGCTTCCGTGGTCGACTTTTCTATTTTCGTGATGTAGCTAAATAATGTTGATTGTGACGTCAGTTAACATATGATGTATTTTAGTATGGCATCAACTCCTTAAGTGACAGATCGCCCCCCCCCCACGCCATTGCATCTTTAAGATACATATTCGATACATTTACAAAGCAGCCTGCTTCCATTAGTACCAGCCGATGGAACTACTCTTCTAAAATGCCCACAACCAATTGTTGTCCAGGGCACGATGTTGTTATGCAATTGTAAAATCACTTGATAGAAAGGATTGGTATTTACTGAATCAATGATGTAACAACCTCGGGAAGCTAGTGCTAAAACAATGGAATTCAGGCCATAATATTAAATATCTTACCTGTACAGTTACCTTGGCATTGCGATTCTGCGCTCACTTGGTTCAAGGAGATATAAACGATTCAATCACAGGTACGAATTCGGCAGAGCGTAGCTAGTCCCTGATTGGTGGATAACTGATGGAAGCAATAGTTAACCTAATCTCTCTTAGGTCGGTTACAAATCAATGAATAGTAATGTTCAAATCCTCTAGATTTGGTACTCGTTTATGGGATACAATGTCTTACCTACTCGATATATGTAGGGCACGATCCGTGGTCCAGAGTCGTGGTATGGTCCAGAGGTGTGTTCCAGCGACGTTGTATGGTCCAGCGGTGTGGTCTATAGACGAGGTGTGGTCCAGAGATATGGTGTGGTCCATTGACGTGGTGTGGTATCTGAATAGGGTTATTTGGTGCAGAGGTGTGGTCCAGAGTGGTGTGGTCCAGAAGTGTTGTCCAGAGATGAGGTGTGGTCCAGAGACATGGTGTGGTCCATTGACGTGGTGTGGTATCTGATGGGATTATTTGGTCCTGAGGCGTGGCCCAGAGGTGTGGTCCAGAGTGCTGTTATCCAGAAGTGTTGTCCAGAGATGAGGTGTGGTCCAGAGACGAGGTATGGTCCATTGATGTGGTGTGGTATCTGATGGAATTATTTGGTCCTGAGGTGTGATCCAGAGGTATGGTCCAGAGGTGGGGTCCATAGCCCATATGTGTGGTCTCTGACGCGGTCATTTGGTCCAGAGGTGTGGTCCATAGGTCATAGGTGTGGTCTCTGATGGGGTTATTTTGGTCCAGAACTATCATAGGGAGGCGTGTTCCAGAGGGGTGGTTCAGAGGTATGGTGCATAGGCCATAGGTGTGGTCTCTGATGGGGATATATTGGTCCAGAACTATCATTTTTGGGGATATTGGTGGGTGCCAGACTGGGGTGGAGCCGACTCCAGTGGTGTAGACCAGCTAGGATCTGTGTGCTGTATCTTCGTCCATGCACGTTTTGGCTGGAGCTGCTGGATACCGTAGGGCCAGTCTGGTCGGAATTTTTGTTTGGGTGCTGTTCGGCGAGACTTTCCCCGCCGACCTCCCAGGAAAGGTGTGGTCCGGAAATACCATTTTCTATACTACTCTTGGGTCTTCTGCTTGAAAACTGGACATGATCATCTAAAACAACATATGTATAGAAAATACAAGGGTTGGGACTCTGAGCTACATGTTCCTGAGGCTAAGCCATCGTGAGGACTAAGCATGTGCTGCATAAATTGATGTTGTATGAGATTGATAAACAGATGATTTAAGAAAGAATTGGATTCTCAACACAAAGATATCTCTGAACGTAAATGACCTAAATAGTCATTTTGGGTGAAAGGTCTGCAATTCTGATTATACTGAAGAGGAAAAAGATGTTATGCTAACTGGCGTAACTGCACATATTATTGATTTTGAATTTATAAAATCAGCTGGCAGAGCGTCTGCTACCAATCCATCTTAATATTCCCAAAATACTGGGCTTACCATTGATCCCTTATGGAGAATTTCCCCAGATGTATTCCTTTATCTGCATATTGACCGTTATTCTTGAGTTTCGATAAAGTATTTTCATCTTAAATACAACATTGTTGCGAGGTAAGCTTCTTTGCCAGAAATGTAAATAGCTGACCGATAAACAAACAGATACACAGACCCACATCCGTCTGCACAGACCGACAGACCGAATTATTAATACTAGTCACAACAAAAGTCAAGAACATATCTACGTCGATCAACATGTTAATTTTTTTTACAAAGAGTTACATCTGGTATTCATATGACAATCTATTCAAGACACATGGATTATGTAAATAGAGGCTCCATTTTAGCCAATTTCTAGATAAGCTCTGATTTTTTTACACTAAGCGTATTGTAATCGATTTAAAACGTTGAAACCTGAATTCCAATCATCCAAATTTCAAGATAGCTATACAGGGAGATGTTGGCTACTTAGAGACTAATTTGACTGACAGTTGTTGCTGCCGTAGTGATTACGAGAGCAGCAGCTCATACTCAATTTAGCGTTCAAATATTCAGCATAATAACTAAACTATTGTAAATCCATTAATCCATCTACGGCAAGTTTTCAAGCTTCATATCGGACTGATACGTTATTATGATTGTAACGTCAGCCTACAAGTAACTTATTTTTTACTATGACGTCATACACTTGAGTGGCCGATCGGATCCCTCTATTTATATCAAATCATATTATTTAGAAAGCAAATGAGTCAATGTGCACATGCAATGGCACTCACACGGAGTCTAATCTTGTGCTATGTTATATTTTCACGTGACATGATTGTATGTATTTCTCACGAGTCATTCTTTAAGGCCCCGTGGGTGTGAAATTATGTACTAAGTGATTAAATCTCCCATGTCCCAATGGAATTAGTATGATTTCAAATATCTGACACCGTAATAAGCGAGCCTTTTGTCTATGCTAACTGGAAATGCTCCACAAAAAATCTCGTGCAAGCCATCATTTGTTCTTGAGATGTAAGCAGATGGAATGAATTCACTATAGTAACTCGACAGGTCTTAGCTCACCAGAGTAGCTCGACATATCACAGCTCACTACATTAGTTTGATAAGTCACTACGGAGCTGTTCAAGTGTATCGATTTCAATGAAAGCATAAGAGAAAGCTTATTTCATAATACTTTGACTGAAATTTACATCTTTCAGGCAAATTATTTTAAAAATACCCAAGGCAATACGAGTAACACTCATGGCTAAGAAAGATTTTGTCCTGCAACAATTTTCAGTCAAATCATGCATAAAAAATAATCAGCATAACTTCCAAGTGACTTACAGAAGATTTGAAGAGTTATGATTGTGAGCGTGAGACGTATTTGATTATGGCGTCAGGTACCTGATTGATGTAGCTCGCCGGGTCACGTCGGGTAATCGCAGGTTAGCTCCCGTTCTCGGGGTTACAGATTCTAGACGACGCTGACCAGTGTGAAACAAAGACAGGTTCCTAAGACTAGTGGAACTCAATTGTTCCGTTGGGGCTGTGCGGTGGTAATATGGAGAAGGTTCAGCGTCTTTGCAGCCTTCAGAAGATGACTAGCGGTGACACGTGGCACTGGGTTGATCTCCTGAGTGTGGGCGATTCTCCTCTTCCCAGAATACAGACGGTCAGGCGTGGTGCTCTTCCTGATTGTTGGATGCTGTGGTCGGTGATGCTGGGGAATTGTCGGGATGATGACGGTGGTGCTGCTGATGCTAGTAGCTGTTGTGTGTTGGTCCTCTTTATCTATCATCAAATCACCTGGAGATGGTGACCGAGGGTAGTTCGTGTCTGGTCGTGATGTGATTACCGGAATTGGATTGCCGATAGCGGTGGATGCTGAGGATGCTGGTGACCTGCGGTACTGCTGACGACAGTGTACTGCTGATGATGCTGCGGCTGTGGTGACGAATGCGGGTGACTCGCGGTGTGCTGTTGCTGCCGATCTAGATCGTGTGGGTGACGTGGGTGCCTGGCTTGCACTGGGTACCGGACGGGTTGCTGCTGATGATGGTGTGCTGATGGCGGCTAAATGATCTCGTCTATCCTTTCGTGCATGTTGGGTCGATTGTTGTTATGTTGCTGGTTACCGTGGCCTGGGGCTCCTCTGTAGCCATGCCCCCTTCCTCTAGGCACATGATTCTGGTGGGATTGGTTGGGGTGCGGTGCTTGCTGTTGTGTAGTTATTTCTGTTGTTGATGTCATGGTGGGTGTTGCACGGTTGTCAGATGATGTGGCGATGTTTGCACCGTCTACTCATTGATCGGGTGTAATTCGCAGCGATTAGCTTTTTCCCGCTCCAAGAAGCTTTCGATTCGTACCACGGTAGCCGTTAATTGTGATAAGCTACCATAGTCAGCGAGAAATAGTTTCTCTTTGAGAGCATGTTCACCGCTTAATGCATCGATGAACGTATCTAGGTGTAGGTGAGTGACGCCTTCAATATTGGTGCTTAGATATGCATGGGTGACTAGTCTCCGGATACGACTTGCTAACTCTGGCAATGTCTCTCCCATGCGTCGACGCAGATTTTTCAACTGAAGATGACTAGTTTTGCCTAGGGCATTCCGATAGTGCACGTTCTAATTGTGTGTAGGTGGGGGTGTAATCAGGCCAGAGGTCCGCGAGAACGTGAAGTGCTTTTCCTGAAAGCTTCACGGCCAGATATTCATCCATTTGTTGATCGTTCCACCCGTTTGTTCTGCTAATTATTTCAAATTGGACTTTGTAGTTAGCCCAGTCATTCTCCCCGCTAAAGTCGGCGGCTGGAGGCTGGAGGGGGGGGGGAGCGGGGAGAATGACCCGGCCCGTCCTATGGGAAGAACTGAGTGGTTCAAATCTGGGTGGTTGTGGTACTCGGGAGACTGATGAGAAGGCTGGTCGACGTGCGGGTGATGGTGGTGGTGGTGTCGGTGTTTCCCATCGGTGCTGCTGTTGATGAGGAAGCTGATTATAATAAGAATCATAATAAATATGTGGTCACGTGGTTAAATCTGCTGAGGCCCTCCCCGATGCTGGTCCATAAACCGGTATTGGCCTATGGAGGGAAGGTGGTGCAGTATATTGATAAAGCAGTCATTCTTCATATTGTTGCTGCGGTGTTAGACATTCCTCATATGGTGGTGGTGCGGTGGGCTGATGGGTGCAGTATGTGGCATGACTGATGTATCTGTGGAACGGAGGTGCTGATTCATCCCGTTGATGACGTGATGTCCCCTGAAAATAAGGTGGTACATTTAGAGAGAATAATGCGGGAGGTTGTACATTATGGGGATTGTAATTATTATTATTATTGTTATGACCCTGCCACATATCACCTATTGATGACGAGGGTGAATAGTTGTGGTGAGAAGGATAGTAAGTTTGCCCGTATACGGGTCTTTGTCGAGATCGTCCATGGTCCAGCCCTGATGATGTTGGCCTATCGTGGACGTCTGAAAGTGTGCGAAATTCAGTTCCTGCTTGTGAGGCATCACGGAATGTCCCCTCACTAATGGGCGGGAACTGTTGTAGATGCGGTGCTGGTGATTCCGCACTGCTGGAATTTTGGACATAGTCGGTGAGGATGCGAGCGTTTCGTCCATCGTATGATGCTACCTCTTGATCGAGGGAGTCTTCACTGAATGGAGAGAGATATTCTAGCTCACTTTATGGTGTAGGCGTGAGTTCACTGCGCAATGTTGTTGTTCTTCGGTCCCCACATCGGGCGCCACTTGTAGCCCGAGGACTCGCGTCGGGTCAGCTCCCGTTCATAGGGTTATGGATTCTGGATGACACTGACCAGCGTGAAACAAAGACCGGCTCCTAAGGCCGGTGGAACTCAATCGGTCTGGTGGGGCCGTGCGACCATTACCGCTAACATTAAATTGTACAGTGTCAGCCCATGAGTTTGTGTCACTGGTATGCCTGTCCATAGCAATTTCGTGATCTATAGACTTACAAGATTTGAAAGGGTGACCTAAAATAACTAAAAGTAATTAAATATACCTAATCAAACCGTACAAGTTTGTATGATACAATGATATTTAAATAATACATAACATAGAGACAGCCTGATGAACCTTTAAACGTGGAGTCACCGGAGGTACCACACAGACTCGCAGGTCCACAGAGGTACCCCAGTAAAGGAGGCTCCCGCATACGATATCACTAATTAACTTAATATAAGCTACTATACCTCTATGCTGAAAAGGTAAAGGAGAGAAAAGAAAATCCTGAGTGGCGAGAGGCGTTGTGCCTCATGCGGACATTAGTTCTGATGCTGTGTCTTTGGGTGAGTAGTAGTGGCCTCGCGTGGGCCACCACCACTGGATCCTTGCGAGAGGCAAGTGCCCCACGCAGGCCTCCGTCACAGGAAAATGCTGCCACCGCAGAAGCGGAGGGACAGAGAGGGACAAAAAGGGCCACTCTGCATTCAACCAAAAGTGTTGTAAAGAAAAGACCATCCTAGTGAAACTATAACTAAAAGTGTTGCGTGCTGTTTTACGTGAAGACGAGACGAACGATTCCCGAAGGATTCCCACGTCATCGTCTTATGCGGTTCCAAGATGCTGAATTAGTAGGTGCCGCTTTTATTTATGCAGGCCTTCTTCTATGCCTAACCTCCCGTTTAGGTTTTAGAGACACGAACTATTTTAGGCCGCAAATGGTGGGAACCCTACTTATTTTTGGATACAGCGAGTGTACATGTTACATGGCAAAACATCCGAACTCGGTGAGAGTCAGGATGCCTTGCCCAGTAACCACATAAAACATCACAGGACGATGGTTACCTTTTAACACAGGCAGATTAGTCTAATTGACCTGTCATTACGGTGAGGATTAGAGAGACGAATATCCACCGTAAATCTCCTTCCCACAAAGGCATGGCAGATTCCAATATCATGCCCAGACATTCGTACTGACTTCGGTGGAGATGCGCATCTCGTCCGCGACGAAATCTTATGGAGCTATGTTATTGACCTAACATTAGGTTTATATCCAAGTTGCCCAAATATGCACTGCGGTGGGGGAGATATATCCTAACAGACATAAAGAGAAATAATAATAATAATAATAATAATAATAATAATAATAATAATAATAATGTTTTCGCAGTGCTTCCTGCATTGGCAATGACACTAACTAACGAGTATCCTAAGACACAGGGGAGGTGTATGTAACACCGCACCTTGGCCATCGCCGCTCGGAAATCTCCAATAGTTTCCACAAGGCTTAGTGGAACATGAAGAAAGACAATAACTTTATGAATGTGAGGCCCTATAGGTATATTGGCCAATTTTACACAACCTTGCCGGTGTACTAGATTACCGTAACGACCGGAAAAGAGGCGTACACTATATATCTCCTAGCGAAGAAATTGTCTTTAATCATATTAATCCTATCCTATCGAGCTGAATAGAAAGGTTTAGTCGGAAGCATACCAGGCCAAACAGAGCTAATAGCACGGACAGCGACCTTAGTGAAACATGGTGGTGGCGGGAAAAAGTGATGCATATATAAATGTTGCTGTCTAGTAATTTCTAAATGCACTGCGGTCCCAAGTTTTCTATAAATAAACAAAACATATCAACTGATGGCTACTTGCAATATACCTAACTAACCAAATACAGAACGGTGACAGTACGTGAATTGATTAGAACAGTAATAATACAGGTTGACAGGCCTAATACGGTGCGGTTAGTAAAACGCCTTACAGTAAACAAGGATAACTATAGACAGTAATAATTAAGAACGTATGAATTGCGGTCCTAAGACCGGGAAGGTGCCTGTTAGTCATCGGTACCTTTTACAGAGGAAAATACGGTAATTAAAGAATAATTAAACGAGTAACTAATGAATAATTAAAGATGTAATTAAAGATATATCAGGTATAGTTACTTGAATACCCAGTAGCCATTCTTAGTTGCGGGCGACTATGTTGCTGAAATTGAGACGACACGATTCTTGTGACGTGAGTCGACACGTTGTCTGGAAGCTGGATGTTGTTTCTGCATGCTAATGTTCCGCAAGACAGAGTTCCCGTATGTTGTTCCAGTAAGGTAGCGGTACGGTACGATCTCAAGACAGTATAACATAGTTATAAGTAGATATGAAAGGGCCCGTTTTAACAACGGTGAGTTGTAAAGTTAAGCTAACCCATTAACAGAGAGGGTTATTAATACAGTTGTAATTAAGATGTACTTATTTAAGCTTAAAGGTGTGGGGTGTGTCAAATAGCTCTTGTGGCGCACCGAGCAAAGTTTACTTGGCTGCGGTCAAAACGTTAAACTACCGCACACGACATGCAGTGTGGTGGTTGAATATCCACTTTTAGGCGTGGCTGGCAGATCCGGTGAGGAACATGGCTGGCTCTACGTCATGTAGAATTACATAACTGGACCTTAAGGGTCCACCGTTAAATAGTTCCTATTCAGTTATTAATTAACGAAGAACAGATTACACTATGATTATCTTATTCACGATGCGGTGGCCCGAAAACTGTTGTGGTCCGAGATGTACTGGAAGTTGTGACGTACCGAGATGATGCTGAATTCCGTCTTCGGTGCTCCAGTTTTTCAGTCAGGGTCCCGTGCTTGGGCAGCTCCTGACTGGTCGGCCCCCGGCCGATGAGGCTCTCGATTTGATGAAATCATCCCCTTTTATACCTCTCTGCAACGTCATAATCTGGCTGCTTCAACCAATGAGAATTTAGCTGAACCAGCGTGCTGGAAATCCGTGACGTATACACATCTATCTAAATATTATGATAGCTATGGATGTGTAGATGACGTAGTACGTATATATACGCGATTGCGACGTTACAGAAAGGTTTTGAGAATAATTAAACGGAGAAAGACGGCGATAGCCATTTCTGAACCGATTTTGAAACGGTTTATAGATTTGAAAAGCCCGTCGAATTCTGGTGTTAATTAATACCACATTCAACGGAAACAATTAATTATGAAGAATTAAGATGTGCCTACTCGGCACACTAAAGGCGCCGCTCGCTCTTGGATGAGCTACACGTGCTCTGTCAATACAGCGAACAGCGAGCGCATGCGCGCTACGCGTTTTAACGAAATTCCTCCCGTATAGGCTTATACACGCTTATAGCTCTACCCAGGGGTGGGGGGGGCGTGCTTTATGGAACGTATCCAGGACGGACGGCGCATACCCAGCTTAGCTGGTACGGCTCATACCTGATCGGTCGATCCGTGCTACAATTGACAGATGGGATCCTCCGTTGACCAGTTTAGAAGTCAGAGACAAACATGCCAGCAAATCATTTATTATCATTTTCCATAGAGCAGAAGAATGATAAATCACGCAGCAGATATGCCGAGTAACATGATGATATAGCGAAAGTTAGTTAAGAATACATTAATGATAGCGTAATATGGCCGCTCTGCGCGTGGTTCATTAAGCAAGGAAATTCAATCAGGTTAGATGCGAATTCAGCATGATTATCTTGATCCGTGGCAGAGTTTCCGGTCTCTCGCACTCAGTCAGCCCACTCATCTTCCTCACGAGAGTATTGATACTGCCTCCTCTTCATGACATTACACGATGCCCACTGTGTTTTTATTTTATGCATAGACTGGTCATAGAAACCACAGTTACCTGGCCTGTGGAGTTGACAGAAAATCAATTTAGCTATAAATGTTGTGCAGGCTATATCTGCTATCAGTTGTATAGTCATTCATTTTGTGGTATTTCAATGTAATCTAATAGTTGGAACACATTGCTTTAGTTCAATAGCATTATGGAATGACATAGAATCTGATTGCTGAAAAGGCGGCATTATATAACATGGTGAATTATGAACTATGAGAAGAATCGTAATTTGACTAATTAGTTGAAAAAACAGCATTATTTATATTTATCATTTATCCATCAACTCGCTTTCATCAGACCACATCATTTCACTATTATTTACTGTCAAGCACCATATCTTACAGTAATTGTTCATTCCTTTATAGCGCTCCCAGTCTTTTATTCACCAAAAGTAGCCTACGCACTAAGTGTACATAAATTAAACAGTTTTACGCTTTCTAGTCCGGTGGCGTAGCTCCAAAATTCAGGGGTATCGTTAATTTGCAGAGAAAAGTGCCAAATTTGGCACACAATTTCTTTTGGGTCTGTTATTTGATCTTAGGATAGGAGCTTACCTGGATTTTCCAGGCTTTTCACATAAAATGACAAAATTCAAGATGGCTGCCGCATAGTGCAAAATATCACATATATTTGAATTCAAGAAGTCGTAAAATGGCAACGGTGGTATCTAAGTATGGACACTATATTATGACATCTCTGGATATACAGTGGTATTAACAGAAAACCTGGATGCTCTCGGTGCCAAAACTGGTCATCTTGTTGTAGCAGTTCTCGCACGCATTCGCCATTGATGGTGCACCAGATGCCCCCCGCCCCAAAAAAAACCCCACCTAAACTTTGCTAACCATGAACCGGGCATCTCACATCAAGCAACTATACGTACAAGGAGCAGCCTAGCCAAATCTTGTCACCCTGAACATATGATTGCAAAGTACTTGATGATGCTTTTTGCCAATTGCAAATGTCTTGATATTTTGGGAATATGTATATGTTTTCATTTCATACTTAAGGTACAACCAGGCTGGATCTTGTACTGGGTCGATAGCTGCAAGATGATTTAAAGGAGTCTGGTGCAACAGAAATTCAAGCCAATTGGAAGGAACCGTTCGCCTTCCTAAATTCTAAGTTCAGCAAGTAACTCTTTGTATCTCACATCAGAAGAATCAGTGATAGCCATATATTCGAACATCCCAATGATAAACTGTAATTATAAGGAAGCAGACACCAGTGTTGTGGTTCAAAAATATATGCAAACTGTCTCTTGTACACACTGCGGATGCAGAGATTGTTATCATTCTTGTTGGTGCATTCCATGATCTTGCAGCATCACTGTCATCTGTGCAAGTCACAGTGAATCAAACACACTGGATCTTTAAGAGCAAAGGGAAGATGACAGCATTACATGCGTGGCAGTCAAGATGTTTCCGGAGATTGAACGGTTAGCCGTCTTTCTGTTTGGCAAATCCTTTTCATTCATCTATATGAATTTGCAAATGCTGATGCATTAACTCTTTAATGACGACATTTTTCGAAAAATTAAAATGTTTACTTATTGAATGGCCATTTGCAGATCAAGTGAAGAAGATTTTTGAAAATTTACCACTGTAATGATTGGCTCGGTTTCAGTGGTAGAATTTCAAAAAAATAGTCTTCTCTTGGCCTGGAAATCTCAAAACCACTACAGAGGCCGGTTTGGTCGGTTTCGTCACGAAATGGTTAAGTATATATCTGCATAGTAGAAAGATTGCGCTATGCAATATATTCTGAAGGTTAACCTCTGAAAGAACTTCGATCGCCATTGGTGCATTGTTTGATTACCAAGGATGGTATTGGTACTTGTATCACTTAAGTAATGGAATAATAATCAGATACTTCATATGTAGGCTAACGTCACAAGCAAAATGCATATTGAATGGCGTATCCATCTCCGTCTTAAACATAGAATAGTCCATCTAGGGTACGAATTGTTTGTCTTTGATGGATTTACTGTTTAATAAACATTTTGTATGCATGTATGGGCAGAAGCAGCACCTAATTAAATTAGTCACAAAACATTGGTTTAAACAGAATTTATTATTTTCCTAAGTGGGAGCACGATAAGACATACATTTTATAGCCGTGTCTCCCACATAATACAATTATGATACACGGAATATAATAACGAGTGGCTGATGCAAACTATAGCATTAACATTACTAATATAATAATACATTTGTCGAGAGAGAGAGAGAGAGAGAGAGAGAGAGAGAGAGAGAGAGAGAGAGAGAGAGAGAGAGAGAGAAAACTCCGAGTGTTGTCTTCTCACATACGTGTGCAGCTTCAGTATAGTACAGCTCATAAACAAGTCAATGGTTCAATGTGTATAAATCGACCCAGCACGCGCAAAACGCGGTTGGGCCTTATCTAAAGATGCTGGGCATGGATAGACATGCATCCCTCTTTTAATCGAGGTTTATAATGTCCTGAAGCTTGGAGGGATAGATCCTTCTAAACGTGCATGTACGTATCGAATATGTTATCAATCTACACCTCTAACCATATCTTACTCAGTAAACTCAGGCGGGAGGAGCTACAAAAATATCTGCTTATAACAACGTAATCCTTCAGAAGTACAGATGCATACTTGTTGGATGCTATAGTAACAAATTCTATCAGTAGTAAACCACTTTTAATGGTAATTGCCTAGAGTGAATTTAGTTCAGATTATTTGGTGCGGTTAAATGTAGAATGTGACATTGCATGAATAAGATAGACGAGATTGTACTGAGAAGGTTACTGAGATACAATAGAAGGATCCATTTCATCTATGCCCTGCCAATTTGTAGATCTGGCTAACTTTTATGTGTATTGGTGTCAATTTGAAATTTTGAAACATGAGTCTCCAGAATCTATATTTCAACATAGCTATACATCAGCTGTTGAGTATTTTGAAACTAATTTGTCTACGTGTGGTGGGTGGGGTGGGGTGGGTTGGGGTGGGGTGGGGTGGTGTGTTGCTGCCCATGGACGCATGAGGTCCCCGTAAAATTAATTTCAAAATAGCGATATAAATGTTTATTAAATTGTAAATTTATCAAAGATAAATAATATCATAGACTTCCGTGGCGGACCTTTCTTTTCTCGTGGCGGACATTTCTGTTTTCGTGGCGGACCTTTCTATCATCGTTACAGTTATCTGACACATTTACTGAGCAGCCTGCCTTCATTGTTGCCAGCAGTAGTGTACTAGAACAGTTTCATAAAAGGACATGCAAAGCCAGTCAAAATATTTATGTCGTGGATACTATTGAGTAAAAGACGAGGAGTGAACGGCAATGAAGTTACCGAGAAAAGGCCAGTTACAGCGAACTACGTTGTGTTTTGATAGCTGTGTTTCAGATTCCACACTAAACGCAAATCAACTGGTAATATTTTTCAAATAGTGAGATTTTCCTTGTAACCGGGGAAATAATATACTACGTGTATCCACAACAATTATTCTATGTCCGCAATGCTGACGAGGAACCGCTAGCAAGAAAACCATGAATTGCTACCGGAAAATGTTGCCTCTATTTGGCTTATGATATTCATTAAGGTTACATGGACCTATTGGTATAATACTAATTTTCTTTGGATGCTCAAGGTAAAGCCTCATCAGACAACTCATTATATTGAATTGATTTGATTGTCAGATTCCTGAAGCATACACAAACATCACTTTCGATCATTCGATTGTATTGCCGTGCTTTCGCACATGCCATTTCCATGGCCAATGTATGTGCGTGTCCTCGTGGATCATTAACTGTAGCTATCACTTATGCAGTCGGTAGAGCGTTCTCCTGACAGTTATCATACAGATGATGTGAGAAGTGATGAATTCAGTTTTGTCGTCTACTTAAACAGAGCTACTAGATTTGCATTTGAGTTCAAACCACATCACTAAAACACATCTGCATGTCAAAATCATGACAGAAGCAGATGTGATATGACAATCCAACTTTATTGTCAAGACATCGTACAAATTAAGGATTGCAACAATGTCCTAGCAGGCGCACTATGGAGAACTGTATCAGCAATCTGTTGATATATCTTTCCAGGACAAAACATACGGATTGAGTGGTCTATTTAGGGGCAGATCCGTAGTAGATTATTATCTCCGTTATATCATAATTTTCCATGAAAATGCTCACTTGTTAAAGATTGAGAATTGCGAATTTTTTAATACAAAATGATTGCTAGGAGGTAAACGTTCAATTCAAGAAATTGGCAATTCAATTTAACTGAGCAAGCGAAGAACTAAACGCTGTGCAACCTCAATATGCGAGCTAAATCCCATGTTGAGAAGTGACTTGGGTTGATAGCTCTTCACTTTCTTTGGTTCATGTTAAATTCGATGATTGATTATAGCACATTTCACTGTAACAACTTAAATATTTCGTTGCTAAACCACCTGTGGAAAGGTAAATGAATGGCGATGACTGTCTCATGAGCGGCTTCAGTATCCTATGTACACTCACTTGTGACACGTGATTTAACACCAGATCTATAATTACTCTCGCTCCTGAGGACAAGATGGTAATGCATTTGTGCGTGCGTGCGTGCGTGCGTGCGTGCGTGCGTGCGTGCGTGCGTGCGTGCGTGCGTGCGTGCGTGCGTGCGTGCGTGCGTGCGTGCGTGCGTGCGTGCGTGCGTGCGTGCGTGCGTGCGTGCGTATGTGTACATGTACGTGCGTGCGTTGTGCGTACATGCGTAAGCGCGTGCGTGCGTGTGTGTGTGTGCGCGCGCGTACATGCTCGTACGCATAATCGCGTGCGTATGTGCGCGCGTGAGTTCGTGCGTGCGTGCGTGCGTGCGTGTCGGTGTGCGTGAGTGTGTACGTGTGCATGCACGTACGTGTGCGCATGCATGCGTATGCTCGTACTTGTATGTGTGTACGCGCGTGCGCGTGCGTGTGCGTGTATGTGTGTGTGTGTGTGTGTGTGTGTGTGTGTGTATGTGGGTGGGTGGGTGGGTGGGTGGGTGGGTTGGTTGGTGGGTGGGTGGGTGGGTGGGTGTGTGTGTATGTGTGTGTGTGTGCGTGTTTGTGCGCGCCTCTGTGTGTATGCGTGCGTGCGTGCGTACGTGCGTGCGTGCGTACGTACGTGCGTGCGTGCGTGTGTGTGTTTGTGCCTGGAACTGGATATTAAAAGCTAATGATCCGATTTGAATTTAACTTTAACAAAACAAAGGATTTTATCATTAAAAGAATGCCCAAACGTTTGGCATGATCCTTATAACGGAATCTGGGTCCAGATCGTATCGAATTCTGGCTCCGTAGGCATATGGGAAACTACTGGTCCATTTTTCCTCAGTCTCAATGCAATGCATGGTGTGAACGTTCCTTGGCAGTTAGCTTTGGTCTTGATTCGAAGATGAGGAAAACCCGCAAATGATTTTACAACGTGACAAAACTGGGGTGTGGTTGTATGGGTCGAGTGGGTTGGAGGTTGGGGTTGTGGTCGTGGTTTGAACGTGGAGTGGTAGAGAGTCTGTAACCGTGGAGTATCTCCTATTTTAAAATGAATTGTGTTACGTTGAGAATAGTGTGTGGAGGGAGCACGCGTTAGTCGTATCTATATATACAATTTTCGAGTAATATTTATATCCCAATTTGGGATTTTGCTATCCTGAAATTACATTTTCCTTATTTCGATGCAAATAGTGAATAGATTAGGTACAGCACATTGAGGCATTATGAAGCAAATGTTTCTAGACAAAATGGTTTCAATATTCAACTGAATTACTTAACTTGTAAAAGAATGTCTGGTGTCGTATCTGTATGGGAGAAGTTGCGAATGAGTACGTTAGATACGCATAATGGATGGCATATAACATTAATTGTCTTCCGGGTATCAATGACTTACATCCTACCCACCGCTCCATCTCGTGTGCAACAAACTGGTTTTACTGTTTTATTAACCAAACACCATTCGTAATCTGAAAATTGCTTTCCTAGACATTTAAAAGCCTTGCAAAATGGCGATTCTCAAAATGTCAGCGAATACATCAGGCAATTTACACGTCGCGGAAAGGAATCATAGATTATTGACTGACTCTCTAATGTAGCATGCTGTTGTTAATGAAGCAACGGAATGGCACAGTGTGAACTAGTGTGATTACTTATGAATGTGCATTTCTATCCTAAGGGCTAGAGTGATTCTAGGTGATACAGAATCTCAACCTGTCTTCTATATTACCTCACGCTCTCCATGCCAGTCCCATTAAACGCCCTGAGAGCGTGTCATGGGTCAACTGTCAGTAATGACTTGCCAATATCAGACCATATTGTTGTATCCGCCCACTAGTTTCTTTTCTCATATAGACCACGCTTTCAACTCGTTCTATATTTCTCGATCTGAACACATGTGTAAGTAATATTCAATGAACGATTTTCATTGGTTAGATAACTCGGAAGAAATATTTTCTTTATTAAGACAATGCGTGTACTTATCCCACGTACTCCAAATGTTTCTTAGCGCCGCCAAATATATAAATAAGACGGGCTACGTTATGATGTTAATATAAATGTTGTAATTATATATATATATATATATACTACTAGTTATATTTGTCATAGACGCTGAAATTTTAAAAGATGGATTAAAATTAATTTCTAGTCCAAAATAACTATGTTTTGTTATCATTATTTTTTATGCCGCTCCGGTCACAACTCTTAGCAAATTAAGCGTCAAAGTGATGAAGACAAACTATGCAAAATTGTGCATTCAAATGGTTTTCAATGGTCGCCTTTATCGGAAATTTTGTAAAAAATATCTGTTAATATGCTATAATAAATAGAATCTCAAACTCGGTCCCATTTCACATCACTTTTACCAACCTCGTCGAAAATGATCACATTACAGTCTCTAAACCTCATGCAATGCAATAATTTTCGACTAGGTTTATAACAGTGATATGATATGGGACCTCATTCCAGACCCTCTATATGTTGCCATAAGTGTCCACTATATTCTTGAACTCAACAGTCGACATACGATTTGTCATTTGCAAAATAGCTTCGTACATTAACATTCCCTTGCAGATCATCAGTAGTTTTCGCATATAGATATTTTATACATATTCTTCTGATTGTTCTGGCATAATTTTGAGACACAAGCAATTCAGGTATAGCAATCTAGACAGCATTGCATTAATCAATATCCAATCAAATGATGTTATTTTCCACTGTTGAGTCTTATCAGAGAAAACATCGCATGTAATTAATTGAGATCTATAACATCATAATTTTGGGAGTGACAGAATAGGTTCCACCACGCATTCATATATATACTGAACCAAAAAAGTTTAGCAACACTGAGAATATTACTGTATAAATGTTATTTAACAAAAAAAAATAACTTGATTCAAATATATTATTTAATTGATAGGTCATTTTCCAATTTGAACAACATATATATATTAAATCTCCACCTCCACCCCATCGCATGTAATTAATTGAGATCTATAACATCATAATTAAATCTCCACCTCCACCCCATCCGACCAGGAAATGTAACTATAATCGGACATTTCCCTGTAATTCTTTCCGCCTGACATTTCCTGGTCGGATGGGGTGGAGGCGGAGAGAATTACAGGGAAATGTCCGATTATAGTTACGTAATATCACGGAAACATGATAAATACATGTCAGATGTTATATTTGTCTTAAAATTCTAGCATTGTCTCCTTTTCAGGTTTAATGGCGATTGCCTCAAGCGAATTTAAACCAGTATACCCGGTGCGGTTAAAACGTAGATTATCGCGCTGGCTCAATAGAATAGACGAGATTTTATTGAGAGGATTCCAGAAGAACAAATCGAAGGATCCATTTCTAGCCATCCCCCGACAATTTCTTGGTCTTTTTAGGCATGGAGTTTTAGGGTTGAAAGATTAAAACCATTCCTACTTTCAAGATAAATATACAGATAAGCTGTTGGATATTTTGAAAATAATTTGATGTGGGAGTGGGTCAAGTGGAGTGGTTCTGTGGAAGCATGGGGGTCACAGCCAATTTAGTTTCAGAGTAGTCAACTGAATGTTTATTAAAATATAAATTCATCAAAGACATATAATTCGTACACTTCCATGGTGGACATTTCTATTTTCGTTATGTAGCTGAGCAATTTTGATTGTGACGTCAACTAACATACGATGTGTGTGATTATCACATCAGGTAAATTGCATTACCAGGCTATCTATTCCACCATTTACTGAGTAGCCGGCTTTCGTTGTTACAAGGTTAATATCTCGACAGTTATTGACAGAACATGATGTTGTCATGCAATTGTAAAACCACTTGATAGAATAGATTGGTAATAACTTTTTCAATGATGTAACAAGCTCCGGAAGCTAGCGCTCAGACATTGGAATTTATGGTGCCGTTGGTTGAAATAATTGTATCAGTTATACACACCTTATGGCCGCAAAATCGTAATAAATTTAGCAAGTGTCGGTTCAAGATTATCCAGCACTGTAATTGTAACCATAAATCGTAATTTCGTAATTTCCGCCTGTGCTCAGAAGCACCTCGTGCTCAGAAGCACCTCGTCTACAGAGTAAACAATATTTGTACACAGTTAGTGTGTCTTATGAACTTCACAGAAGCTAATGCAATGTTCTATATCAATGTTCATGTTATTGCATTTGTTGGATTGCAGGATATATGTTTCCGCACATTCAATTCATCAGTTGTTTTAGCATCGTGGGTCTCACGTAATGAATTAGTTGATAGATATTGTCTGATTCTATAAGTTATGTCGGTGATGAAAAATGTACCTGTTTTCACTGAGGAGTATGGATTGAGGATGAAGGACACAAGGTCTTCATTGTTTCCACTGATTGTATAGAGTATTTGTCTGCAGTTCTGGCATATCTTTGTCTGAATTAATAATATAAATTCTTCTCTGATCTGTCGTTGCCTATTGTACGTTGTTAGAAAATAAACACGCGATTCAGGTTCGTCTCTAGAGAGCAGACATTGAGGGTTCGCCACATACTGACTGAAAATGTCTATATTGGCTTGTAAATTGTATGTTCCTGTTATTAACTTAAGGAGTACAGGTAATAAGCTCACATAAATGGCACTAGCAGCTATAAAATGAAATTCTAACATTTATCTATTACCATTGCCAAGGCAGGTCCAATATAGTGCTCACAAAATGACGTTTCACCAACGTTTCAGAGTTAGCAACAATTACATCAAATAGATGGTTGGCGATACACTCACAGTTGTATGAAATGTATGTGGTAGGGTCTGATGCTTTCTAATACTGTCATAAAGAAGATGGACTAAGATGACTATATAAGCTCTGATGAGGTCCAGTCATGTGCGTATGAATACTGCAATATGGCTAGGAGATGTGAGCTCATGTGGAAAGCTTAGCACACATGAGAAATATCCTTGTTTGTGGAATATATGTTTTCCTTAATCGTAATTATTGCAATGCAGCAGGACCAGAACAGTTTCATAAAACAATGTCTAACGCCAAAGCCAAAATATTTATGCTATTGAGTGACAGATGAAGAGTAACAGGCAATGACGGTATCGAGACAAAGGCCCGTTAGAGTGAACTAGATGGAGCTTCGATAGCTGCGTTTCCGATTCCACACCGAGTGCAAATCACCTGGTTTTATTCTTCGCATAGCGCCGTCTCCCTCGTATCTGGGAGATAAAATATCACGGTAAGAGAAGTGTATCCACAACAATTATTCAATGTCGGCAATGCTGACTAGAGACAGCTAAAGTTGCTACCGGAGAGGTTGCCTCTATTCGACGTATGCTAGTCATTAAGTATATCGGTATAAGATTAATTTCTGTTGGATAATCAAGCAGGTACAGCCTCATTAGACAACTCATTATATTGAATTGATTTGATAGTCAGATTCCTGAACCACCCACCGTCTTCCAGAATTGGTCTGTCAGACATGGTAGGCAATTCGCAAAATGTCAAGTCATAAATAGCAGAGAATGAATGCGACAAATTCCTGGCAGCGTAAATGATTTAGTATCTCACTAATGTAGCGTGCGAACTTTAATGGGTCAGTATACTGATACAGCTTGTATCAAGATGATTACTTATAAAAGACAAAAATAACATCGTTGCGTCAAGCTGATGCGAACCTGTCGCATGCACCAATGTTGCGTGATACCTTCTACAGCATTTGGAAACACAAACCATGTCGAACATCAAAAATCGCCAGAGCCTTCCTAAATCAATTGTCAGTAGACTAATCACTTTCGATCATTAGATTTTATTGCCGTATTTCCGCACATGCCATTTCCATGGCCAGTGTATGTGCATGTCATCATGGATCAGGAACTGCAGCTATCACTTATGCAGTCGTTAGCGCGTTCTCCTGACAGTGATAAAATAGATGATGTGGGAAGTGATTTATCCAGTTGTGTCGACTTCTTAAATAGAGTTACATAAGAATTTAAATAATGTTTGCTAAATTAACCAGATCCACGCACCGCACCCACACACGCTCGACATCGTTCATCATTATAATAACAACCGCAGAGATCTTTGACCATCGTCCTCGCTTTGTTTCCACATTGTAATGAGTTTTTGGATTTTCCGGACTTTTTCGGATTTTTATAGATTTTCGCGTTTTTTGGGTTTTCCAGCCAACCAACCAACCAGCCAGCCAACCAGCCAGCCGATTGTCATACCCGCATCACCATATAGGGTGATGGTAACAATGATTCAAATATGTAATTGAGGGATCTGCTCTATCGCTCAAGTATCTGACGTCATAATCGAAAATTTTACTTGATAGCTGACGTTACAATCAAAATTACACTCTCACTAAAGTGGCATTGGTCCGTCGTGAATGTGTGTGAATTGTATGTATTTGACGAATATACAATAAAATAAACACGCTGTTGAATATTTTGAAACAAATCTAACAGGGACCCGTTGCTGCGCAGCAACACCTTCCAGTCAAATTAATTTCAACATATTGAATATCTTACCTGTATGATTACGTTGGCATTGCGATTCAGAGCCTACTTGGTTCAAGGTGTTAACATCGATTCAAACACAGGAAAGAATTGGGCTGGGCTATGATAGGTGGATAACTGATGGTAAAGATAGTTAACCTAAAATATCATATTGGTCAGTTGCAAATCACTGAATAGTAAAGTCTAAATCTTTTAGATTTGCTATGCGTTCAATGAATAGTAACCTTTAAATCTACTAGATTTTGTATGCGCTCGCGTGATATAATGTCTTATCTAATCACTATGTAGGGCACGACGAGGCATATTAAATCCGGGTTAAAGAAAGGAACTAGTATTTTCAAAATCAATGGGATCAAAATACGATTCAATCAGAACACCATTATTTGCCAAAGAGTTGTATATGTGACTATACTGTAGCACAGACTCCATTGAGATCGATTTCCTTAGCGGGACTCTAAACATTCTACACTACCGGCTGAAAACTGCTTTGTTCTTATGCAAGTTTTGGCAGGAGGCATCAAAATAATACGTATATGACGCCAAATTGTTGTATTAATGTGCTATCGAATATGATCCAGCTACGTGAGCGCGTGCGTGCTTGCGCGAATACGTGCGTGAGTGTTGGATGTGTTTATCCTGTTATCATAACTATACATATTCTCCTACTTCTATATTGTATTGAACCCTTCGCCTAAGTGATCTGTATATACACAGATCTACGAATCTTCAGGATATATTGCAGCCACCATTTCTACAGTTAATTTCTGTAGGCCTTGTGCCCAATGATCTACTTTCAATTCATTTCCAGGAGTGGCATCTATGGGTTTGAGAATGTGGGTCTGTTCCATTGTGAACTATGTACACAAGTTTGACCATTTTGAGTAAGTTTTCTACCCAGAATTTCTCAAGCTCTCTTCCTTTCTGAACGAAAATAACGAAACAAAAACCGATCAAGTAGTTATACCCAGTGATGCAACGTCACTTGACCTACTACAATTGAGGAATCCAGTTTCTCAGTAAATCATATGACGTCATAATCAACTATGTCACATGTAGGCTCACGTCATAATCAATTATGCCATGAATGACGTGATATAGTCTGTCATAAACGCTTAATAGTCTGTTAAGTTATACGAATTGTATGTCTTTACTATTTAATATACATACTGTTGAATATTTTGAAACTAATTTAACTGGGCACTGTTGCTGCGATAGGCATCAACAAAACTAAGTCAAATTAGATTAAAAATATTCAACAGCTTCCCTATATGGTTTTCTGGAAATTTGGTTTCAGAGAGTGCAAGGACAGATCGATCCCGAAACGGAAGTGTCAAGGGAGATTTACTGGAGATGAGCGGAGTACGGCTAAAACTGGATTCCTCCATTAGGGATTGACACATAGAAGACTAAGGTATATGACCTCACATCCTCTCTGATAGAACTCACAAGAAAACTCGCACAGCAGTGGATTCCAGGATAGTGTCACGTTCTAAGGAACGAGACCAAAGAAAATAATATAAGCTGCATTAAGATGAATACTATCAGCAAAGCCAGCATGCTGAAACAATGAAGGAAGACCTATAAAGAGTACCGCCAGGAGGGTGTATAGCCGGTATGACGAAACAGTGGGGGAAGCCCTATAAAGAGATCAACCAGGAGGGTGTATAGCCAACACGTTGAAACAGTGGAAAATGACCTATAAAGAGTACCGCCAGGAGGGTGTATCGCCAGCATGAAGAAACAGTGGAGGAAGACCTATAACGAGTAGAACCAGGAGGGTGTATAGCCAACACGTTGAAACAGTGGAAGATGACCTATAAAGAGTACCGCCAGGAGGGTGTATAGCCGGTATGACGAAACAGTGGAGGAAGACCTATAACGAGTAGAACCAGGAGGGTGTATAGCCAACACGTTGAAACAGTGGAAAATGACCTATAAAGAGTACCGCCAGGAGGGTGTATCGCCAGCATGAAGAAACAGTGGAGGAAGACCTATAACGAGTAGAACCAGGAGGGTGTATAGCCAACACGCTGAAACAGTGGAAGATGACCTATAAAGCGTACCGCCAGGAGGGTGTATCGCCAGCATGAAGAAACAGTGGAGGAAGACCTATAAAGAGTACAACCAGGAGTGTGCATAGCCAACACGTTGAAACAGTGGAAGATGACCTATAAAGCGTACCGCCAGGAGGGTGTATCGCCAGCATGAAGAAACAGCGGAGGAAGACCTATAAAGAGTACAACCAGGAGTGTGTATAGCCAACACGCTGAAACAGTGTAGGATGACCTATAAAGAGTACCGCCAGGAGGGTGTATCGCCAGCCTGAAGAAACAGTGGAGGAAGACCTATAAAGAGTACAACCAGGAGTGTGTATAGCCAACACGTTGAACCAGTGGAAGATGACCTATAAAGCGTACCGCCAGGAGGGTGTATCGCCAGCATGAAGAAACAGTGGAGGAAGACCTATAAAGAGTACAACCAGGAGTGTGTATAGTCAACACGCTGAAACAGTGGAGGATGACGTATAAAGAGTACCGTCAGGAGGGTGTATAACCAGCATGACGAAACGGTGGAGGAAGACCTATAAAGAGTACAACCAGGAGGGTGTATAGTCAACATGATGAGACAGTGGAAGATGGCCTATAACGAGTACCGCCAGGAGGACGTATGCTACAAACTAGCTCGTAGAGGCCATACATGGGTCTTCTGCTTGAAAACTGGATATAATCTTCTGAAACAACATATGTACAGAAAATAAAGGACTTGAGATGGTGGACTACATTTTCTTGCGGTTAAGCCATCGTGACCGCTAAGCATCTTTTGTAAGAATGGATGCTGCATGAGAGTGACAGGCAGATGCTTTGGACAAGAATATGGAATCTCCACACAAAGATATCTAAACCTAAAAGATCTGAAAAGCTCCTTTTTGGAGAAAGGTCTGCGACTCTGATTATACTGAAGAGGGAAAAGGTGTTTTATCTGATTCATTCTGATGTTGTTATATCTCAGTCGCTAAGTAGAATGCAATAGTCATTCTCAATTTCCGAAATGCGTATGCTAACTGCGCATATTATTGATCTTGAATTTAAAATATATGCGGGCAAAATCTCCGCTACCAATCCATCTTAATATTACCAAAATACTTTGCAAAGCATTAACCCTTATGGAGAATTTCGCAGATGCATTCCTTTCTCTGCATAACATGCTTTTGAAGCCATATTGAACTATGTTCTTGAGTTTTCGTGAACTATTTTCTTCTTGAATACAACATTGTTGCGCCGTGGGTGGCTTGACCAGAAATGTATAATAGTTGGCCGACAGACAGACACAAACACAGACCGACATTCTTCTACACAGACAAACAGGCCGAATTATTAATACTCTGACAACAAAGGTCAAGAACATTTCTACAATTATCAAGATGCTTATCTTTTATTCAGATAATAATCTATTTCATCTGGATCTATGGATTGTGTCAATAAAGGATTCATTAAAGCCAATTTCTAGATAAGCTCGGATTTTTACATTAAGCATCTTGGAACCGATTTAAAACGTGAAAACTGAATTTCCAGTATTCAAATTCCAAGATAACTAAACTAATTATTTAGAAACTAATTTGACTGGCAGCTGTTACTGCCATAACAGCTGTTGCTGAATACGGCAGCAGTAGCTCTCAATCAAATTAGTTTTCAAATATTCACCAGAATGTTTACGAAATTGTAAATCTATTTATCTATCAACAACATACAAATCTGAAACTTGACAGATTGTTAAAGCTTCATGACGGAGTCATGATACGTTATTATACACGTTATTTAACGATGACATCATATACTTCAGGGCCAGATCGGATCCATCTATTTATGTCAAATCATATTATTTATCAATGTACACATACACTGGTATCAACACGGAATCTAATCATGTGTTAGGTTATGTTTTCACGTGATATGAGTGTATGTATTTCTCACGAAAGTTATTCTACAAGGACGCGTGGATGTGTAACTATGTTACCATGCGTTTAAAGCTCCCATGTCCTAATGGAATTAGTGTGATTTACCAAGCGCGCAATGGTCATACGCCATCTTCGTTTCAAACATCAGATGCAGACTGGGAATGCTCAAACAAAAGCGATAACATTTCGTGCATGCCATCATTTGTTCCTTAGTCTTTTAGACGTAAGGATGTAGGGTCAATTCACTACTGTAGCTCGACACGCCATAGCTCACTACGGAGCAGTTCAAGTGTATCGATTTCAGGGAAACCATAAGAGAATGCTTTGAAATATGTTGTCAATAATTTGACTGAAATATGGTGCTGTCTATGGCAGCAAGACATTTCAGTCAAATATTATTTTAAACAGCCAGAAGGCAGAATGGGTGGCACTCATATTTCAGAATGATTTTACTGAAATTTTTTGTCAAATAATGCAAAATAAATCAGCATAAATTCCAATTAGCTCGCAGAAAATTCGAAGAATAATTTAAATGCATTAAAAGTAGCCTATGTCCTAAGCGTACATGAATAAAAAACGGTTTGAAGCTTCTATACAGGTGGCTTAGTGCCAAAACTTAATATTACCGTTACTTGGCAGATAAAGGTGCCAAATTTAGCTTACAGTTTCGTTGGGTTGTGCTATTTGATATTTGGATAGGAACCCACTTGGGTTTGGGACCTTTTCATATAAGATGACAAAGTCCAAGACGGCCATCACTTAGTGCAAAGTATCATATATACAGATTCTTGAAGCAGTTCGCGCACGAGTACGTTATTCATGTGCACCAGATGCCCAGAACACTTTGCTAACCAGGTTGATAGCCTTTGCAAACCAATCCGAACAATGGCAAATCCCTTCGTGGACGGCTTTCCCACATTAGAGGCACTAGATAGTCGATATTTGTGACGCCGAATCAGGCATTGATACAGCGCAAATGATGGAGGAGATCAGCAAGTATAATTACGAGGAGAAGCCTAGCCAAAGCATATCACCCTAAACATATAACTGCAAAGTACTTGTGGGCGCAGTGATACTCTATTGTTTGTTAACTGCAAATGTCATAACATCTTGTGAATATGTAGCAGTTTCCATTTATGCCTAGAAATGCAACTACAAGGTACAACCATGCTGTATCTTGTACTAGACAGACAATCTAAAGGCGCATGCACGTGAAAAACATGGAAACGCCGGAGTTCGCAAAGACGTACCAGGTGCAACAGAAACTCTAGGCAATTGGAAGGACTTCAATCATGACAAAAGTAATAATTAGGAACTGATCGCTTTCCTAACTTCAAAGGATTCAGAGTTCACATGTCCAGTAGGTAAATCTTTGTACCTCACATCAGATGAATCCGTGATAGCCATAGATTATAGCATCCCAATGCTAAACTGCAATTATAATGAAGCAGACACCAGTGTTGTGGTTCAGTACTATATGCATATTTCGAAAACTGTCTCTTGTACGTACTGTGGATACAGAGATTGTTATCATTGTCGTTGTGCATTCAATGATCTTGCATCATCAATGCGCTCTGTGCAAGCCTCGGTGAATCAAAATCATTGGCTATTTAACGGCAATGGCAACATGCCAGCATTGCATGCCACCTGGCCGTCATATGAGGATTGTACCAGACCTTGGTGTGCATTGCCCATGACCACATCGAGGCCCTGCGTGCAAATGAGATCATTCCCAAAGATTGAACAGTTAACTGTCTTTCTGTATGATGCCGCCTACTCAAGATGGTCTGCTCAGCATAGACGCAAGAAATCACAGTCAAATTATTTTCAAAATACTTAAATAAATGTTTTTTAAATTGTAAATGCATCGATATATAATTAGTAGACTTCCGTGGCGGACCTTTCTATTTTCGTGATGTAGTTAAGTAATTTTGATTGTGACGTCAGCTGATGTAATTGATTATGGCATCATTTTTCTTGAGTAACAGATCGGCTCGCTCTATAGCATCTTCAAGATATATATTCCACACAGTTACTGAGCAGCCTGCTTTCATTATTGCAAGCTGATGGAATCAACTTCAAATCTCACTAACAATTATTGACAGAACATGATGTTGTTATGCAATGGTAAAAACACTTGATAGAATGGATTGGTAATTACTGTTTCAATGATGTAACAACCACCGAAAGCTAGCTCTCAAACATTTGATTTCAGAGTGCCTGAGGCTGAGAAACTCGTATCTGTCATGCCCACCTTGTTTCCGCAAAATTGCTGACATATGGATAATGAATGTGGCAAGTGCAAGATTCATCTGCTAGTTAATGACATTCTAACAATTTCCCATTGCCATTACCAAGACCGGACCATTATAGTGCTCACAAAATGACGTTTCAGCAAAGCGTCATAGTTACCAACTATTACATTTATGTGGTGAGTCGATAGCTGAGTTTAAGATACCAAAACAAACACAAATCAACAGGTCTTATTCTTAGAATATCGCCATTTCTCTCTCAATCAGGAGATTATTTGTCACGGTTCCGTACTAAATAATACGCCTAAACACTAGGATCGTTCATCTGGCTGGTTAGATGACACATATACGTGTCTTTGTAGTTACGGTATCACTTTATCGAAATATGGAAAGCTGCCACAACGCTCCGTTTGCACAGTTGCCCACAATCTGCTATTCACGTTGCGAGACACACCAAGTATTCGAAACTTCAAGT
Organism: Chaetoderma sp. LZ-2023a; assembly: GCA_034401795.1. Lineage (NCBI taxonomy): Eukaryota > Metazoa > Mollusca > Caudofoveata > Chaetodermatida > Chaetodermatidae > Chaetoderma > Chaetoderma sp. LZ-2023a. The sequence continues at coordinate 48,490,241 of CM067360.1, forward strand.
GATCATGCCCAATGCCAAACTCCTATACTATCTACAGTCCCATGTTTTCTCGCAAACATGTTACGTCATGTCCATGGTCACAGATCTTGGTGACAAACAGTCTCATAAAATCTGTTCAAGCACTTTCAGTATATACATCACGTGTTGATAGATTAAGTATAATATTATAAGCGTAACAACTGAATCTTATATAACCAGGCTTGCTCATTCGCTCATGAATGTGGTGTGATTCTCCTGTGAGTGCGTCGCAGGGGTTGTCTGTTCGCTCCTCCATATATATAATATATATGTGTGTGTGCGTGCGTGCGTGCGTGTGTGTGTGCGTGCGTGCGTGTGTGCGTGCGTGCGTGTGTGCGCGCGCGTGCGTGCGTGTGTGCGTGTGTGTGTATGCCCATTTCTCACCTGGAGTGTGCTGTATGATTCTTGCATAATGGTGCATATGCGGTATATGTTTATTCATGATGCGTGTGGTCCGTCGTGTGGTCGTGTATGAGTGCGCGCGTGCATGCGTGCGTGTCTTTGGTAATGTGATGTATGTTTCCATTCCTCTTTACCATAAAGGTATGTGAAGTATCACCGCAACAATTATCCTATTTCCACAAGGCTGGCGAGAGACAGCTAATGAAAAAGCCTCAATTTCTATTAGAAAAGCTTTCTGGCATGCAGCTTAGGATAGTGCTTAGGGTCACATAGATCATATTGGTATAATACTAATTTTCTTTGTCTAATCTAGCAGGTGGAGCCTTCACCAACAACTCATTGTATTGAATTTATTTGATAGTCATATTCCGGAACCATCCGCTGCAATGCGGAATTGGTATGTCAGACACCGTAGGCAATTCGCAAAATGTCAATTCATAAATTCCAGAGGATGAATTCGATACAATCCTTGCCGCTTAAGTCATTTAGTAGCTCGCTAATGTAGCGTGCGAATGTTAACGTACCGACACATACCGATACAGACCGTATCAAAGTGATTACTTATAAAAGTGCATCGAGGCCTAGCAACCGCGTAGCTTCTAACTGACGAGAAACCTGACGCATACACCCATGTTACATGATATTCTCCACGTCATTTGGAGGTGCATGCTATGTCAAACATCGAACATTGACAGAGCCTTCCTGAATCAATCGAGGATTCCAGTTTCTCAGTCACGCACATGACGTCATAAACAACTATGTGACGTGTAGGTTGACGTCATGAATGTCGTAGCTAAGCTAAGATTATTTGGTGACGGACTAAGTGTTGTGGTACGAATCAAAATCGTATGTATTTACTATTTAATAAACATTCTCTTGGATAACCACTTTATGAATGGCATTTTCTCACTGCGGCTTAGTTCTAAACCCATTGTGGTAGAATTCCGGCTGACTAGACAGTCTAAGAAACCGTGAACAAAAACATTAAAACACTTGGAGGAACCTGGAAGGGATTCAGCTTAAAACCAGCAGGAGTGAGACGATGCGATACAGTATACCAGTCGAATACAGGAGCATGTATCTTAGGCAACCTCAGGAGAGGGCATGTCTAGAAAGCTACCAGCGGAATCATCTAGATATGCAACACACTTTGAGTCAAAAGGATGAGAAGACCATACAATCTTTGAGTGGCAATCTTTGAGTGGATCGATCAATTTAACTCTGTTCATAACAATTTTGTCAGCCTATCAACAGGTACCCAAGATCTGCTCAATGCTCAGAAACTTGAATAGCAAGCATTTCAGAATAAAAAGTTGTCCTTAAAGCCGATCGGAAATTATTTCGCCATATGACCATCGTTGTCCAAAACATACAGCTACTCATAAGTTATGTTCTAGCACACCCATTAGGACACCCTGCCATAGGCGCTTTCAAATGGGAATGGATCGCTACGCAAGACCAACAAGGCAGTTCTCGCTGGATGACTGGAGAAGAATGTATCACCAACAGAAAACATCCCCGAACCATCAACATGCATCATTGAGAGAATGAGCTTGGTCCAAATAAGGAACGCTAGCGCTATAACATTTGCACATCTGCCAGAAACAGGTTTGTCTCTGTTGTTTCACGAGGCTACACACAGTCAGAGGATTGGTGTTGTATTAGATGTCTATTTGGAAACCATCAATCAAAGACGTGGACAGATGTAATCGAAGGACAAACCTTGTTATCCAGTTCAAAAGCATTGTACCCGGCCATACCATGCAGAAAGGGGGGGAAATAGACGAATCTCATTAGATTCTTGGTCGAAGAGTGGAAGTCGTCAAAACATGGGGCAAACCCCATGACAAAGTTCTATATGTGACCTATTTTCATGTGAGAACTGTTTAGTACAATATCACGCAAAATCACTGGAAGGATATCAAACAGCTAGAATGCTCGCACGAGGAAGCCAACACACACACACGCGCGCGCACGAACGCACACGCGCACGCACTCACACAATCACGCAAGCACGCAGGCACGCGCCCACGCACGCACACACATTCTCCTACAAATCTATTACGCGAGTCTGGTTACACCGCTATTGTGATTTTTGCTGAAGATACTACTGTCCTCATTATATGTCTTGGTTTGAAAAAGGTATATCCTGCTCTGTGTTTCAGAAGTGCGGGACCAAAATCGGACAAGGTTCGTTGACATTGACAAAGTTGCTAAATTTCTATGTGACAGAGTCTGCGGTTCTCTGATTGGTATGTACGCATTCACGGGTAGTGATATTGTTAGTGCTTTTGCCGGCCGTGGAAGGCTCAAAGCCTTGAAACAAATGAAAGCAGATCAAGACTTTCACAATGCCTTCAGCCAGCTAGGGGGATTACTGGGAGGTGTCCACAGTACATTTTCTAAAGTTGGAACAGTTCACATGCCACATGTATGTAAATTCCATACTCACTTTTGTAAGGCTAACCAACTTCGTTATCAACACATTTGTGGAGGTGGAATCAACTCCCACCATGTGAAGACAGCGTGTTCACGCGTGGTCTTCGGGAAGATTACTAGGCAGCGATCTGGAAGCATTGCCGTCAATGGGAACCGTTTCACCCAGTCCAAACGGATGCGGATAGAGCGCTGACAATGAAATCAATCGACCATTGAATGGAGACGTGGGCCGCCGGCGCCTAATACTATTTTGGACCTGCTATCCTGTAAATGTCAACGGTCTTGTAAACTACCCTACCTAGTGTGTGCGCGCTGCAAATGTATTGAAGTGCGCGAATATATGTAAGTTACAAACATATATGGATCAAAAGTTAAAGGAGGCGTCTCCCCGAAGACTGAGGTTGTTGACGACGACGTTGTCAATGATAGTTTGATCTAGGTTTAAAGATGAAGTATTTCACCCCTAGTTATTTTAATTAAATTTACTTACCATGTGCGCAACAATTTTTTACCATCTATCAGACATTCGATTTCGACTGAAACGCAAATCATTTACCTTCCCTGGGCATACACCGCTCGCGGCTATATAAACAATCTGACTCTTAATTCAAACTATATATAAACATATTTTATCTCTTGCTGATTCACATGTCCAGAGTATATATCTATCAATCTGGCGTCATAATCATCTACGTGACATATAGAATGATACCATAATGAATGACGTCATTATGACGTCATGAATGACGTAGATATATACGTAACGAACGAATATTTGAAGACGGACTATGCGTTGTTGTACGAATTGTATGTATTTACTATTTAATAAATATTCTGTTGAATATTTTGAAACTAATTTGACTGTACGCCGTTGCTGTCATAGGCAGCAATAGTACCCTGTCAAATTAGTTACAAAATATTCAACAGCTTACCTGTATAGTTTTCAGGAAATTTATAGCTAGAGCATTCGGAAATCGATCAATCTAAAAGAGCTTGCCATTCAACAAGCAGACTCCCTAGCAGATGAAATCACTGTCACCGATGACTGTCACTAAATGTTTCGGGCAGTCCGATCCCTGAGAGTTACTGACTACACACCGCACTCACTGTACACAACTCTGAAAGACACTTTATCGGGACTGACCAGTGTAATACCGAGGTGATTCGAGAATAGTTCAAGGAACAGTTCACTGACCACGACATGAGCCCGTGCACCCGTTTCAGAAGACGTCAGCCCATTACTAACACCAATTAAAACAGCAGAAGTTGAGAAGGCGCTTAAAGCCCTGAAAAATGGACGGGCGTCTGGACCTGATGGCATGAGCAATGAACTATTCAAATATGTAAGTGGCATTATCACAAAACCAATCACGCACAAAATTAATTCAGCTTTTATGCACCACCTTCCCATCGACGATGTAGGCTAAGGCACCCTTATCGCACTACTCAAGCCCAAGAACCCAGTTGGTCCCCAGCCAATCTGCGGCCCATTGTGCTCGTCAACACCATACGGAAAATCCTATCCAATGTGCCGCATCCGAAAAAAGATCGATGACTTCACCGGAGCATGCCAAAGTGGCTTCAAACGTGGACGCAGCTGTGCAGACATTGTATTGGCTCAACGCATGCTTGCGTCGGTAGGCATGTCCAAAGACTTGGATTTCCACAAAATGGGCATTGACATGTCAAGAGCATTCGACACAATTAAACACTCAGAGATCATAGACGTACTACGCCAGGCCAGTTGCAATGAAGATGAGCTACGACTACCTCTTGCAGACACCAAACTGCGAGTACGAGTCAAGTCAGTGAAGTCTGTAGAGTTTGAGACATCAATCGGCTCCCGACAGGGAGCTCTATCTCCGGTGCTTTTCACCCGTTACCTTGCGCGAAAGTTCCACAAGACCAAACCCCCAGTGCCACGAAAGATGGAATATGCCGATGATGTGGACTTCATAGACGAGGAAAAGAAACCCTTTGACAAACTTCTCCAAATAGCTGCAAGCAATCTAAAAATTGGGAATCTCTTTATGAATGAGTTCACCCACATATACCTATCTACAAAACATGAAACTAAAGAAAATGACGATCCACTGCGTGGCGGCGAACCATGGAGGAGAAGTATAATGCCGGAAGCACTGCTTGGCAGTACTGCAGGCATTGCTGCATGCTGCGTCACGCGGAACAGAGCTTCCCAGTCCTTGTGGAAGCTATGGATTCGTGGATCAGGGATGAACTTGATTAAAAGGCTATGTTTATACAATGCAACCTGCGTGATCTTGAAGCTGTATAACTGTAACAGCTGGACCGCTCCAAAGGCAGCTCTAGACAAACTCAAGGCCTGCCGCCTCAAACCTCTATGCACCATCACGGGACACTGATGGCTAGACAGCATAATTTCCAATGATGCACTATACAAGATGTGTGTCTGGAAAAGTCGGCAAGCAAAGATGGTCTATGTTTGGTCATGTGCTATGGATGCCAGAAGAGACACCAGCACAAAGAGCCTTGGAATTTGCCCTATTCGCAGCCAGCAAATAAAAAGCTAGGAGAGGACGTAATTGCATAAATCTTCTAAGCGTGCGGTGACCTCAAGAAAGCAGGACTCGGTACACGCAAGTCAAGAATGGACCTGAGGAAGCTAAGGATTATGGCTTAGGACAAGACACAGTGGGAAAAGGCGAAGAAGGACTGATTGCAGCTGTAAGATGTTTCTACTACTACTACTACTACTACTACTACTACTACTACTACTACTACTACTACTACTACTACTACTACTACTACTACTGCTACTACTACTACTACTACTACTACTACTACTACTACTACTACAGCTGCAGAATACTGTAATCATCACCATCTTCATACATATACACGGGCAAACGTATACGTATACAAACATGCATACATGTATACATCCACACATACACAGGCATACATATGTATACACGGATACATCATTGTTTTATTTTATGTTAGTTAAAATGGTCTGTTATTGATATGGTACGAAGGGTGGGAGGGGGAGAAGGGGAAAAGCTCATCACTGCAGATACATAATTTAAGTGAAAGTGTTAGGAAAGATTATGTTAAATGTTTATATTGGTATATGATTGTTCACACAACATGTCAGAATATAATAATAAAAGTAGTAGTAGTAGTAGTAGTAGTAGTAGTAGTAGTAGTAGTAGTAGTAGTAGTAGTAGTAGTAGTAGTAGTAGTAGTAGTAGTAGTAGTAGTAGTAGTAGTAGTAGTAGTAGTAGTAGTAGTAGTAGTAGTTGTGATGGTGGTGATTGTAGGGTATAATATGTCTCATGTTTGACTTAGTGTCTGTCAATTATAGATTCAAATTTTTTAAAGGATTTCTGATTTGAGATTTTGTCACGTGTCTTTGTACTGTGCTGTTTCATAGTGTTGTGACTGCTATTGGGATTCGTTGTTTTTCTATTTCTGTTCTTGTAAGCTGGGTGTGTAGATTATGTTTGGCCCTAATGTTGTGTTTGCGGATATTAATGTTGAGTGTGAAGCTGCAGGCTATGGATTGTGGCAATGTGTTATGGTGTAAACCTTTTACAGTGGTGTACATCTGTAGTTTGGTCATGACAGTTAGTTTTAATAGTTCTTTCTGATTTGAATATATTCTGACACTATGCTGGTTTCTAAATATTTTAATCCTTTTTGGTGCTTTGGTAGATTGCTCGTGTGCGAATTGGTCCAGATAGCGTTGCAGTAAGTGAGGTTCGGGAGAACAAGGGTGCAATATACCGTTTTCACAATGTTGAGTGTCATATATGGTTGTTGTCTTTCTACGACACCTATGCACCTTGCTACTTTTGCTATTACTATTTCAGTTTCTTAGCCCAGGTCAGATGTTTGTCCAAATATACTCAAAAAACTTTGGCAGATGGGAATTCCTCGATTTCTATTTATTTATATAAATTTGGAGCATACCCTCTTTCTTTAATTAAACAAAAAATTTGTTTTGTCAACATTTAGTAATAGTTTGTTAATTGAGCACCAGTTGGTAAGTTCCTCCTCTTCCTTCTTTTTATATAGGGTGTCTATATTGCCCTCGCAGCAAAAAGGCATTGGTATCATTGGCGAGCAGTATTAGTGACATGTATTTGCAGATATTTGGTAAGCCTTTCACATATAAGAGGAACCGCTGAGGGCCAAGAATAGATCCATGAGAAACACTACAAGTTAATTGCCTGCTTTCAGAGCATATCTCATTATATTGAGTTCTTTCACCTAGGTAGCTCTGAAACGATGTGAGTGCACTACCTCGTATACCATATCACACACCGTTTGTCTAATAAGATTTGATGATTAATGGTTTCAAAAGCTTTTGAAACCTCTACTATGGTTTGCGGTTTTTAATGATTCAATAGATTTTCCAGTCATTTCGATTAATGCATGCATTGTTGAATGTTTTTCGCGAAATCCGTCTTGGGGTTTGTATAGGATTGAATTTTTGTCCAGGTAACTTGGTAGTTTGGAGAAAGGTTGAAGTATGGAGGCTGGCCTGTAGTTTGTGAAAGTATATGAATCCTTGGCTTTGTATATAGATTTTTCGAAAAGTCCGACTTGGTTTTAGCTAATATTGCAGTTATTGTTATTGCAGAAAATGTTGTCAATGATGAGTGCTGTAGATTCAGTTATCTGGGTTCTTTTAGTTATTATTGTCGGATAATAAATGTGGGCATTTAATAGATTGACAAACTATTTTGTATGTCAATTTTTCTTTTGCTGTAGGTGAATATTGAAATCATACATAAGGTAGGCTATCTTGTTTTCTCAAAGGCCTCTAATTATGATTCAATCAGAACACGATAGTTTACTAAATGGTTAGATATATGATTCGTCTGTAACAGTTATAAAACACTGCGGTATATGAGACAAGTCTTGTTGGGAAGAAATAAATTTCCTTAGTGGTACTCTAAAGCCCAGCTGGCACCAACTCATAATATTAATGTCTGACGTCAATGAATCCCACGACCTGTTGAGTCACTGATTACTACTGGCGTGTGGCTTTTATTGACATCAGCCAAACCCAGTCAGCCAATCAGCGAGTGTTTAAAGATTTCGTACGATCTAATACATTGTCGGTACTCCAGAGTATTTCACCTGGCTGGTGGGGGTAACACTGTCCAGTCTTAGTAGTTGAATCGCTTTATGTAATTGATGCTGTGGCAACACGATTTGTTTACACGGATAGCCACAACCCACAGTCTGATATTCACATCGTGGGTTTGGAGCACCTGTCCAAAACTACAGGAGGCCATGTCCGAGGCAAAATTCCAACCCTCAGATCTGTTCACAAAGATGTGACGTTCTCTAGTTGCTATCCATGAGCATCGCCGCTGATGTATACGAGTTGATTCATGTGTGCTTATCTGTAGGCATGGCATATTACTGTTATCGTATATACTGCATATATATATATATATATATATATATATATATATATATATATATATATATATATATATATATTTGCAGATAACCTTCAACATGGCGATCCTGACCATCATGACCCTAGTTATCTCAGATATGAATATCCATTGCATCGGCATAGTAGAGCCATCAGGGCACTGTGATGTTACCCTGATATAGGAGTATTCCAGATGACTAAGTGTAATATTCAATGATATTTATGCATGTGATAAAATACACTTAAAGCTTTATGCCTGTAGTGCTATATTTCTGTAATCCATGTCTAGATTTTAAAAGAGCGAACTGTATAGCTGAATCGATGATATACCTGTAGTTGTTGCTGTTATGCGTGTGCCGTAATAGATCAACCACCCATATCAATGTGATCTGCATTGTCAATTATTATTATTATATTAACTAGTTTGACTTACCTTGATTGTAAATTGTTGCTGTCACGTCAGGTACTTGTCTCCTGATGCTGTTCCTATATGGTAGCACACGCACGGATGAATGCATGCTCGCACGCACGCACGCACAGCGCACGCACGCACAAACGCACACACACACACGCATACACGCAAGCAGGCACGCACGCACGCACACTATTATTATTATTATTATATTAGTGTCACAAACACGGTGCTGGAATCATACCTGATTATAAATCATGTGTTTAGGCTATAGGCTTGTACCTTTTAACAGATGACATTTTGGATTGGTCTAATGTTAGTGCATTCAACTTTGAACTCCAGTTAGTAAGTATATTATTTGACTGACTGATGTCAACCTGTCTAATACGGCCTATGCATTTATAAAGAACTGCGTATAAGAGTTTGCACAGTATTGACGGATTTGGTGCAGGCACATCTTGAGGAAGATTTGCTGGTATTCAATGCATCAATATCATGTAAGATGTTCCTTTATACATTGTTTTTAGAAAGGGAGCTGGGAGTTATCCAACGCTCATGTATAGGGTTAATAATCCGGTTCTCCTTGACTTCAACAATAGAAGCAGAGGACTCTGAGTCATGCGTTACACCCACTCGCAGCGGGGGGGGGGGCGGCGAGGGGGATGGGGGGTGTCAGAAATAAGCCACACGCATGTGCCAGGTCAGGGATCAGCCCGTAATGAAAATTGATGTACGAGAACCGAGTGAACTCTAGGGCTTTCTTTCCCATTATAAATGAATAGGAGAAGGTTAGTCATTGGCTCGTCGAGTTAGAATAGAATTCAAAATTATGTCTGGTATTTCCAGCTGATGGACACGTCAAAGCAATATTTTACATGCTAACTACCAGAAAGCCTTCAAACTGAGCCTGATTGTACTGGATCAATCTGGACCAGTATTGTGCAGATGGAAGTTTGCCGAGGAGGATAAGTGGAGATTGATTGAGCCAAAATGACGCAATATATGTAAATGACCAGTTAACCTCTGTACCTCAGGAATGTTAACGGAAAGTCCCAACGTAGGCTAAGTTCATCTGTGTGTATAAAACTAGCCGAGGCTTGCAACCGGCAACAGTTGACCAACTGATGATCATAAGACCAGTTGTTATTGTAAGATAAGCTATCATGTACGAATTGTTATGGCTGTTAGAGTTACAGTATTAATTCAATTGCAGACGTTTCTTTGTGAATATTTAATTAAGTTTATCAACTAATTTCTCGAGACTCAAAGTGGTTTATGACCTTAGTAAATCTATATCTGTTATTGTTACAAGTAGATGTGTTAGTCTTTGATTACAATTCATGAATCCATTTCCTCACTCAATCATAATCATGTCATAATCAACTACGCGACGTGTATGCTGCCGTCATAATCATGACGTCATGAGTCATTCGATTAAGCCCGTCTTTAACGCCTAATAGTCCGACACGTTGTACGAACTGTACATGATGTTGAACATTTTGAAACTAATTTGACAGGGCGCTGTTGCTCCCATAGCAAGCAACAGCTCCCAGTCAAATTCGTTTCTAAGTATTCAACAGCTTACCTGTATAGCTTTCCGGAAATTGATAATCAGGAATTTCAGAGATCGTTCCCAACACGAGCGAAGTGTTGGTGGAGCTTAGATTAAGGCTGCGCGGTATGGCATAATGTCAAGTCGGTGACGATGTCAATTTTATAACCGGTTTGAATCGTATATCGGTTTTATGGGGTGGGCCAAGGATGATTGTGTACAGTTATTATATGTAATATTTCTTCCGATAAGCATGTAGCAAGTTTTACTATACGTGTGTTGTCTGGAACCTTTGACCCAAAAACACGCTCATGACTTACTTTCTTTATAAGCATCAGGAATAAGGTATATAACATTCATTTCTGATTGCGTCAGTAATTGTTCAAATCTTGCTTCTTACCGACTAACCATAATTCCTGTTCCATTTACAATCGATTAATTCTAATGTGCGAAATGTATCGTTTGTTTAATCACCACACGTTGAACAACGGGATATTTACAGAATTTCTGTTAATCAGTTAAAGAATGTGCTTTTAAGTTTCGACTGCTTATTGAAAATTGTTGGTGTCACGGACAGCATACACTTTCAAACAATTACTCTCATTTTAACATTCCGATGATCGAGTCAAATTATTCTAAAAATAATTACCATAACTTTATAGCGACTTGTCCAAGATTTGAAGACCAATTTAAATTCAAATCGTTGTTGAGCACATTTCATAATTCGTTTTTTCCGATTTCCGTGACTGTGCAAATCGTCATTATGATAGTGAACATGTGACGTATCTGATTATGACGTCATGTTCTTGAGTGACGGATAGAATCAGTTACCAGTTTGGAAGTCACGACAAAAGATGCCAGCAAGGTATATATTATCATTTACCTATTACATAGAAATAAGAAATCAAAATATAAATAAATCGATATGCACGAGCAACGAGAGGCTCTGGATCTAGTTAATTAAGAATACAGCAAGTGTACCATATTACGGCTGCTCTACACCTGATTCATTAAGTAAGGAAGCTCAATCAGATTCGATGGGTATTCTACATGCTCATCTTAATCAGTGACAGAGTTTCCGGTCTCTCGCACGTGTTCAGCCCACTCATCTGCCTCGCGGGAGTATTGATACTGACTCCTCTCCATGACATTCCTCGATGCACACTGTGTATTTTATGTATCCTCCGATCAAGGCAACAACAGTTTCCCGGCCTCGAGGGTCGACAGAAAATCGAGTTAGCTATAAATGTTGCTGCCCTCAGTTGTTTAGTTCATCGTTTTGTGTTAGTGCAATTGAGGCTATTAACTGAAATGCAGTGTTTTAGTTCGTTAGCCTTCTGTAATGGCACGCAATCTGATTGACAGAAAGCGGTATGATGAAACCTGGTGAACGAAGAACTATGAAAAGGACCGTCATTTGACTACATATTTGAAAAGCGACACTATTTCTAACTAACGATATCATTTATGCCTCAACCAATCCTCACCAGACCATCCAATGTCAGTAATATTTACTACTAAGCACCATATCATGCAACACTACTGTTTACATGTCTTTATAGATCTCGCCGTCTTTCACGCGTCAAAGGTAGCCTACTTCCAAAGCGTACATTATTAAATACAGTTTAACCCTTTAACCCTTTATTGGCCAAGCCGGCCGCCACAGTGCTCTTGAGAAATGTCAATATGTAGAGTAAGAGAGGACTATTTTTGAAAATTTAGCACTGGAATTACTGGCTCGGTAAACGAGCCAGTCCTTCCAGTGGAAAATTTTCAAAAATAATCTCTTGCTCTGCAAATGAGCATTTTTAATGAGAAAATTTTAATTGTCTTAACCAAATTTGGTCATTAAAGGGTTAACACTCATATCAGCCAAAAGCGGCTTCTGCAGTGGCTTTGAGAAATGTCCATTTGCAGACAAAAATAAGACTATTTTTGACAATTTACCACTGGAATGACTGGCTCGATAACCGAGCCAGTCATTCCGGTTGTAAATTTTCAAAAATAGTCCTCTTTTGGTCTGCAAATGGACGGTTTCTATGAAAATTGAAAAATCTGTGAATAAAGTCGAGGGTTAAACGCTTAAAAGAGTTTAAGCTTTCACTTAGCATTTACTAAATTTATGTCAAATAACAATTAAATGCGACGTGCTGCGCTTTCAGCATAGATGGCGTTGTCAGAAATATAAAGGTAAGTATTGACTCACAGACAGACGGACGGACGGGTGGACGCACAGACAGGCGCCACTAAGATGGTGATAGGCATTCGCGTGGTCTTCAGCTCGCCTTTCTCTGATGTTGTGGACTTTATTCTAATGTACGGATTGGCAATGATAATGATTCTAAGATTACACCGGGAGATATGTCAAACAGGGTAAGTGTATCCAGCCAAGTTAGTATTTCGTCATAAGCCTGATTATGACGTCTTCAGGTTCGACGTATATTGCTACAATCTTTAAACCATTATACTTACCTCACTCAAATTCAAGTCATTCTGTGCTATATATTTACATTTATTAATATGGAATCAGGCTCCTAACAATCCTTGTGTTTTTGTCATTTCAAGAAGAAAAGACACACAAGTGTCGAGAATGCTAATCAAGATTCAGAACAATAATAGAAAGAGCCATTTGCAG
>CM067360.1:48508132-48601764 GCA_034401795.1 Chaetoderma sp. LZ-2023a
GACGTGTCTCGCCGTTCACATCAAAACCGCATGGCATGGAAGAGTAGGGAATATGATAACTCAAGTTCTACTGTACTGGAAGGAGAACAAACTTGGATGGAGGATTGCCATTGGGTTAACAAACTTGAGTTGCTCTGTTTCTATTGGGAAAGGTTATCGAGTAGCTTCTTTTCCTCATCTATGAAGTCTACGTCGGCTGCATACTCCATCTCTAGTGGGGAGTCCAGTGTGGATTCTGATTAGTTTGGTTTCGTAAAGTGCTCTCGCACAGATGATAGGGATGCGGCAAGGTAGGCACCGGAGAGAGGCCATCTCCTTGTGGAGACACACTGGAAGGCCCGAACGCTGCAGACGCCACATTTCCTACTCGAACTTTCAACTTGACATATGGCAATCACTGTCTGCATATTCGCAGTGCTTGGACACGACTATTGACACAACATTTGCTGAGTCAATACAATGGCTGCATATCTGCGTCCATGTTTAAGGCCGGCAATGTAGGCTTTAGTCAAACTCTCAATCTTTACTCGAATACGGCACAGTGTCACATTGGGCAAGGGCTTCCAAATGCTTTTGAGTGGCTGTACATGAGGCCTCTTGGGGTTGAGTACCGCGATACGGGTTCCTGAAGGCAGAGTTTATTATTGTATGATTGGTTTGGAGATGCTAACACTCGCATACTTTACGGAGATCAATGCTGAAGCTTTCAGGTCCAGATGCACGTCCGTTTCTCAGAGCTTTAAGTGCCTTCTCAACCTTAGTTGCTACGATTGCTCTTTGTAGTGGCATATGATTAAGAGTTCAAAGTATATAAATCGATCCAAACATGTGTAAAATCTGGGTGAATGTTAAATAGAGATAACACATAGACGGGTATTAAAGAGTTAATCTCCACTGGCTTCGGAGGATTGTTTAGGTAATTACTGACCGCATATGGTACATATTCCAATGTCAATAATTTGTATTCTGTTTGGCTTTTGCACCTTCCTCTCGTTTTAAAATCTTCAACAGCTTACCTATACGGGTGCCTTTGAATTGGAATACTGGGACTATAGGGTTCAAAGGGTTGTGTATTACTATTAGCAAAATTGATGCATGACACCTTTTGCCTACAACATTCACGGGTTTGCAAACGATTAAGATGATACTAATGTACACCGATCGGATCTGAATATAACGTTACCACGGAGCGTATAAGCACATGATGTTACGACACATAAGATTTTATAATTTCAGATGGCTTAATCCGAGAATTTATTGATTAGATTTGAGGGTAATTGTGTGGATAGTGTATCTAGACACGCCTTGGATTAGAATGCATACTTTTATTGACTATGTGAACTATTGAATAACATGTGCTGTGCCCGTGGTATTAGTATGCACCATACACGCGCCCACTAGTTGGTGAGATCATTACCATCGTGGCTCCTGTATATTGAGTTATCTCTTGTTGCCACGGTGATCAGACCAGAGTTGGATGTATGCAATACAGTGTGTGAGTGTCAGGTGTATTTGGACGCTCCATGTTACTGTCATCGTTACTTTATCAACAGACAACACCCTCGATACTTTCCCTTTCATGAAGGACGAACATAGAATGGCGGATATTATTGCCATGTAAGTCATTATTATATCCATGTAAACTCTCTACACTTCCTATATGAGAAAAGTGACAAGAGAGTGCGTGCGTGCGTCATCCTCAAAATACATGTAATGAAAATAGGTGATCTTCGCCAGGCTTGGGTGTGAATGGTAAAGAATGTGATAATTTAGGTTCTACGGTATTGACAGGATCTTGACCAAACTCGGATTGAAACCTTTTATACGGTTGTCCTTGGGGTCGCAAAAATTATATTTTGTGTTGATTTTGGGATCAATAGGGTAAATGGCAAAGGATAAGGCATCCACCACATATGGAATGGAAATCAGTGTTGAAAAATCTAAGTTAATGACGAACAACAAGAACACAACACCCACAGACGTCACAGCGGAGGTTAGAAGCTTAAAACTGCAAGACAGTTTAAATATCTATGGAGGATCATCAGCGAGGATCATCAGCGAGAAAGGATCATGAGCAAGAATTACCGCACAAAGTGCCATAACAGTAGCAGCTGTAGCAAGGTTAAAACATTCGGAGGGCAGCGCTATCTCAGTGGGATACAAGATACGACCGACTTTTGCATGCACTTGTATTCGCCACCTGTTTGTACGCATGCTAAACGTGGACATTGATTTGCAAAAGAAGGTTCAAGCTATCTAAATGAGACACTATAAAAAAAATCTTGGGCATCTCATACCTTGAACATATCACAAATAAATAGCCTGCACAATTATTCACAGACACATTGGTCCATATGAGGACTTTCTCACAACAGTGAAGAAACGAAAACGGAGATAGCTTTGACGCATGACGAGATCTAGTAACCTCGCCAAGACCATCCTTCAGCGGCCGGTTCAATGGAAGAGACTAAAAGCCAGACATGAGAAAAAGTGGAGTGACAACATTGAGGAGCGTACGAGATACAGGCCTCCGTACGCAACTTCAGACTGGTGGTGAGGGCAACAGGCTAGTACCCTTAATACTCCGCACAGAGTTGTGTCAAGGGAGCAAGGCAAGCCACGGCAAGACAACGACAAAGGCCAAGGTCACTTAAAGGTCTGAGATTGCGAGAGTTGAATTCTCAGGTGTGTCTGCTATCCAAAGCTCTACCAGACCACATTGTATCCGTGTTGTTCGGGGCCCGCTGCCCGCTTGTGTGTTTTATCATGGGGTGAGTGGGTAGGGTCAGAGGTTACGGTAAATATTCCATATTCCATTATGAAGGTAATGTAAGGACCATTGAATTTTAAATATGATTAAGTTTATCCACCCATAGAATGTGTTTGCAGCTCAGCGCCACAGTATAGAACAGAGTGGGGGTAATTCAGAGCGGGGCGTAATTACCCGCTTCAGATTTTTTAGCAGTTATTCCTAATTAGGCGATCGCTGTGATTAATGGAAATATAAACAAATTAAATATGATTATGCTGTCACTAATACAATTGACTAAGCAACCGATGGCAGATATAGGAAACTCAGTATATATAGTATACATAACTAAAATCGGCGTGAAAGCCCATAGATATCAATATTTTGACCTATCTGTAGACACAGGTCAAAGAATCCAACTACTAGCCAGGCCCACAAGTCAGCGCTGATTGCGCGCAAGAGACCGGAAACTTGGGGATGATTAAGATAATCATGCAGAATTTTATGAGAATTTGATTTAATTACCGTGATTTCACAGACCGCTTTTAGAGCGTTATTAATTTATCATAGCTTTTATTAATTGAATTTATTCAAAGCGTCCGTTATCAGTGCGCATCCTCCATGCGAGTAGAATGGGAAAAGGGAAATCGCTGAGTATTATCTCTATATGTGCATGGGTTCATCGAGATGTAAGATATGCTTTATAAAAGACTGTCCGTTATGTCGTTGTCAAACTGCACACCTATGTGTCTTATTGCATGACATGCGACTGGTGCGATGGCCAACGTTCACTAGTTGTTCTTGTAATTCTCCAGACTGCATTCATTGCCAGCGCTTGCTAAGTTGCTAAGAGTCATGTGACAGAAATGCAGTCGTTAGATACTTAATGCTGATAGCATCTCTGAATTCCAATTAAATTATGTCGCCATCTCACACGTACGCGCGTATGCACGCACGAACGTACGCACGCACGCACATACGCTAGCTCGCTCAGTCTCGCCCAAACCCCCCCCCCTCTCGCTCTCTCGCTCTCTCTCTCTCTCTCTCTCTCTCTCTCTCTCTCCATCCCTCTCTCTCTCTCTCTCTCTCTCTCTCTCTCTCTCTCTCTCTCTCTCTCTCTCTCAGGAATTTGCCAATCTACTTTCTTAAGCAACACTTGTTTCCTAAACGACTCTGTGACAATGACAAATGGACATTAGGGTACTGTGCGCAGCACCAGCAGCAGCTAGGCGCGGTGTCCGAGAGTCCATGTCTCTCCGCTATTGACTGACGATCATAGCTGGCATCTAGTTCCTCGAGAAAGCAGACAATGCTTTGTCAATGCAATATCGAACACAGCAATAGTATAACTCCGTCAACGCAAGTAACCGTGTATATTATAATCATGCTAGCTAACGCTAAAGGAAGTAACAAGTTTTATTTTTTCAGTAGGCTAGTGTTGTTTGAGGAAGCAAAATCAAACTACGTAGTTATTTACCGAAGCGCGTCCGACACACATCTAGATATTTAACCAGAATACACACGTTCGTTTCATTATCACTGTTTCAGCGATTGTCATTTGAAAACGGTATTTGCTGCAAGCTTTTGCTGTCGAAGGTAACAACAGCTGACATCAAACAAAAGTTTCAAAATAATTACAAAGCCTAATTCCTCTAGAGCAGCTACACAGCTTTGAAATGTTCTTAAGAGTTGTTAAAGCGTTAGTAGCGTGTCTCTGATTTCGATCTCAAGTAAACGCGTGACACTTACAACCGTGAAGTGTATTATGTGAAGTGAAATAGTACGTTCTACTTCGCGATGGTATACGTAGTTAACAACCAATCCGACAATAGGCCTTTCCAGTTTACCCATCTATCTTATGACGTCACGATCAACTTTGTCATAAACAACTACGTCATGAGTGATGCAGATAAGTTCATCACGAACGCTTAATTGACGACGGACTAAATGTTGATGTACGAATTGTGTGTCTTTACTGTTAAATAAACATGCGGCATAGCTACAGGAAGTAACAGCAACCAGTCAAATTACGAAATATTCAACAGCTTACCTGTATAGTTTTCTGGAAAGTGATAGTAAGGGAATTCAAGTATCGCTCGATCCGACCACGGGCGAACTGTGGGTGGAGCTTAGCTAAAGATGGGCGGGGCATAGCTAAAACTGGATTCCTCCATTATTGCTCAGATTGTGTGCGGTGTGTATCGTATCTCTGGATAAATTCTGAATTAATAGTCACATATTGGATGATCTGTGTCCGTAGTATTATTATGACGTCATCGGCGCACCATACACGCACCCTCTGGTGGTTGCGATCAACATCATTGTGCAAGATGTATGTTTTGTTATCTCTGGTTGTCACGGTGACCAGGACAGAGTTCGATGTATGCGATACAGTGTGTGAGTGTCAGGAGTATTTGGACGCTTCATGTAACTGTCATCGTTACTTTATCAACTGTGCGACAGCCAACACCCTGGATACTTTCCCCGTCATGAAGGACGAACAGAGAATGGCGGATATCATTGACATGTAAGTCATTAAATGACATGTCTAATCAATGTGTATTGCTTGATGTGTTACGTTATAATCAAAAGCTTATATATAGGCCACGGCGTGACCCACCCGTCTTCCCTAAAGGTGCATAGTAGGGCTATAGCTATCTCTAAATATTAGCCAATCCTGAAAACTTAGCAAGCAAAATACTAAAGATAAACAACTACTGTTAAGCAAACGAAGCTATGTCGATTTGTGGAAAAACTTAAGAATGGTTGACTGGCACTGCTTGAATAATCGCGATACAGCTAACGTGATATGTATGATCTTACGACCTAAAACCACACAGATCTGTTAAATGGATGCTAATCTTATCTCAAATGTTGTATTACATTCATAGATTATGGTTTATAGACGCCATATCAGTCATATCCTGCCACATTCCCTTATCTGCATCACAATTATCTGCTTTGTAATAAAACCAAAAGGCGGGCTGTGACCTCCACCATGTTGTTTCGTCTACCGATAGTGTGTGTGTGTGTGTGATGTCATGTAAGTGCCAATGCATTACATTATTTCCTATGTAACAATCATTTTGCTGAATATTTTGAAACTAATTTGACTGGAAGTCGTTGCTGCCTTAGAGAACGTGCCTGTATGATTGCTTTTATACCACATTGTTAAGCTATAGATAGCACCTCCATGACTGAGTGCATATACCGAGGCAGCCGCGCTTGGTATTTTATGACTGGTTGAAAAGTAAATCATGACAGTCATCATAAGCTGTAGAAATGTCTTTCTTTGACGGGATGATAAAAAGCTTAAAATGGCATGCATAGTTTATGAATGGCCTATTAGATCATCTTTGTAGATATCACGAGATGAGGTTAGTTATCCATTAAAGCACAAGGCAGTTGTATTATGATAGTGTGTGTGCAAATAATGGCAAAAATTAATTACGTAAAATTTACATAGGACTGTAACAGCTGAGCGTCTCCGGATGCAGTTATTGATACGCTTGCTGCCTGCCACTTTAGACAGTAGAAATCTTCGTACTATAACCCAACATCGTTGGTCGGATAGTATAATCTCCAACGACACGTCATATACTATGCGCATTACAGTACCTCTGTCAGTGAATGTGGCCCAACAAAGATGGTCTATGTTTGGCCATGTTCCACGAATGACACAAGACAAAGACATCCTTGTACAGAAAGCCTTGGAATTTGCGGTACTCGGTGCCACACATCTACAAAGCTCGCCGCGGACGCCATTGCACAAACACGCAAAGTATGCTAAGTACCGATCTAAAATAAGCCGGTCTGGGTACACTGAAGACCAAGAAGAACCCGAGGGCGCTAAGGCCTCTCACTGAGTACGAGAAATAGTGTCCAAAGAAGGACTGATTGCGGCTATATGATGTTTTCAAACTACTGCAGGCGCAGATCAGGGTGTATTATCATCGCCATCATCACCATGGTTTTATGTCACATCAACTGGGTATGACGAGATACGTTTTATCTTGGAGTCATCGTAACATTAATGGCCTTGTAACCGATAGTGAAAGAAAATAACATCGTCAAACCAACAGATGCAATAGTCCATCACGTTATAGCAGTGAGAATATGAAGGGTCTGGTACGTCACTCTATCTGACGTCATAATCAAAATGCGTGACTTGTTAACTGACGTCACAATAAATCACATAGGTCCAACGTGAACGAGATAACGGTCCGACAGTAACCGCCTGAATAGGCAATTTACAATTTAATAAACATTATCCTGATTCAGTGTGATATTATGTATCGTTTTTTCAAATATCTACACGATATCTCATTTATCATACTAATTTTATCGGTCCATCTTAGAGACGAAATTTGCATAGCTCTGAGATAGGGACTGCGTGTACGAGTACAATTGCTTGCGTGCGCGCATAGTTGTGTACGCGCATATCACTGTCATGTTTCACTTGAGTGCACCCGCATACGTCTGTATCATCTCAAGTAATACACACTCAATAGCTAGAAGCCACGTGTCACATACTGACGCTATTATCTCTAGTGGTGTGATTTTTATTTAGCAAACCTTTTCTGAAATTTATCATCATAAAAACATGTTTATAATATTCCGTATTAAAAGACATTGCCGAACGTCTGGTTAATCAACGGCCCCTCCACCCCCCCCCCCCCCCACCCACCCCAATCCCCCACCCCACCCCTCTACCCGCAGCCACTTCACCCCGAGTATATCTTCCAAAGCGCCCTCCCAGCAAACTATCATTTACTGGCAAGAAATGGCACGTGGCAGTGAAGTCTGTGTCTTGGCTGGAAGATACACTTATTCCATTTTTCATTTTTCATCGGGAAAGCAGGGTATGTGAAAGCGTCTAACATCCTGAAACGTGCAGCATCCTGGCGTTGAAGTAATTATGTGAATTAATTCGGATTCCGCCAGCTGCTCACGTTGGATCTTCTATCAAACCACCAACAAGTGAGTGTTTTTTACGTTTCTTATGCATGCGATTATAATGTCTGTGATGTGGAAACTATGCTTCACTGTTCGCCACGTACATACGGAGTTATTTAATGGCCACGCGGTATGCGCAATCACGTGGCAATACCGCGAGAATCGTTCTCCAGCTGCGATGGTGTATGCTATATTGGGGTGTGGCAAATTGATGGTAGTTCATAATGTTCTACTGACCACTGTCTTAGAAGACCATCCGACTTGTAGCCCCAAAAGCAGTTTTCAGATATATACTGATTTAACAGGTTTATTATTATACTGAAGCAAGTGTCGAGTCAGAATACCATATTAACTACCAGTACATCAATTTGTGATATTGCTGTAATAATAATTATTAGTCTAGTATCACCATGAACGTCCCGAGTCCATTGAAATAGACTGCTTTGCTCGTGCGTGCGTGCGTACGTGCGTGTGCGAGTGAGTGAGTGAGTGAGTGAGTGAGTGAGTGAGTGAGTGAGTGAGTGAGTGAGTGAGTGAGTGAGTGAGTGAGTGAGTGAGTGAGTGAGATAGTGAGTAGGTGGTTGGGTGGGTGGGTGGGTGGGTGGGTGCGTGCGTGCGTCCGCGCACGCGTGCTTGCGCGCGTGCTTGCGTGTGTGCGTGCGTACGTGCGTGCGTGCGTGCGTGCGTGCGTGGTGCGTATCTTTTCGTTTGCCTATCTTTCTGTGTGTGGAGCCATAACTCTGGTTGACTGTTCTACTAGAGGACCAGCACCAAAGTGACTGGCACCGTTCCAGGTCAATGCCCTTTATATGGGTTGGCGGGAGAGATTTGCAATTGTCTTTGAAAATGCATTAGCAATATTAGCAATGCTATTCGGTCGGTCACTCAACTATATGACGCCATTGTAGCTATTATTATAGCTGACGTCTCAACCAAATGACGTAGGTTCGACATGAAAGTGGTAAAGCTCCGAGAGTAATCATTTGAATTAATCTCCTGTTTCAGCTATTCCCCGCCCATTTCTAGCTACGCTCCACCCACACCTCGTTCGTGACGAGATAGATCCATGAACTCCATGACCATCAAATTCCTGAAAACTATACAGGTAGGCTGTTGAATATTTTGAAACTAATTTGACTGGGTGCTCGCGTAAATTAATTAAAAAATATTCAACAGCATGTTTGTTAAATCGTGAAAACATACAATTCGAACAACGTGTCGGACTATGAAGCGCTCAAAACGGACTAAATCGAGTCATTCATGACGTCATGATTATGACGTCATCGTACACGTCACGTAGTTGATTATGACGTCATATGATGGATGGATAACCTGGAAAGGTCAATTGTAGCCTATGTTTTTGGTGAAGCTTCACGCTATGCAACAATAGTTTCTATTCCACTTAGTTTTAAGCATCTTACCTGCGTACTTAGCATGGCAGTGAGATTCTGGGAATTCAGGCTTCAGTGTGATAAAATATGTTCAAACGCGCACACAAACAAAATAGCTAGAAGCGGGTGGGATTTAGCTAGAAATGGGCTGGTTTTAGATAGAGATAGATCCCTCTAATTGTGTCGGCATTATATTTTTAGGTAGGTTTTAGTGAAAAGTCGTTTGTTGCATCCTAATGTTCCTGCTATAAATTGCCATTTGACAGAGCATCCTTAGACGTTTAAGGAGTCGGATAATCCAATCGCTCGCAAACAATTGATCAATCTTAGTGGCACTAAGGTTTCCGTTTCGCCGATGAGTACTCCATTTTCTACGATTCTATGTCAAATTTTATTGTCAAATGTGCCAGATAAGCACTCTCCCGGCATTTGATAAGAGGGATAATGCAATTTCTTTCATCAATAAATTCCTTTTTGGATCAACATCTAGATACATATATTATGATGCACTTAATATTAGCTGACGTTTCCTCATTTCATCAACGTGGATTCTGGCGTCTATTCGCAGTTTATACGTTCATTTTGTCGTTTGTGTGCGTTATCACGATTGATGCTTTCTGATGAATGGCTTTAATGCATTTTAGCTCGGCTGACTTATCAATCATCCTCGCCATCACTCGCCTTGCGTCCATCCGTACGTCCGTCCATCCAACACCCACCCATCTACTTGATTGCCCAAACGCTCGCCCGCCAACCCGTGCAACAGCCAGTCTGTCCGCTCGCCCACCTGCCTACCAAAGGTGTGGTATTTATATTTACTCACGCCATCAAAGACCGATGTGAGTATTGTGGTTGGTGCCGTCTGTTTGTTTGCCTGTCCGGTTACCCGAACGATATCTTCGGAGTCCGTGAAGATAGAATCACTAAATGTGGCATGTCAGTTTATATTGTAGATGGCTAGGAAAATGAGTTTGAGGTCAAACGCTCAAATATCTCGGGCACGGGGTCACTAAGTGAATCTGCAAATACACATTACTAGCCAGAAATCTGGAAAGCATGTAGATAGAACCACAAAATTTGGCACACCCATTCATCTTATAGGTGGGTAAAGGTTCTATGAGATTCAGGTCACAGGGTCGCCAAATGCATACATGAATACACAATTTTGGTCATAGTTCTCGAATGCAAGAATGTATAATCACCAAATTTAGCACACACTTTCATATTATGACACTATAATTGATTTGCGTTTGAGTGTCAACTGGAGCATTTCCTAATACGTTTATTGCACTCTGGGATAACATTTCATTTTAGACAATCACAGATAATGGGCGGCAGTGTTCCTATTGGGGAGAATACGGCAAATTGCAGCAGATTACGCCATGATCAACCTTCCAGAACCCCCACCGCTCACTACCCCCCCCCCCCCTCCTAACCCCATCGGCAAATTATCCTCGACATTCTGTAAATTGTGTTCTCATAGTATCTGTAACATACCGTAAGCTTTCCGCAACACTCGCAAATCACTTACAGCTGCCTCCAAACATTGTGTGAACGGATGCAGAACGGCATTGACTGGTTCTGGTACAGAGGGACACGAAGCTTCTAACGTAAATCACAACACCGGCTTGACAATAGTCCGTTAGTTCACTTGTACACCGAGAATAAGGACCGGGACCGGTTATTACCTTGACCGGTCACAGTAAAGAAAAGTACATGAGAACAATAAACTTGTCACATTTGGCCGATATCGTCACCATCTTGTTCGGTGCATGCTATTTACTTCCACGTGCGGACACTTCACCTTTCCAGCGTATCCATCTATCATCTGACGTCATGTGACGTCATAATCAGCTAAGCGACCTGTAGGAGGACGTCCTAATCACTACGTCATAAATGATTCTATTTGTCCAGTATTTAACTCTTAATAGTCCGACATGGTGTACAAATTGTATGTCTCTACTATTTAATAAACATGCTGTTGAATATTTTGAAACAAATTTGACTCGACGCTGTTGCTGCCATAGGCAACAACAGCGCCCAGTCAAATTAATTACAAAATATTCAATAGCTTACCTGTATAGTTGTCTGGAAATTGATAGTCAGGGAGTTCAGAGATCGATCGATCCAAACACGAGCGAGGTGTGGGTGGAGCTTATCTAGAGTTGGGCGGGGCATAGCTAAAAATGGAAAGGTCCATTGCGCAGGCCCTATAAAATTAAATATACTGTTTGATGTTATTTCTTCATATATCTTAGAATTGGCTATAGTTAAATGAAAACTGATGCTCGTATATCATGTGATTTGCTTTATGATATTTATGTATGAGTGCGGCTGCACTACAATGGATGCATCCACTTTTAGGTATGCCGGGCTCATCTGTAGACAAGATCGATTTATATACTTTGAATCCTGATTTACCAGAATCCCATTTTCAATATAGCTATACAGGTGAGCTGTTGAACATTTTGAAACTAATTAGGCTGGATGCTGTCATAGCAGCAATAGAGTCCCGTCACATTATTTTCGAAATACTCAACAGAATATTTATTAAATAGAAGAGACATACAATTCGTACATCTGACAGTCCTTTAAACGTTCATGACGGACTTAGCCACGTCATTGAACAGAAGAGGGAGGAAAACGATAAGACGAGTGAAGGTTGATGGGGATACGATGGGGAGCGGAGAAGACAAAAGATCCCAGTCAGCCAGTTAGGTTCTATCCAGTATATTTCCGACATTGTGATTGATCTATTGTATCTGATATCCAGAGATCAAATGGTCAAAGGATTATCATCGCGTGGCCCTAGAACTTGCGCGATATCCCTCGCTGCTCCAATTGTGGCGCAATGCAATAGAAGACTTGCACATCTTTTGATGTCTTTTTGACGAAGACATATTGTGTGCTTTCTTTTTTTTAAATTTTTTTGCATCTATTTCAAACACCACATGTTGGTTTTAATTTTCTTTGAATGTATCAATATACTGGGATCGCTTTCTAGTCACGCTAACCCATTAAAGATCAATTCCGGGATGATAAAAAGTGTGCTTTATTTGAAAGATTATTACGTGTTTTATGAAATTGCACCAGAATAATAACCATATAGAAATAGCGTAACCAACTATCGCTAGATAAATTCGGTAAAATTGACAATTTCTCGCACATCTGGGCGCTGCTATTTTATCGCGTCTAGCGACGTCAGCCCCGCACCACCGCTATTGCTATGACTGGAGCTAGGCCAATAGACGCTGGTAAATATTTTAAGGAAGTATACTTAAATGATAATAGCAAACGAACCGCTGAAGCGATTCCAATGATTCTAGGATCTCTAAATAGGTGCCGACCTCGAGATTAATATGATATAATGGGTGTTAATATCGGACAAGAGGTGCAAAAGACTGGAATATATTTTTAAAAATTATTCATCTAAGATACGATCCGAAAATATGTTATCCATTTTTTGGTAAAACTCAGCATGAGATGGTTTTCCCTCGCAGACTCTATCTTTGCGTATTGTCATTAAATTGGAGTGTGCTTAAAGCTGAAAGAAATGGCTATTTGCCTGATAAATTATAATTTTGCTCACGTGAATATTGCCAGAGATATCACCAAATGAATTAACAGTTTGACATAAAATCTGAAAGTTTTCATCGCCGATCAATATTGCCAGGCAAGCTGTAGTAATTTCAATAATTAAGATATGTTGATGGAATTTTTCACGTTATGTGATAACATTGTAAAGCTTCGGCACAGCAAATTCTGTCATTGTAACTGTAATACTCATTCTGATATCGGATGATGGATAGAAGTGCATCCTGAAAATTTGTTTGCAATTTTGCTGGCTTAGTTTTTCCCACAGAGTGTATCTTTTGAACCACTAGGCCGATTCTAACATCCATAGCATTGGATAAATCTTCGAATTTGAAGCTACAGGCAGGTATCAGAATTATTACAATCAGTTCTGTGGTTCGGGCAATATTATCGTATCATATGTTTTCTTGGAATATATATTTACACTGCATGCGACACGCTCTATAACGGTATTTTGAGTCGGGTGAGTAATTTGACAACACTCACATGTCAAGTGTGCCACTTCATTTACCCCTTATCGCATGGTGTAAAATGCGTAATAACCTACTTACAGAGATAGTGCCGGGGTACATTTTGGGGAAAAAATGTTGCTGAAACGTATTGCTGTCGTGCACAGCAATGACTTACAGCAGCATTGTTACCAATATGAACACATTCTGATAGGATAGAGAAAATGGAATCTATGCTTCAGCGGTCATGGGGTTAACGATTCCCACCGACTTCGGATACTAGATTAACTTGAAAAACTTATTATCTTAACTGGACAATGTCCTAACGATTACAAATTAGCACATGTTAGGCCTCCATGCATATACATATTTTTACTTTACAGCCTTCGTGCTCGGCAAAGATCGCGTTGGTGCGGGGATGACGTCAGGATCTCGTGAAATCTCGCTCTCGTTGCAAAAAAATGGCGCCGGCCGGGAGATAAAATAATCCCATGTTTACGATGGTATAATTACTCGTATTATTTGTCTATTGTTTTTATTTAGGATCTAATATAATATATAATAATATCATATAATAGTCTTTCAAATAAAGTACACTTTTACCAATCCCGGAATTGTCCTTTAACTGCTAAAACCCGCGCATATTTTACGAGTATTGGAATCAAATTTAGACTTCGAAACCTGAGTTCCGTGCATCTAAATTTCGAGGTTACAGGTAAGCTGTTGAATAGTCTGAACCGAAGTTGGCCGGTGGCTGTTGCTACCTATGACGGCAACAACCCCCGGTTATCACAGACAAACAATTCACCTTAATAGAGTATCCATCTAGCATCTGATATCATCTGAACTCATAATCAGCTAAGCTGGGTGTGTAGGATAACGTCATGATTGGATTTGGCCCGTCTTGAACTCTTAATAGTCCGACAGGTTGTACGAATTGTATGTCTCTACTATTTAATAAACATGCAGTTGAATATTTTGAAACTAATTTGACTGGGCGCTGTTGCTGTCACAGGCAGCAACAACATCCAGTCAAATTAGTTCCAAAATACTTAATAGGTTACCTGTATAGTTTTCTGGAAATTGATAGTCAGGGAGTTCTGCGATCGATCGATCCCAACACGGGTGAGGTGTGGGTGGAGCTTAGCTAGAGATGGGCGGGGCATAGCTAAAAACTGGAAAGGTCCATTCTTACACATTCGTCAATCTAATTGTGACGCCAGTTAACAAGTGACGTACTTGATTATGACGTCTTATTCTTGGGTAACAGATGAGATCCAGCCATATGCGAGTAGGCTAATCTGACTACGCTGCCATAACCACTATGTCTTGAATGTGTATAATTACAGAGCGTTTCCCCTTCAATCACTCAAAAAGTGAATAGTTGCGATTCCAGATTTTGGAAGAAACAATCTTATGAAAAGCATGTAAGAACATTTACTATTCACATACACCGGTCCACGAACTACAGTCAAAGATGGCATGCTCCAGCGTATTCGCCTTGCACTATGCAGTATGCACCAGTGTTCAGGCACCGCCTGCAAACAAATGAGTCACCATTTTGTATGTATTGTCACAAATCTTTTGATCTCACGTACTGCTCCGACCCCAGCTACAAGATTTTCTAACGGAACATTATTGACATTTAATTGATATGCTCTACACTTGGTGAATCCAGTTTCTCAGTCAGCCATATGGCGTCATAATCAACTACAAGACGTGTAGGATGACGTCATAATCAATTACGTCATGAATGACGTCATATACTCCATCATAAATGAGTAATTGTCCGCCAAGTTGTACGAATTGTAAGTCTACTATTTACTAAACATTCTGTTGAATTAAAAAAAAAATCTAATTTGGCAGGGCGCTGTGGCTGCCATTACATACGCAGCAAAAGCATCCAGTCAAATTAGTTTCAAAATATTCAACAGCTCACCTGCACAACTTTCTGGTAATTGGTATCCAGGGAGTGCATGGATCAACCGATTCTAACACGGGCAAAGCGTTGGCGGAGTTTCGATATAGATTGGCGGGTCAAAGATAATTCAATTCCATTAATGCTGGTTTACATTACGCGATAGTATAGGCGATTGGTCGCGTACGAGAGGTCGCATACGATGAATCGGATAATGTAAACGTCTTGAAAATCACGATTTTAAACTGCCTTGCAAATTGGAACATGCTCTATTTTGCCGACCTGTCTGTCGCCTACGTTTTCAGGCAACGTGATCCAGGATGCAGTTAGAGAAAGTAGTCCAACATATTACTTTATGGTAAGTGTATTGTGTTTGTTCAATAATAACTATGTAATCGGGGCTGTGTGGCTACATGCGCATGTGGCGGGTGGTTCGTTGAGTGGGTGGGACAGACTGGTGTGGGTCGGTGGGGACCTGTTCCGTTGTACCTTTATATTTATTTGGGCTTTCCCCAAAAAAGATCGTACATAGTGGCTTTCTCTACAAGCATTCCAAAGCGTTCCTTTAGCAGCTATTAATTAAAGTTATGCAGAAATGGCAAGTTCTCAAAAATATTGCTGAACGCAGGTAAAGAAACATTTTATCAATTATTAATGACGTTCATTCAGTCTTGTTTTTCGCGATGAATTATTATTGGTGGTGTGTGATATGGGAGGTTTGAACACACACGCACGCACGCACACGCGGACGGACGCACGCACGCACGCACGCACGCATACCACACACACCGCCGCCACCTCACCATCCACCATTGGCTGGGGGCCGCTCTATCCAAGCTAAATAGGTGCCACTTCTCCTGCATCTCTACCAAAAAAATTATGTCTGTGGGATGATGGATAAAAGATTAATAGATGGATTGATTAATACTAATATCTGTTCATGATACTTACCATTAACTTATAATAAAGACACCCCGTAAGCACATGCAGAAAACATAGATCTGATCCGTGTAAGTGTCACTTTGTCAAGAGACCTACCCACATTTATGACGAGGGGGGCATTCGTACAGGAAAGCCCAAACAGACATAAAGGTACAACGGAACAGCATTCCCACCGACCCCACACCACCCTGTCCCGCCCGCCTAACAAACCACCCGCCACAGGCACATGTAGGCACGCAGCCCCGAAATGAATGTGAAATGTTTTATTTACACTCCAGACCATATCAGAATGGTATATGGGGGATTTACGTAATAGTTAAAGGGAGCAGGTACAAATTATATTTTTACAGTTAGATTTTGTCTTTTTACAAGATGCAGTACATCTATGCCATAGATCCTGATAATAATTATTATCATTATCCTTATCGTCGTTGTTGTTGTTGTTGTTGTTGTTGTTGTTGTTGTTGTTGTTGATGTTGTTGTTGTTGTTGTTGTTGTTGTAGTAGTTTTGTTTTCCTTGATGTTGGTGTTCTTGTTGTTGATGTTGGTGTTCTTTTCGCCATCGTTTTTGTTGCTTTTGTAGTGTTGATAGTGTCATTGTCGGTTAACGTTGTCATCTTTGTCATCATTGTCCTTGTCGTCATCATCGTCGTTTTCCTCCTCCTCATCATCATCATCGTCTTCGTTGTCGTTATTGTTCTTAGCGATCAGTGTGATATTCATATCGACACCACTGTTGTCATTTTCAATGTCCTCGTATTTTCTATTATTGTCGCGTCATTGCTACTATTATAGTTTTCCGCAACACCATTACTGTTGCTGTCGATGGTATCATATGTCATCATCGTCATTGTACGTTTTAATTCATTATCTTCCTACATTACATCGTTATTATTGAACAAACACAATAAATTTACTAATTAATATGTTGGTCTACTTGCCCAAACTGGAGCGCTATAATGTTACTTAATCACGGCACCGCGAAGACGGGTGGAATCATTGCAATCAGTCGTGTCTGTATGTGTGTCTGTCTGTCCGGGTCATATCTTCGGAATCTAAGAACCAAGCATCATCATATTTGGCATATGGGTTCATATGTGACATGTGTTGATCTGCTTTGAAAATAATGTCTAAAGATTTAATTCGTTGTTGTGACCTAACGCCATAATATAACATGGTAGGATTATTAACGGTTTGTCTCAAATTCCAATAATGGCTATACCATTATGAGATGCTACGAACATAGCGATCGCCAATGTTATGTTATTCAAATCACACTTTCATTCCATAGCAGATTACATAAATGGACCTTTTCAGTTTTATCTATGACCCGCCCATCTCTAGCTAAGCTCCACCCGCACCTCGCTCGTATTGGGATCGATCGATCCCTGAACTCCGTGACTATCAATTTCTAGAAAATTATAGAAGTAAGCTGGTGAATATTTTAAAACTAATTTGACTGGGTGTTGTTGTTGCCTATTTGTAATGGCAGCCACAGCGCCCTACCAAAGTAGTTTCAAAATATTCAGCAGCATGTTTATTAAATAGTAAAGACATACAATTCGTACAACGTGTCGGTCTATTAAGCGCTTAGGACGTACTAAATCGAATCATTGATGCTATAATTGATTATTACGTTAACCTACACATCACGTAGTTGGTTATGGCGTCATATGATGGCTGGATAAACTGGAAAGGTTCATTAAATTAAGAATGAACTGAATTGGAAGATATATGCCAGGAGATGCACGCGGTATAGTATATTAAACGTACTTAACGCGTGGGCCAGAAAATTGGACATGCGTGGTGTGAACGCCCTTGTCGTCTACTACAATATCGCGCGTAAAGGTAATTAATCTCAAGCGATGAACGATGAATCGCATATAATATCGTGCAGGCCTAATTTAAACCCCCCTTTATACGCGTGGTACAATGCATTTATCGTATACGATAGGCAGGCATAGAGATTAAGCTAAAAGAAAACTCATCTTATCGAACCACGCTAACCAAATTGCCTAGCCTACACATAATCAACATTTTATCATTGAAGCACATGATCTTTCTCAAATTTCCACGGCGATACTGACTCAATGTGACGGAGCATATAGCTTATGCATGCGCATAAAATTTTCGCCGATACTCTATAAATTACAATATTATGACTGACTGAGACACTTGTTTGGTCGTCAATGTTTACGAAAGGGCTAAGTTGGTGTGAATATCAGCAAAGCGTATACACAATCAGCTAATATAAATCAATATCAAGTTTCCCGCTTGTATCGCGCGTCTCTGCGCTTTAGCAAACAAGATTACGTCACTTCTCGAGGTAACCCTTCATTGGTGAGGTCAGTCAAAATGGACATCTGCAGTGGTCTTGAGTAATGTCCATTTGCAGGGCAAGAGAAAACTATCTTTTAAAATTTACCACTGTAATGACTGGCTCGATAATCGAGCCAGTCATTCGAGTGGTACATTTTAAAAAATAGTCTTCTCTTAGCCTGCGAATGGGCGTTCGACCAGCAAATATTTTTGTATTCTTGACGAAAATTCGCTATCAAAGGGTTAATGGTATCTTCTAAGCTTCAATTGGGTAGTTATTGACAATAAGGTCCATACTCTTGCACAACAGAAATATGTGTACATAATTGGAAAACCCAAAAAGGCACTTAAGATTGTGACAAATCCGATACAATTATCACATCTCTTCTCATCATGTGTAAATGAAAACATCATTCAACGGCACCTCTTCCGCCATTCAGTTACTTGATTGCGCTTATCTGTCAAAGCAGATTATTTTCCTTTATCCAACAAACCAATCTATTGATGACGAATTTATAAATATGTCAGAAACTATCTGTAGCGAGCTATGTTCACAACGTGAAATAACATATGATCACCAGATGTGCTGTTATAGTTATTATATTTATTATAGTTTTCAGGAACATCATTACTGTTGCTGTCGGCGTTCCGAGTAATGGCTGTACCATTATGAGATGCTATGAACAACATAGTGATCGCCATTGTTACGTTATTCAATTCACACTTTCATTCCATAGCGAACTACATGAATGGGCCTTTCCAGTTTTACCTATGCCCCGCCCATCTCTAGCTAAGCTCCACCCACACATCGCTCGCATTGGGATCGATCGATCCCTGAACGCCCTGATTAACAATTTCCAGAAAACTCTATAGGTAAGCTGTTGAATATTTTATAACTAATTTGACTGGGCGCTGTTGTTGCCTATATGTAATGGCAGCCACAGCGCTCTGGCAAATTAGTTTCACAATATTCAACGCATGTTTATTAAATAGTAGACATACAATTCGAACAACGTGTCGGTCTATTAAGCGTTTAAGACGGACTAAATCGAGTCATTCATGCTGTAATTGATTACGACGTTATCCTACACGTCACGTAGCTGATTATGACGTCATATGATGGCTGGATAAACTGGAAAATCCATTAAATTAAGAAATGAACTGAATTGGAAGATATATGCCAGGAAATGTACGCGGTATAGTATATTAAACGCACTTAAAGCGTGGGATAGAGAATCGGACATGCGTGATGCATGGTACAATACTTGTATTGTATACGCTAGGCATAGAGAGTAAGTTAAAAGAAAACTCATCTTATCTAACCCTTCATGTGACAGCATTTGCCACCCATAATCTGATAGAAAATACAAATAAACATAATTATAAAACAAATTGCCTCGCCTACACATAATCAAAATTTTATCATTGAAGCACGTACTCTTTCTCTAATTTCCATGCCGATACAGGCTGCGATAAATCCGATACAATTATCACAGCTTTCTCATCTTTTGTAAATGAAAACATCATTCAATGGTACCTCTTCCGCCTTTCAGTTCCTTGATTGCGCTTATCTACCAAAGCAGATTATTTTCCTTTATCCAACAAACCAATCTATTGATGACGAATATATAAATATGGCAGAAACTATCTGTAGCGAGCTATGTTCACAACGTGAAATAACATGTGATCACCAGATGTGCGTGCGTGCGTGCGTGCGTGCGGGCGTGCGTGCGTGCGTGCGTGCGTGCGTGCGTGCGTGCGTGCGTGCGTGCGTGCGTGCGTGCGTGCGTACGGTTGTCCGAGCATACTGGGTGCTTCGGCGTGCGCTTGCGTCGGCGCGTTCTTGTATGCGTAAGCGCGAACGTCCGTGCGTCCGTACGTGTTCGTGTGTCCATGAGTGCGTTCGCACGTGTGTGTGAGTGCGTGCGTGCCCATGTCAGGCCTGGGGTCAGTTACATTTAAATGTAAGTAGTTACCGCTATAGTTACATTGGACTATGCCAGTTACAGTTACAGTTACATCTGTTACACTACGTAAGTCTTACGCGCGCGTGGTAATAGTCTGACAATAAGCGTCTGAATGGTCCTGTCCAGTTATCCGTCCTTCATGTGGCGTGCGTGAGTAAGTGCGAACGTCCGTGTGTGTGCGCGTGCGTGCGTGCGTGCGTGCGTGCGTGCGTGCGTGCGTGCGTGCGTGCGTGCGTGCGTGCGTGCGTGCGTACGTGTGTGCGTGTGTGTGTGTGTGCGGCCGTTCGCACGTGTATGAGTATGTGCATGTCCATGTCAGGTTATATTTAAATATAACTAGTTACAGTTATAGTTACATTGGACTATGTCAGTTACAGCTACAGTTACATTTGTTACAGTACGTTATTAAGTCTTACGCACGCGTTGTAATAGTCTGACAGTAACCGTCAGAATGGACCTTTCCTGTTTATCCATCCTTCATTTGACATCATGATCAACTACGTGGCGTGTAAGTTGACGCCATAATCAATGACGCCATGCATGATGTAGATAAGTTCGCCACAAGCGCATAACACGCATAACACGCACTTAAAGCCCTGCAAAATGGACGTGCATCTGGACCAGTAGTAGTGGCGGAATTAAAATGATACCACCTCCCTCAACTGGATTTCCATTTAGACAAATGGCCATGGCCATGGCCAAGAATATAAAACTCCCATGCGGACCCCACTGTCCGGGACCTCCTCAGGATACCGGCCAGTGGCCGGCCTTTCTTATTCTGGCCGGTATCCTGAGGAGGTTTTTCTATCTGTGGGACACTTTTCTACCTATCCTACCTACCCTATCCTACCTATCCTACCCCACTTATCTCCTACCCCACCCTGTTGCTATTCCAGCCGGCTGGTGCGTGTGTGCGTGTGTGTGTGTGTGTGTGTGTGTGTGTGTGTGTGTGTGTGTGTGTGTGTGTGTGTGTGTGTGTGTGTGTGTGTGTGTGTGTGTGTGTGTGTGTGTGTGTGTGTGTGTGTGTGTGTGTGTGTGTGTGTGTGTGTGTGTGTGTGTGTGTGTGTGTGTGTGTGTGTGTGTGTGTGTGTGTGTGTGTGTGTGTGTGTGTGTGTGTGTGTGTGTGTGTGTGTGTGTGTGTGTGTGTGTGTGTGTGTGTGTGTGTGTGTGTGTGTGTGTGTGTGTGTGTGTGTGTGTGTGTGTGTGTGTGTGTGTGTGTGTGTGTGTGTGTGTGTGTGTGTGTGTGTGTGTGTGTGTGTGTGTGTGTGTGTGTGTGTGTGTGTGTGTGTGTGTGTGTGTGTGTGTGTGTGTGTGTGTGTGTGTGTGTGTGTGTGTGTGTGTGTGTGTGTGTGTGTGTGTGTGTGTGTGTGTGTGTGTGTGTGTGTGTGTGTGTGTGTGTGTGTGTGTGTGTGTGTGTGTGTGTGTGTGTGTGTGTGTGTGTGTGTGTGTGTGTGTGTGTGTGTGTGTGTGTGTGTGTGTGTGTGTGTGTGTGTGTGTGTGTGTGTGTGTGTGTGTGTGTGTGTGTGTGTGTGTGTGTGTGTGTGTGTGTGCCTTTACCCCGCACTGGGGAGTGTCGTGATGGGTCTTTATCTAACCTGGTCATATTACCCCGGCCTAGCGTCTTACCTAGTTTCAAAATTTCAGATAAGTTCTAGTGAGGCCTTTTGAGCAGATTTGAACCCCAGTTTGCAGCCTGGGAATCCTATGCAATACTCTAGTGAGTGACCCACCGCAACACTACTAAAATCTCGCCTCGTAGTAATCTTATATCCGTAAGATAAGCCCGGAGCATAAGGCGAGAAGGTGAACACATTCTCGACCAGCGGCTCAGTGAAAGGGAGACAGAGGATAGAGGATGCCGGTCAGTACACTGGACATTCTTCAGATGTCTAGAAGGAGACCTCACATGCCAAATCATGCAAAAGATCCAGCAGACCGTCCAGAATGCCTTCTATCTCCACTATACCCATACCTATCGCATCTGTAACATCGAAGACAGTATGGTGATGCTCTTCCACAAGAATGCTCCAGGGAGCCTGTGGCTGAACACGATAGGAGCAGCTCAGGACTGGGTGGCAGCAAGAGAGCAAGCCCACCTCAACACAGACAATATCGATCAACCCAACACCAAGTGGACTTTCGTTCGATCAATCAACGTGAGGTCAGGGCTGTCATCGGCCGCCAACCTCTGCTTGGGACAGGCCCCCTCCCAGACTGGCTACGACAGAAGAAGAGTATGACTGCCCTCGGCACCTACAGCGACAACCTGTGTCTCTGGAGATGTCTAGCAGTCCACCGAGGAGCGAGAGCTGATAGAAGTACAGATCCTGCATGAGAGTTTGCCACACAGTTCTACAGCAAGACAGTATCTGATGTCCGCAAGACGTCACTGGATCAGCTGGACACGAGTCCTTAGCCAAGATCGGGATTTGCGTGTATGAACCAACTGAAAAGGGCACCTGGCACATGATCAGGCAAGCGGCTCACTACCGTGACACCATGACCATCGGAGTGGGGGACCACCATGCCTTCTACATCAAGAACATCTCCAAGCTGGCACATACACTAGTCTGCAGTCACTGTCAGCAGAGGTTTACACAGGCAAGCAATTTTCAACGCCACGATGATCACTGTACAGGTGGCAAAACAAAAATCATGTTTCCTGGCGAGAAGGTTGAGGCGCCACAGTCTGCGTATGAGAAAGCCTTCTATCTGCCTCAACCATCCAGTTCAGCGGCTACTCGTTGGATCGAGTATGAGTCGAGAAACAGAGGCGTATGCATACACCATGTAGAGTGTGGGCATGGTGGTGAGCGTTGGATCGAGGGCGCTCCCGTAGATGATTATGATCCGACCACCAACACCCTTCACAAGTTACATGGCTGTCACTGGCACGGGTGTCCACAACACCAGCGAGGTGAGGATGCCGAACAATGATACCACAAGACAGTCCTGAGAGAGGAGAAGCTGAGAGCCTCTGGATGCACGCTCGTGGTACAGTGGGAGTGCTGCATAAAACGCTGTTCAAGTGTCCCTAAACGAGTTCAGACTGTCCCATACACACATTTCATAGTTTACGACTTCGAAGTGCTCCTAGATGGTATCAAGACTCATCCTACGGAGACTCTCACGATCGAGAGTACTCACATACCTATCTATGTGCCAGTTGGCTGCTCCTTAGAGGGCGCTACGAGTAAGCCCACTCACCTCTGCAAACCTAACCCCAAAGAACTGATCAGAGAGTTCATGCTGGAGATCCAACGGCGAGCATCTCTAATCCGGACAAGGGTTAGGGCACAGTACATACCGACAGACCTGGAGAAGCTCCCAAAGCAACAGCAGCGACTGATCAACGAGTGGTGTGACCAAGTGCCTGTACTGGAGGTCAACTCTGGTCGGTATGACCTGAACCTCATCAAGAAGTACTTTGTCGATGAGCTGGCTGACAGTACATGTACAGTGAAAGTAGGGTTGCACGATTTTTCGATTATTCAATTAATCGCGATTATATAATTCAAAATGATCGTGGACGATTATAAAATGAAATAATCGTATAATCGCCATGTTGAAATTTTTGTCAAGACACTTTTACGCTTGTGAAACTCTGCTCACGTTACCAAGCATGGAAACAAACATCCGGCTATCAGCCGAATGTGTGAATGATTAAATAAACTAAATAAATAAATAACTGATTTGTTTGTATTGACTCAGGATTAGTTTTAGATGAATAAAGACTGTTCACTTGGTCGCTATTTGTCATTATTGTTGTAATCACACACGCTTATCCCGCATTCACCATTCTCTGAATAGTTATGCGCTAACGGTTTTCCCAAAAAAGTTCTAGAACTGATACCACGGAAATTCAACGCATTTTCTCACGTAAAAATTCTCACCGCCTACGCCTATGTTTAATGTATACCTCAAAACATCCCCGGGGAAGTGAAATTATTTGATTTATTTTAGGGCCTAAATATTGCGTATCCTTTAATAAAGGTCGTATATTACACCAAAATTAATCCACAATTTCATATAAAATGGCGTGGCGAAAAAAATACAAATCACGTGATTCGCCTCCAATTGAAGTTTATTTTAGAGCGAGTACTCGGATATAAATATTTTGGAATCGGGGACTCGGAACTCGGGAATTTCTATATATTATCATTGCGCGATAGGAACTGAGTATTATACTGATCTGAATAACGGATACCCGTTTGATAAACTCCCGTTAGCGTATAATATCTCGCGAGAACACGCCGCCTCCCATCGCAAAAGAGCCACTGGCTCGCCAACTTAAGAAGCCGGCTATATTGTCGTTCGTAATAATTCAATTTGGATCATTTAATGTTGATCGGCGTTACAAAATTGATGTGCATTTTCTCCCGTACTTGTTTGGGACATAAATTTGGTCTTACAATATATTTATAAGGAAGCTATTTAAGACTGTTTTAAGCGCATTTTAACTACAAAAGTGTGGAATAAACTTTATTATATCTTGAACATACGTGGCCTACTATTAGTATTAATCTAATAGGTGGTCGGAATTTACAAATGCGAGGCCTGTATTGACTTCTCGAGGGGCCGGAAATGTATCGGGCAGAGATCTGTCTTAAGTAGACACACCCTGTGACACGATTGTTATTATTATACACGCTATTCTTACAAATTATTTGCTGAGTTAGGGGGTGGGCTTCTAATACAGAGTTTTGCCGTTTTGAAACTGCTAAGAAATCATTGGAGCTCATATGTCAAAGTTAGGGGGTGGACTTCTATTAGAGCATAGGCTACAATTAAACGAAATACGTTACCTTCCGTTTTCCGTCTAGAAAAATCTTGATACATTCCTTTGTTTGCAATCAGCAACTGGCGTATTCTGTCCATGTATGTATACCCATGTGCCTAACACATAATCTTACAATCTGCAATAGCGTAATAACGTCCTCTAAGCGGCATTGACGTAGTTAATATAGTTCACGATTAATCGTATGATCGCGATTATTTTTCTTAGATGATCGCGATTATGAAAAGTGAATAATCGTGCAACCCTAAGTGAAAGTCGCCAAGAAGGCTAGTCAGGCCATGTTCCTCATCACATCTGAGCTACGATTTCTCGATGTGCTGAACTACCTCGGCCCAGGAGTCTCATACGAGGTATGGGTTCAAGCTGATGGGTGTACACAGCAGAAGAGCTGGCTCCCGTATGAATGGTTTGACACACATGGGAAAAATAGACATCCTCAAAGACACAGTGTCTCTCCCAGGTGTGTCACTGCAGTACCTCCTATGTGGAACCACTCAGCACATGCCGGATGTTAGCCTCTATTCACTGGACAAGGAAGCCTATGAGATGCTGAAGGGTGCTGTTGTTGGCAGTCCCGGCATCGTGTTCACCAGATACTACGAGGCCGGTGTGACTCGAATCCGCCAGAGTGAGCATGTCTGCCAACGTCTACTCAGCTATGAAGCAAATGCTCTGTACCTGTCAACGATGGCCAAAGAGATCTCATGTGGTAAGGAGAAAGTGCGCCATTGGTCCAGTACCAGTGGGGTAGCTAGCTTTAAGGAGGCTCTCCTAGCAGACAGCTGGTTTGGGTTTGCTGAGGTAAATATAGAGGTCCCCAAGGCTCTGTGGGCAAAGTTCGAGGAAATGCCCCCTCTCTTCTGTAACCACGAGATCCCGGTAGAGGCAATCTCGTCTGAGATGCTGGCATATCTAGGGCAAACAGGGAGGAAGCGGCCCACCACCAAGAAGCTGGTCGGTGCCCTCTCTGGCAAGAAGCAGCTGCTGTATGAACCGACCCCCAAGTGGTATATAACCCATGGCCTGGAGATCACTGCTGTATACTGTACCATAGACTATGAGGCCAAGCGCCCATTCGAGTGGTTCATGGAGAATGTTACGGAGGCTCGCCGCTCGGGAGATGTAGATAAGAGTAAAGCGCTCTTGGCAGATCTCTTCAAACTCCTCAGCAACAATGCCTACAGGAAGCTCATCGAGGCCCTAGAACGTCATAGCACCACCAGCTTCATGAAGGATGAACGCGTGGTAGACAAGGCCCTGCATAGTGCATGGTTCGAAGATCTCGAGGAGAGTCATACGAGCTCCAGAGTCACAAGCCGAGAATCACAATTCGATGGCCCTTCCAGGTGGGGATAGCCATTTATGAGCTCGCGAAGCTGTGAATGCTGGAGTTCTACTATGACTTCCTCGATCGCTACGTAGCTCGTGACAGCTTTGAGTACCTGCAGATGGACACTGACTCCGCGTATATCCCTATAGCAGGCTCCAACCTCGACGACGTCATTCGCTCTGAGATGCGAGCAGAGTACCAGGCTCATAAGCGGGACTGGCTAGCTTGGGACAAATGGTCTGGACAGACTCCGGGACTGATCAAGCTTGAGTTCGAAGGCTCTCGTGGCATCGCGCTCTGCTCCAAATGCTACTACGTGGAGAGCGCAGCAGCAAGTAAGTGCTCGGCTAAGGGAATGTCAAAGTGGCAGAATGAGGTCTCTTGGCAGAGGTTCTACAGCGCTCTACATGGCAGGGTGGACAGAGCTAAAAACTGAGGCCTACGGATGTGCAATCAGGGTATGGTGACATATGCGCAGGAAAAACTCGGATTCCGCTTACCACGATAAGCACCATGTGCTGCCGGAGGGGGTCCATACCGAGCCCATCGAGTATCATGTTAGCCCCCTAGGGGGTGGTAGCTGTGTGTCTTCAGGGACTAGCTGAAGCTCTTCTATGACAAATGGCCACCTAGGTACTCCGTGCTGGTGTGCCAGGTAGTACAGTGTAGGCCGCCCCTCCGCCTCCATATACCTGTCAAGCCTGTGAACATCTATCGACCAGTTAGGATCTGTTGCACGCCGTCGACCACCTTCCAGCTCACCAGGCTCATACAGGTACCAGACCAGAGCATCAGGTGGTAGGCACTCCTCTCCCTTGTTCGCTCCTCTAGAGCTGTGACCAGCAGAGTGTCCAATAGCCTCTACCGGCTTCTTCCCGATTAGTCTGGTAACGTCGGCATTGGATCTCTCCACCACAGCAGGCAGCCCTCTCACCCATACTCTAGAACGTTCACTCGGCACGGCCATTTCCTGGGCGTATTGGTGTGGGAACAGTCTCTCTGCCAGTGTCCGATTCCACCGCTCAACGATAGCCTGGGCATGGTGATGCCCTACCTCGCCTCGCCTAACTGGCACACTGTGTTTCCGCATGAGGGCTGCAGTATCACCTCTGAACGCCTTACCCTCATCCACCTGCAACAATTCCGGGCACTGGAGGGGGATTTTCCGAAGCCTCGTAGACACCCTGGAATGCCTGGGCAACGTGTCCAGCTGACTTGTCTGTGAGCAGTACTGCCGCCTTCTACCTGCTGGCGACATCGAAGATGGTGAGGGCATACTTGTAGGTCTTACGACCATCCGAGTAGTGTGAAAGGAATAGAACATCTGCCTGGTGAATTCTGATCGGGCATGCCTGATGTGCCATGGACGAGGTCTGTATATCTGCCACATCGCCTGTTGGCTGAGCCACTGACTTACTGTCTCCAATGTGAAGTTGTGGCCCTTGCGACGTGCAACCTCGAGTAATTGAGGTGGTTCATGGTAATATCCACAACAGACAGCCATCATTCATTCGACCATCACTGAAGACCTCCTCAAACACCTCTGTACACTGGCATCTAATCTCTGCTGGATCCTCACTGAACAGTAGTTTATCGACTAACCCTCGGAAGTTAAGAGACTTGACTAGGTCGTACAGAGACGCCATCCTTATATAGTATGGCTTAAATGTTCGGTGGCCCAGATGGCCGCGAGCGCTATGGCAACATATAGTAGCCAAGAGCATGCGACTCCGAAGAACGTACCTACTCCTGAGGCGATGGCTGGTATGGCTTCTGAAATCTTCTCCAACTCATGGAGAGCATTGTTGGCGATCTTGTGGACCATCTCGCCAGCCTTCGTTGTGAACAGAGTGATCAGCGCCCCCAACTGCTGCCAGAAGTCTGCTTGAAGTCGTCTAGCTTATCCACCTGCTGGATGGCTCCTCCATTCTGAACCAGGACTGCAACAGCGACACAGTCCGATGCACCACGATGCAATGTCAGCTCTACCCCTTGGTTATCTGTGGCTTGGACCTGCTGGTGTTCTTGCTCCACATGCATGATCCACAGTTTGGAACCCATTTGCTTCAGCTCCTGGTCATTCTCGTCACGCCAGCCATGAAGTCTTGGAGCATTCATTGTCGCATCTACGAGCTGCTCAGTGTACACCCGGAGGAACAGCCTATCCTGCATGGCAGCCGGATTCACGTGTGTGTTCTCGAGGAGGGTTAAGAGTGGCACTGCCACGGGCTTCTCGACACCTGCCCATAGTTCGAATTCCGTGAACCCCTCATTGCACCCCACAGTGTAGTACCCCTTTGTTGGGCCACGAGCAAGCGGACCTAGGACTCGGTACTCATCATTCACATGGGTGGTATCCACAGTACTGTTGCTCTGCATGATCTCCCACTTGTTCAAAACCTGCGGGAGCTCTACCGTCTGTTCTATTGTGCTCTGAAGCTTGAACTCGAGTGTCATGCTCTTGATCTCGTGGATCTGTGCCGAGCTTGCAAAGTCAATGTACTTCCCAGCAGCAGACAATGGGTTCTCATTCTGTATACTTGGTCGAATGACCATCAGGCAGTCTTTCCGTGGATCAGTGCGGTACGATGTCGCGGGTTCAATGGCCCCATCTGGATGTTGCACATACTGCAGCATGTTTAAGGTCTGGGTATATAGAGGGGTTACATGGCTGCCATGTTTGGTAAAGTTCTCCAGCAGATTGTCTATAGGCAGCAGGACAAGTCAGCATGACAGCCACGACGTGCACTGTCCCACTGTGACAGGGTCCGAGGACGGCTTCGTGACTTCAACATTATCCACGAGCGAGCCAAGGTCACACCTCCGTCTGATGTGGAGATACTGGCTGCTATAGAGGAAGGAGCGCGAGCTCGTAGTGCAAAAGAACTCCTGATTCGGATACTCTACCGCAAGTTTGACAGCACCCAGGGCAGGACACTCGACCTACCCATAGCCCCAATCAACAGTTCTGTTATTCTAGCACTCCAAAAGGCGAAGGTCGACCCCAAAGATCTAATAATGATTGGGAAGTGGGCTGCCATATTTAGCCTCCATAGCCAGGAAGCACGAGATATGCTGGATAGACTCCAGTCTGGAGCAAATAACTACTTCACGGAGGAGGTCAGTGCCGCCGTAGCAGAGAGCCATGACACCGGTCATGCAGAAGGTACTCAGGAGGGGGTCACTATTGGCCGCAAGGAGGCTGTTGAGCACATCCTCAACGAAGCAGGGAGCAGGAGATTGGCTAGTAATCTGCCAGCATTTACGAAATTCCCAGATAACTACCAGGACTACCTCATCAAATCCCCTCACAAGTCAGATGCTAAATGCGGATGGCTAAAGTGGGTCTACCGTGAGAAGAACCAGATGAAGAGAATCCCAAATGATGACCCTCAGTGGTTAGAGTTTAAGTGACAGTACGGACCTGCCGAAGTAGCTTCTGACGAAGGTTCTCAAGAATCTGACGAAATAGCAGAGACGGCAGACGAGGTAGCGGAGACCACGCAGTCATCTGATGAATGAAGAAAGTTGCCACAGCTGCGACAGTCTGTCAGCGATGACGCGTAGAGCAGGCTAGTATCCTGGCTGGATTCAGCTTGTAGGTGAACGTCTGCACCTTTTCCAGACATGGCTTGAAGTGTGACAGCTCACCTGTCTCCTTGTTGCTGAAGATGAAGCGGTACATCTTAGCTGCCCTCTGTACACCTGCGATAAAGTCCCCTTTGGTCTCCTTGAGGGTTAGGCTGTCGTATATGGTCTCGAACAGGGCACGTCCACACTTAGAGCTGAAGTATAGCAACCGGGCATTGTTGCGGATGTCTGGTGAGATCTCGTGGGTGTACTGAAGGAGGATGAAGACAGTTATCTTTGTGTGTCGGATGCACCTGGTGATGTTGCTGAGGTAGGTGACTGTCTTCTGGTCCATTGCAGGGTCATCGATAACTA
Source organism: Chaetoderma sp. LZ-2023a (assembly GCA_034401795.1). Taxonomy (NCBI): domain Eukaryota; kingdom Metazoa; phylum Mollusca; class Caudofoveata; order Chaetodermatida; family Chaetodermatidae; genus Chaetoderma; species Chaetoderma sp. LZ-2023a. The sequence continues at coordinate 48,538,491 of CM067360.1, forward strand.
GAACCAGTGGTTCTGTCAGTCGGGCTGCCAGCAGCTTTTCCATCAGTGCTTGCAGGTTCTGCGTCTTGGTGATTGGGCCATGTTTTCCCCATGTCCTGATGGTTCAATGATCAGCACCACCTGGCCAGCATCGGCCGGCCTACTGTCGATTGGTACAGACATGGGTGCAGAGTAGGGTTAGAACTTGGTCGGCGGTTGCCTCGTCTATATCTGGGAGACTAAACGGCAGTCCTTCCTGCACCAGTTCTTTCACCTGCAGAGTGGGGAATCCTGCGAAGGATGTGATGGAGGCATCAAGCATGAAATCCCAGCACCAGCTGAGAAGATAGTGTAGAGGGCCTGTGTCAGCACCCACAGTGTCTAGTACATCAAGTATCTGCATGATACATGCACGGGAAGCCATGCCTATCCTGTGGTCTTAAACGGCAAATTCAAGAGCCCTGACCCCTTCACCTCTGGTAGCCGGAGGATCATCCTGCACCTCCGGCGGATACGAAGGATGCGATGGAGGCGTCAAGCATGAAATCCCAGCAGCAGCTTAGAAGGTAGCGTAGAGGGCCTGTATCAACACCCACAGTGTCTAGTTCATCCAGAATCTGTATGATACATGCAAAGCCATGACTCTCCTGTGAGCTTACTTTGGTGGCACATTGAAGAGCCCTGACCCCAGCACCTCTGGTAGACGGAGGCTGTCGACAGCACCTGCACCTATTTGGCCGTCGACAGTGATACTGTTCAAGCTGGGGGTGCCTATCTTGAGATTCCCTCCATCCTGTATAAATGTGCTTCGTGGTCTCAGGAGATCCGTAACCAGGTCCTGTGCATAAGACTCAGCCATAACCTTGATGGCTCCAGCCTCATCGACTCCGAGCATACCTCGCATTGTCGCCCTCTCCTTGATGCGCATCCCTTGTATACAGTCTTGGCCTTGTTAATGGCCGATTGTCCTACCGTATCAGTGATCCCGATGAGATCTCAGGCTGGGATGGTACCTCAGATCTCCCGCGGGTCTCCCCTCTCATCGAAGTCTATGAAGGAGATAGGGGCAACAGTGTCCTTTGAATCGAGGCGTGCCTCGCCCAAGTGAGCAAGAACGCCTAGCTCTTTGCTTTCTAGGTCTGTGAGTGACAGAGTCATAGTCATATACAGACGGCTTAAACCTACTGGTCATACCCCCAGTGAAATAGTTGGGCATAGGAGGACAACACAGTCGGTCAAGGGAATAGGTAGCAGTGCTCAGGGTAGTGGCCTTCTCTGCAGGGGCACGCCTTGTGGGCGGTCCACCATTCCACGCCATTGGCAATCCTCAGTCCGCATGCTCGACTATGGGCTACACACCGCCCTCAGGCACGCCGTGCCTCAAATGCTACAAGGGTGTCATGATCCGTCTCTCACTATTCAGAGGGGTTAAATGTAGGCGACGATGATCTCAGCCATTACTCTGGTTGCTAGCTAGCCCTAGAACAACGGCCTCCATTAGTGTAACACGTTCACCCATGATCTTGGTGGCAACAGTGTAGGAGGCATCACTGAGGGCGATTTTTGGGATGGGGTGAGTTATTCCGAGACAGTGCCAGGCCACACCACTCACCACTGTAGCGAGGACAGCCGCAGTGGCGGCAGGAAGAACCTCACTCCCCCCTGTCATCTTCACCACGGCCACATTCGCCGCCATGTTACTGGCGACATGGACTTCCAGAGGGGTTGCTTTGGTCAGTAACTTCTGTGTCTTGGTTCGCAGCACGTTCTCCACCTTCTGAAGACTCGCCTGGCTCTCAGGCAGTTGCTTCACGGTCTATACCATTGACGTCATTGTTTAAGCACTGAGTGTGCAATGCGGTTAAACATCTGTGTCTCCTGTCGACAGAGCTAATCGTATCTTCCCAGTCTGCATCTGCCAGGTGGCCGGGTTGGTACTCAGGGATATTCATCTCTCTATTGAGACATCTTAAACATGTCCGGGCTCACACTGTGCGAAAAGTACTATGATGTCTTCCGGAGGGAGTTAAAGGACTACAATAAGAAGACACCAGATGAGCTTGCTCAGCTCTCTGGTGCTGAGCTGACAGAGGAGCTGAAAGCTGTGAAGATCTATTTAGGATTTGGCAAGGGACAGATCTGTTTCCTCGAATACCTTATCATGGGCGGGAGTATCGACGAGCAGCTCCTGCGAGCTAAAGGTTTCTACAATGATCGGGAGTATCTGTCAGATGTGTTCGAGCAATTGCAGGTCGCCATGGCCTCACTGGAGTCGGAGCTGGACAAGGCTTTGAGATACTACAAGCTGGAAAAAGGATGTGCTGCCGAGCCCTCCAGCCCTTGGACGTGCATGTTGGCAGCGGGTATAGGGGCTGTAGGGCATGCAAAGCTGATTCAGTGTCTCACCGTGGTCCCCACTGCTACTGTATAGAGTCAGGATAGTCTTATAGCTGATTTGTTAGCGGTGGAGTAGGCTGATCTCGAGCGCACGATAGCTAGGCCTGACACCACATGTAGAGCTACCATGCGAAGCAGTGTCATGTCGACTGGCTGTAGTGTTGGGGCGCCTGGAGCTGCCATGTCGACTAGCTGCAGTGTCAAGGTAGGAATGCCTGTATGGCTTGTACTACACGTAGGTGCGTTGATGGCAGTGTTGAAGCCGAAGTGGATACCGGGGGAGCACCCCTCGACTATCATGTTGTTATAGCCCCTGACTTGGAGGTCCTTGATGTTCATGATCATGTTGATTGGAATCAACCGTAGGTGTGGCAAAATAGCAAAGTCAAGTTTGCGACAGGCCTTCTGCAACCCCTGCTGGAACTTAGCAATAAGACTACTGGGGTCTGCCATGATGATCATATCCTCAACGAGACTGATGAACATGGCCTGGACCTCTGCTCTGCTGACACCATCTATGGAATGCTGCAGCTGGGTCTGCGCCTTAAGGAGGCAGTAGCACAGTGCTTCCAGGGACTGGTTGATCCAAACGATCCCTGTTGGTGTGAGGCCTGAGGTGGTGTGTGGGACAAAGTACTTCCACACATCTGGATAGTCCTGCCGCAAGCCAGTGATGTGCATATTTTGCACCCGCACTCCAGGGTCGGTGTCTGGATCGAGCGAGAATGTCACTGTCTTCTGCTGGCCTACTCGTTGGGGGTGGGGGGTGTCGATAGGGCAAATACTGAGTAGTTACATCTCTCGTCACTGTACATAACCCCTAGACCGCTGTTGTCACCACCATGGCTGGGTGAGCGATGAACTCTCTGTAGTCTGCTGTCCGCTGAGACGCTATGACTGTTGAGCTGTGGGTCGAAGGCGTTTGTATCAGGGAGGCTTGCACCCAGTTCATGGCGGATTCATCACACAGTGAAGTACACGTGGAATCTGAGACAGCTGGCGATGAGCCCAGCTTCAGGAGTACCAGAATAGGAGTGAAGCAGGGTTGAACTTACTCCACATCCTGCCGTGGCACACCACACGGCAAATATCAGCTGCTGATTCCAGTATGAGAGGCTTGGAGCAGCCATCGAAGTATGAGCTTGCTTCGCATCCTTGATGGTGATTGGGTGGTTGGTCAGCAGTCGTAGGTTGATGGAAAAGCTGGTTCGGAACCATCCATCCACTGTGATGGAGAATGGTGTTAGCTCTGGTATATCATCCAGTAGACCTCTCAGACCAGTCAAGGGTGTACCCAGGAGTGGTGGTTGGCTCCGGATGGCTGTCGTGAGGTTCAGTGGGAGGGCTATCTATACTGGTGTTCTTAAAGCTACCGTACAGGCAGCACACTATTTGTAGTCATCTCGACTCAAGAGAACAGCGAGGCGACCTCGCCATAACATCTCGTTTTTTAACTCCTCCATATCAACCTGCCCACTGGAGCCTTTGAAGTATTGCTGTCGCACTTTAGGTTTCTCCATGTGGTACAGGGCTTGGACCTTCAATATATGGTGGTACTCTTCATCGGTGACCTGGCCATCCTCAAAGCTTTGCTGACAGACTCGTCGATAGTCCGTAGCATACTCTGTGTCTGTGCCTCATATTTAGCATGCTTCTCCAGCCTCCTTGTGATCTGCCGCTGCCCCACCACCTATCCCGTGGCCAAGACAGTGGTGGCTAGTGACACGCCACCCAGTGGGAAGGCGATGCTGGCCCCCATGCCTGTAGCGAGAGTGGGCACAGCTGCCACCCCAGCACTGGCTCTAATCACACCCACAGCAGTGGTTGTACGAATGAGGACATTGCCTGCACGTTCTGCTGTACTTTTCTGCCTCATGGCCGAGATTCTGTCATATAGTATCTATCTGCTGGAGTCGCCAGCCGTGGATGGTACCGCCCTCGTCAGCCATCAGGGAGGGGTATATTTCTGGTTGCTTCCACCACTCTGATTTTGCCATGGTATACCTGTAGATTAAGCCTGCATCACCTGCAGAATCTGCTCATGAGTCCTAGAAGGGTACATTTTGGAGAGCCTGGCGGAGCATGCCAGCTTGCTGGTTTCGAGACAGACGTCTCTTAGACAGAGGTCATCCAGCACTATGTCAGGAGCCAGTAGCTTTCTGTGATATGACATCTGGAACGTCACCTTATGACCAAGATAGTAGGTCCGCCGCTGGATGGCTTTCTTGGTCTTACACTTCTGTGCCATCTCCTCTTCCGACTGTATGACATCTGGCTCATCCTCGTCTGTGAAGACACCTGGCTCATCGTCATATGTGAATACCTGGCTCATTGTCCCACTTACTCTCTGGCTCATCCTCGTCCGCAGTCTCCGCTGCATCGTCCGCAGTCTCTGCTACATCTGGCTCATCATCATATGTGAAGACATCATCCCACGTACTCTCCTCCAGGAGGGCCTGCCAGTATCGGGAACCTTCACTTTTCCTTCGCCTCCTTGCAAAGCTCGCATTCCATTGATACCAGCTCTCCCACTGTAGTCGCTCTCCTTCTTGTTGCAGTGCGAGCCTCTGTTTGTTTAAGGCCTTTATCTGCGCAGGGGTAATGAAGGGGAAATCCTGTAGCAGGCTCTTCATCATCTCGGCAAAGTCAGATATCCCTGGTGTGATATCATGTCAGGTCAATGAGTAATATAAGAGTGTAAACTCTAAATAGGCATCCGATATCCCATCCGTGCTGGCATATATGTTAATGGGCTGTCAAACAGGTGGTTTACAGGTGTGAACAAGCTAGGACTGATAGCTTTCCATAGGTTGCTGTTGGCACCTGGGATATACTCTATCACGTCCCAGCTGACTTCTATCAGTGAGCTGCTGTGTGCACTGCCCAGAGGTTGATGTAGCACATCGGCGTGTATGTATGTTGTGCCCCCACTGGGGCACCTCGAAGAGGACCCATTCTTCGCGGTACTGTACCACCCGCCTCCCCTCTAGAGAGGGCGAGATTACGTTCTCACCACCGGAGAGCAGCAGTCGGACAATATGTCTCGTTTAAACCCTGCCTATAGCATGCTATGGAACCCATATTTGCTCACTCGACTGGTCTTGCTGACCTGGCAGATGTGTACGCAGTTGATGCTGCCACGGTAGAACAGAGCGATGGCAAGTCATTTGCCCTACAGTACGAAGGAAGCTCAAAGGCATTCTCCCTCAATCCCATTGGTGGTGATGGGGTGGAGCTGCTCACAGACCTCAAGGATGTGACGAAGAAGCGTCTGGGATGCAACATAGATGGCCACAAGATCGTGTTTCGGTATGATTTCCTGAAGCGGAAGTATATCCTCGAGCCATTGATTGAGCTCTCGTATACAGAGGTGGCAGACATCAACACCCTAAATAACGACCTCAGCTTTCATCTGGTCAAACCCTATTCGAGTGGTGCCCCGCCGATGGACCATGATGGCCTGCTATTGACCCTGGCAAAAAACCTGCAGTTCAGATTTGAGAAGAATGAAGTGTGGTACCGCGCTGGACCTGGAGTGACTGGCAACCATGGTTGCCCCTATATAGACCTCCCACAGTCACTGACATAGAGGTTACTCCCCTCTCCACTGTTGTGAAAAGGATGGGACAGTTTGAAAGTTCCACAATCGGGGATCATCCTTACTCACCTACACAGGTGAAGGTGTCTCCATGACGAGGGTGGGTCACCGGATCGGGGTTACAGGTGGAAAGCTCCTGCTGCATCGTCCATTCGATGGACCAGAAGAAGCTGTTAACCTCCAGGAGGGCACCCTATGGGTAGATGGTGTGTCACATGTCTCCAAAGTCAAGGGTGCTGTTAAACTGCTTCAGCGAGTCAGACTCACTAGCCCGCAAACGACTCATATAGTTCTAGAGTTACGTTTCTTAGCCAGCGGCAGAGTGAAGCAGCTAGCCCCGGCCCCTGAGGGGATGAAGATCACTATCGATCCGGATGGAACAGGGCTCGATCTGGCACAGATATTTCTCGAGGGGTTCACTCTGTTCAGTTTAACTCTTCATATATAGCCATGATTCTCATCATACTGCTCGTGCTGGCGTCTACAGCAGTGCCACAGGGCGCTGAGACTGCCATGATATTGGATGCCAAGTGGGCCCACTTCCGGGATGACCCCCAGTACAATCCTTGGGTCGACCCCTTGCGAAGAAACATTTACGACCGCTTTCACCCACGTGAAGAGATCAAGTCTGTCTGCCACATGGGGTGGAGAGGGTAGGCCGTGGTTGTCTGCTTGAGACCCCCGCTCAGCACCAGATTCTCTGCGTAACATGTGAACATGCCAGAGTCTGCCATGTTTCAAATGCTAATCACTTTAGCCTCCTCCAGGTGAGCATTGTCAAGGTAGATGGAAGCCCCTATGGGTGGTCCCCTCATGCCGATGCGACTCTGGCAGAGACTACGTGTTTGTCTGACCCTACACAGAATATATAGAGAGAGAGGCCGGCCCTGTGGTTGATGGCGATCAGTAGTGTATATCACTGGAGGCTTGTCTCTAAAGGCATTCAGTCTCTACATGGAAATCCAGTTGAGGGAGGTGGTATCCTTTTGACTCCGACACTACTACTAACATGTAGCATGCGTCAGATCCACGTGTCAGTATTGTGAGGGTGTATGCTTATATTGTACCGAGAAATCACTTCATTCTCGGCGTTCTTGGCATCGATTAGGACCCGAATGAAGTGAGAATTTCAAAACTGTTGCCATTTTAAAATCGGACCAGAAATGGCCGAGTTATCCACAAAGGGCAATAGCGAGATTTGAACCTGTGATTTTAAGTTTGCTAATAAACACAAAACAAGGATCTCACGCCTTAACTACCTCGGCCATGCATGCATTAGTAATTATAGCTGATAAGTTATGCATTGCTGTTACTGCATTATCTCGAAGTGACGTCAGACTGATAAGCGCAGTAACCGCAATACTCACGCTCAGGGATAAGATTACTAAGAGGCGATATTTTAGTAGTGTTGCGGTGGGTCACCCAATAGAGTATTGCATATGATTCCCAGGCTGCAGACTGGGGTTCAAATCTGCTCAAAAGATCTCGCTAGAACTTACCTGAAATTTCGAAACTAGGTAAGACGCTGGGCTGGGGTAATAAGACCAGGTTAGATAAAGACCCACCGCGACACTCCCCAGTGCAGAATAAAAGCACCACACGCACGCACGCACGCACGCACGCACGCACTAGAGCTGGGCGGTCTGACGGTAGTACCGTGAGGACCGCGGTATACTGTGAACCGATACCGTGACCGTTGCCATTTCCTAATACCGTGAATACCATCCATAATGTTTGAGCAATATTTGAGAAATATATTCATAAAATCTGACTTGACCAAGGGTAAATAAGTGCTAATAGTGCCAAAAATACAGGCATCCCTAACTATTAGCCGAGTTGAGGTGGAAGGGTCGTTGTAAAAACAAACATCAAGACGTCAATTACAAAATAATGACAGGTAGAATTGTATGTCAAACGTACGTCTTGAAAGTCTCACGGTAAATTGCTTCATTTAAAACATCTAACATTCTCTGGCCGTCAGCCGGTAGTAATTACACTATAATATATTCTCTATTCCCGTTTCTATTATTTGTAATTTATTACTCCAAGCATTTTGTCACCGAACAAACACGCTAGAATAACAAAATAACATACAAACTGCGTGCTATTCAAACACAACAGCAATCTCGCAAAGTCGTATCTGATTGGTTGGTCATGAACTAGACCGTGGGAAAATACATTACTACGCTGAATTTACCAATGAAGATTTACTAAAACTTAGTATATGCTCGCGCCGTTTTGATGACGTGCTAATTTATTAACAACAAGCAGCGTTGAAGTCGTTATTTTTTATTTTTCTGGCTTGTTTTAAGAAATTTCTTTAAGGATTAAATCCAGTTTAAATAACGACACCTAAAAATTATAGTGTTTTAGTTTTTGTAATTCATTTTTCGACTGGCTACACGTCGGAAGTTCGCGGAAATAGCTTTTTACACGCATTGTTCATGTGAAGCATGGCGAGTAACGAGTCTGCACATCGGGTACTCGGTAATTATCAGAAGCTTTGGAATCGGCTATATTCAATGTCGTGTTATATGTATGTGTATAGGCTTGTTTTCGCGAGTAACAGAATATACGACTCCAACAGAAATAAAGGAGTACAACACTCGCCCCGTTTAAATACTCGCAGATTTTGTCTGGACTCTGTTTATCAAAGCGCTCGACTGCCAAAATAAAATTTACCGTTTGCTGGTCGCACGCATTAATAGCAAGAACACACCAGATTGAAAATAGTGCACCCCAATGCCTCAAACAGCGGGTTAAAGTTAGCGAGTCGACCACACCCTTTGACCGATATTCCCGTGAATGATATTACGTCAATAAAAATAGTGACCTAATAAAATCGTGAAACTAAACAGCCATGTTTTTCTTCTCTAAATCAGGAAGCCGATTTATTTATTTTACCTATATTTACCGTTGATTGGAGATGGAAGTGAAAAGGAAATGGAAAAAATTGTTCTAATTTCGTGGCATACCTCAAGCTCAGATGACGGTATACCGTGGTACCGCGGTATTTTTTCATGGTACCGATACCGTCATGTAAATATCAATACCGCCCAGCTCTACCACCCACACACACACACACACACACACACACGCACACGCACACACACACACACACACCAGCCGGCTGGAATAGCAACAGGGTGGGGTAGGAGATAGGTGGGGTAGGATAGGTAGGGTAGGATAGGTAGGATAGGTAGAAAAGTGTCCCACAGATAGAAAAAACTCCTCAGGATACCGGCCAGAATAAGAAAGGCCGACCACTGGCCAGTATCCTAAGGAGGTTCTCCCGGACAGTGGGGTCCGCATGGGAGTTTTATATTCTTGGCCATGGCCATTTGTCTAAATGGAAATCCAGTTGAGGGAGGTGGTATCATTTTAATTCCGCCGCTACTTCTGGACCTGATGGCATGAGCAATGAATCATTCAAATATGCAAGTGACATTATCTCAAAACCAATCTCTCACCTAATCAATTCAGCTTTTATGCACCACCTTCCCATCGACGCTGTAGGCCAAGGCACCCTTATCGTGCTACCCAAGCCCAAGAAGCCACCTGCATCCCACCGCCCATTGTGCTCATTAACAGCTTACGGAAAATCCTATCCAATGTTACTCTATGCCGCATCCGAAACAAGATCGATGAATTCACCGGATCATGTCAAAGTGGCTTCAAATGTGAACGCAGCTGCGCAGACATTATATGGGCTCAACGCATGCTTGTGTCATGTCCACACACTGGGATTTCCACAAAATGGGCATTGGCATGTCACGAGCCTTCGACACAATTAAGCGCTCAAAGATGAGCTACGACTAGTGAGACTACTGCTTGCAGACACCAAACTGAGAGTACGAGTCAAGTCAGTGAAGTCTGTAGAGTTTGAGACATCAATCGGCTCCCCACAGGGAGATGGCCTATCCCCTGTGTTTTTCACTTGTTACCTGGCTGCTGCATTGAAATCCGTGTGGGAAAATTCGCCAAGACCAACGCCCCCACCCCCACCCCTACCCCCGGTGTCAATACTGGGCATGCCACTAGAGATGGAATATGCCGTCGATGTGGACTTCATAGACGAGGAAAAGAAACCCCTTGACGAACTTCTCTCAATAGCTGCAAGCAAACTAAAAATTGAGAATCTCTTTATGAATGAATCAAAGACAGAGTTCACCCACATATACCAATCTACAAAGCATGAAACTAAGGAAAATGATGATCCACTCCGTGGCGGCGAGCGATGGAGGAAAAATAAAATCCTGGGCTCGCTGCATTGCAGTACTGCTGACATTGCTGCACGCTGCTTTATGGGGAACATAGCTTTCCAGTCCTTCTGGAAGCTATGGATTCGTAGATCAAAGATGCCCTTGATAAAAAGACAACGTTTATCCAATGCAACCTGCGTATCCTTGATGATGTATAACTGTAGCAGCTAGCCAGCTGCAAAGGCAGCTCTAGATAAACTCTACGCCTGCCACCGCATACACCTACACACCATTACTGGACACCGATAGCCAGACAGCATAATTTCCAACGATACACTATACAATATTTGTAATACGTCGCCACTGTCTGTAAATGTCGCCAGCAAAGATGACCCATGTTTGGCCATGGGCTAAGGATGCCAGAAGACACATCAGCACAGAGCCTTGGAATTCACCCTACTCGGAGCCAGCAAATACAGAGCCACGAGAGGACGTCATTGCATAAATCTGCTGAGCGTGCTACGAGGTGACCTCAAGAAAGCAGGACTAGGTACACTCAAGTCAAGAATGGGCCTGAGCCAGCTAAGGATTTTGGCTCAGGACAAGGCACAGTGGGCAAAAGCGAAGAATGACTCGTTGCAGCTGTAGGATGTTTTTACTACTACCACTACTACTACTACTACTACTACTACTACTACTACTACTACTACTACTACTACTACTACTACTACTACAGCCGCAGAATACACAGTAATCATAATGCGTTGCTGTACGAATTGTATGACGGACTTTTCAATGCTCAAGACAGAGCTAGATACGTCATTATGGTTGTGACGGCAGCTAACTAGTGGCGTAATTAATTATGCCGTTAGATACATGAGTGACATATCTGATCCCTTTCGTTCAAGGATGGCGGTGGCATTAGATTTTTGTTGATGTCAGTAAATATAAATTTGAACCAAATTAAAAAAGGATTTTTCAGTTTTGCTAATATGATCCAACTGAGTTAAACAGGATATCCAAACCCGGCCACAATCCGAGCTGGGAAAGTGAGTAAGTAGTATATATTCCATATGGGCGTCATTTCCGTCGCTGAATCCATGTATCTCCTAAGTGGGTTGTTTTAGACCCGATAAATGTATTATACGTAGATAGGCATAAGGTACCAATGAATGTAATTAGGGCCTATTCGATTGCGGCGAAACTTGTTTCGGTTTTACAAAACTGTTTTGCAGTTTCACTACTCTGATAAACGAATACAGATTCGAGTACAACTGAAACTTGTTGGTAGGTTTCAATAATAAAATGAACAGTTTCATGAAACTGAAACTGGTTCTATAAAAGAATACATAGTTTCAAAGAACTGAAACCCTTTTTTCGGTTTCAGAATGGCTCTCTGAAAAGTGATGAATATTATGGAATTTGAAGGCGAGGGCATTGAAAAGTTTGTGAAAATGCTGATTATAGAAGACTTAGAACTGGGATTATGACAATAGCAATTCTATGCGCAATGACTGCTGGTATTCTGCCGCCATAATTATTATCTGCTGATTATTGAATTGATATTTTCACGAAACCAGAAGAAACCGAAACTGCGAAACCTGCCCGAGATGGTTTCACAGTTTCCCCGAAACCAGTTTCAGTTTCCCATAAACGAATTGAAAATTTCTGAAACCAGTTTCGTTTTTCTGATAATCGAATAGGGCCGTAGCCTGTTAAAACTACTATATGATGTATCTACATGACGTCATGACGTAAATATATCATACCATAGCATCACTATGGCTCATGATGGAGTCATGTTTGTTTGAAATGCTTTTTCAGAAGATGTATTGTTGCTGCGCGTCAGAATCCAGGTAACATATTCACTGATCACAATACAGGATGATGTTAACGCTAATGAACCTTTCCAACTTATCCATCAATCATATGACGTCATAATCAACTACGTGACGTGTGGGATGACGTCATAATCATTACGCCATGACTGACCTTGATTTAGTCCGTCTTTAGTGCTTAATAGTCCGACACGTTGTACGAATTGTATGGCTTTAACATTTAATAAACATTCTATTGAATATTTAGAAAATAATTTGACCGGGCGCTGTTGCTGCAACAGCATCCAGTTTAAATTAGTTTCAAAATATTTAACAGCTTACCTGTAGAGTTTTCTGGAAATTGATGGTCAGAGGTAGTCGATCGATTCCAATATTTTTAATAAACATGCTGTTGAATATTTGAAACTAATTTGGCAGGGCGCTGTGGCTACCATTACATATAGGCAACAACAGCACCCAGTCAAATTGAGTTTAAAGTATTCACCAGCTTACCTGTATTGTTTTCTATAAATTGATAGTCACAGAGTTCAGGGATCGATCGATCCCAATACGAGCGAGGTGTAGGTGGAGCTTAGCTAGAGATGGGCGAGGCATAGCCAAAACTGTAACGCGCCAATATCGAATTTGTGCCGTTAGCCAACGGCGAACATACCAATATCGAATTTGATATCGGGGCGCCTGTTGGCCAATGACGTAGGGACCAATATCGAATTTGATACCGGCGCGCCCGTTGGCCAATGGCGCAGGGACCAATATTGAAGTTGATATTGGCGCATCCGTTGGCCAACGGCGCAGGGACCAATATCGAATTTGATATCGGCGCGCCCGTTGGTCAACAGCGCAGGGACAAATATCGCATTTGATATCAGCGTGCCCGTTGGCCAATGGCGCAGGGGATCAATATCGAATTTGATATCAGTGTGCCCGTTGGCCAATAGTGTAGTGGATCAATATCGAATTTGATATCAGCGCGGGGGACCAATATCTAATTTAATATCGGCACGCCCGTTGGCCAACGGCGCAGGGGACCAATATAGAATTATAATTTTCTGATTCTGATTCTGACATGTTCGTCTGCCTAAAGGTGTTTACTCAGGTGTTACATAATGGTGTATCGCAGTGGCGGTGGAACAAATTTACAGAAGGTTCCAAAGTTGTTAGAAGTGAATACGGACTTGGTTTCATTTTCCAAAAAAATGTGGGAACAAAGGAACACGTAGCGGCGACATCCATGTCCACATTGTATACACCTTTGAAAGTTATTGTTTCACTTTGAATCAGACCTAACCACGGCGCCGCTAAATCTACTCAGTAAATTTTGATATTTACTCATGTCGGTATGAAAATCATATTAATTATTCACATGGAGCAACATGATAAGTTCTCTACGATCAAAACATCATTGATAACAATGTTATTTTCAAGCATTTTCGTGTGAATATGCACCTTTTAATAGTATAAAACATTGTGTGCTATTGTGCTATTTGATTTCATGGTTATACGGAATTGTGTTATTAAATTATTCAAATTTAAGAATTATGGCGTTTTATTTTTTTATTTAGCTATGTATTGTGTTCGCCAGCCATTAAATAAGGTTCGATTAGAAAGAGAAATGTGTGTACTTTGATACTGTTTCATATCATATATATATATATATATATATATATATATTGATTTCGATATTGGTTCCCTGCCCATTGCTATTTGTTCGTAATACATTGTACCGGACATATTTTTAATGTTTGCTTAAAGGAAACGGAAAACTAATTTTCTAATTAAATTGTTTAGATTTACAACTTGGTTAATTTTGCGCTCAACAGAATGCTTATTTATGTACATTAACCTGAACAAGACCTAATTAATAAAGGTTCGGAGTTGTATCTAAAAAACTAACGAGCCGATTTTGCTCGAATTGTAACACAAAGGAACTATCCACGCATGAGGATAGCCACTCGTTAGCTGTGATTTTGGGAAGTCACTGTTCAAAGTGCTAAAGGTGATTCAACACGCGCACAATGTTGGCGGAACTTAGCTAGAAATGGGTGGAGCTTAGCTAGAAATGGAACACTCTATTTGTATCTGTTTGTCGATTTGTATATTTAGCCAACACAATACATTTTATGAATGTAAAATATGAATTTTCTGTCGGTCAAGTACATAGCGGCTTAAGTGTCAATTACGTCACAAGCAGGCTGACGTCACAGGGCATAATTGACAGAAATACTCCGTCATAGGGTATAATCAACAACAGTACCCAATCAAATTAATTTCAAATTATTCACCAGCTTACCTGTATAGTTACCTTGATATTGAGATTCTGAGAATTCAGGGTTCGGTGGATCTCAACACGGACAAGCGGGAGCGGGGCCGAAAGGATTAGCTAGAAATGGACCCCTACATGGACAAAGTATTGGTGGAGCCGCAGAGCTTAGCTAGAAATGGGCGGAGCTTAGCTAAAACTGGATTCCTCCATTGGAGATTCTGCACAAATTATTGGAAATAAAAATAATCAGGCGGAGAGCGGTAAATCACTCAATGAGAATCTCGTGCTGTGCTATTACACCCGTGGTCTCCGGTGTGCTGGCCTGATGAGTAAACGGATAGCCTAGTCCTTATAGAGGCTTGTTCGTAATCGATAGCCTTTGACAATCAGATGTACGAATTGACTCTAGCATGTCAGCTGATAGGTGAATGCAGAAGTACATATATTCTCCGTTAGCTACGCTATACACGGAGTCTGAACAGATGATGACATCCATGTCCAAGGCTACGAGGATTTATTTACAATGTAGCAACTATTCTGGGAGTATCTTTAAAGGGATGTTCCACTGGGGGGATTTTATGCATCTGGCGTAAAGTACTAATTCTCCGCATTAATTTGAGATCAAGAGCACAATTTTATGCCAACAAATAAAAAAGATATCCTCAATTTAAATTGCTAAAGTAACCAGTAGATAGAAGCGCCATTTTGGACAAGCGGCTGACATCACAGACACACCTCTCTTTGCCCTATTAAGGATAGCCGTAACCAGGGGAGGTAAATCTTGCATCTCGTGGATAATTAGCGTACTGTCTAAACAACTGACACTTCGCCACAGTGTTTGGAGGAAATTAAAGTGCAATTAGTATCCCGATGATCGTGCCAGTTATTGGAGTGCTAAATTGTCAAAAATTGTCTTCTTATGGGTAGTTTCTATTTAAAAAATCATAGAAGGGTTATGCCAGGAGCATGTTTGCAATCAACCAGCTACAACAAATTCTTGAAATATATGTTAGTTGAATAAATGTTGAAAGTAATTTCTCTGAAAGCTGCTGCTGTTGCAACTTCTGTTTCCAGTTAAATTCCAGTTTCAAAATATTCAACAGGCAGTAAATATGGGTCAACATTTTAAAATTTGGGATCAATTAGTCAACTCTTTCAAGGACAGAAAAGCAGAAAGCTTAAAATTTACCCTGCATAGGCCTATTGTGTGAAACTTATTAGTTTGGAAGCTACTGCAACATAATTCCAGGCAAATTTAATTCAGAATAGTCAACACTCTGCATAGTTATTTTAAAATTGTGAGTAAACGTTGTAAATGATTAATAACACTGGATTTCAATGGTGTGAAAGCACTAAATTACTAATTATGTCTAGCGTACACTTGTCATTATTTAATAGCTGTCTCCTACTATCGTCTACGAAGTAAGCTGCCAAGCGATTGCCTATAACTGACCGACCGGACAATTAGCGACATCGTTTCATTTCTGTTTTCAAATCCCATTTTACAGATGATGCAAGCAAATACTGACGTTAATTGTCGAGCTTGATTCTGTTATATTAAAATTAAGTACCGTGCCTTTTGTTTAGAAATGCATGACACATTATTTTAAAATTATACAGACTATATGTTCTAAACTTGTGTCTTCCAAATTTAAATGTGGCGGATATCCATCCGGTGCCGATGTTATGAAGCCATCTTTCAGTTAGCCCCTTTTTATGCGGATGCTTCTGAGGATCTTTCCATGATAGTTTCTATTACTGCAAGCCCATGCTTGACATGCGGACATAGCGATTTAACCATCTCATGCCAGCACTGGCCTCTGCAATCGTCAGGTTGGAGACGCAGGTCAAGAGAAGGCTATTTTTGAGAATTTACAACTAAAACGACTGTCTGAGTAACAGAACCAGCCATTCCAGTGGTCAATTTTCAAAAATAGTTTTCGCTTGGCTTGCAAATGGACATTCAATAAGGAAATATTCTGATTTTCCTGACAGAATTTGGTCATTTGGGTTAATTAATATCCGGCCTTCATAACGCTAAGTAAACAGGTAAATCTAAAAGCGCTGGCGATATTTTGCTGGCATGTCGTTGACGTCATAATCTCGCGGTTTCTCGCTCTCGTTGCGAGAAAATGGATGCGCCCGAAGAGACACGTTTTGGGCATATTCATTTTATTATTTCTCGGCAATGGAACAGTGTATTCTGTATTTTTTTTGCGGAAACTATTTCGGATTATTGTATATTTTTAGTTGACTTATTCCCGATTTTCACTGGAATTTCCCTTTAAGCTTATCTCAGTGGAAGCTGTGGTTATAAACGCTCTGTTAAATTAAACATGCTAGTGTGCTGCTGGTTATGATAAGATGGATTGTTGACGTATACTAATCAGCGCAAAATAGTATCTTAAATAACAATATAGCAATATGCATATGGTTACTATTAAAATATTATTTAGTGTAGACCCGTGTGTACTTTTGCAAATTTTGGCCATATTCTATAAAGTTTTAGACTTTTTATATTCCTTAGGTATCAGAGAACAAATCTGGGATGGTTTCATTTTTATAATTTCCTATTATGGCAGCCATCTTGAATTTCACGGTGGTCGCCATTTTACCACATTTCTGTCAATATCTTCTGTCTCAGACCACATATAAACTTATTCTTAGTGCCGACACCCATATTTTCAAGGCGATGGGGCTGGACAATTGCATTATCAATATGGTAACAATCATGAATTTCAAGATGGCTACTATTTACAACCATTTTATATTAATTTATGGCATTCGTTGTTGATATACTTTAGATATGCTCCAAACCTCATTTAGCCTGATCCTATATGTTAATTTTAAAGGTATTTTGTTGTCTATGTACAAGTCATACCATTTTAAAGCTGCAAATGTTTTGCTCCAATATGTTCACAGGACTCTCTGCTCTCTCCCTATTATTATAATAATGAGAACATTGACAGGAATATGGTAATATGATGGTTAATTTGTGATACAAATAACTTTGAAATGTTAAATGTTTCACAATGTTTCGGGCCTGAAATTCTTATGACATTGCATACCAGGGGTATATGCTGCTATTTGGAATTTGCTGCATGTAAAGTACCGGAGACATCCAAGACAAACATCTGTTACTAAGCCAAGATAATAAAACTTTCACTGTAAATAGTACACAATTATGCTTGATTATGATAATACTCCCATATGGAAACTTTTAACATTTGGTCAATTTTAGTCTTAATATGAATCTTCGTCAATTTCTCCCGATTGAACTGTATTACAACAATCCTCGTCCGCCTCACACTTACACAGTTCTGTATTTAGCAGATTGTTTTGCGTACAAATGCACCGTCCTGAACATTTGCTCACACCACACCCACACTCGATTAAATCAACTACAGCTCCATGTACCAGTTGCACTTTAGATACTATGGGAACAAGTGTTCTCTCTGTTGCACAAGACCGCACCAATCTTTCTGGATCTGGCATTGTATGTAGTAGTACAAGATCTTGAGACCAGAGCAAGGTTTATAGATATGCGTGTAAGATGCAGCTAATCTATTTCCTGATAAGCAGACAATTTCTTGAACCTTGACCACGCAAGTCTCCTGGAGTTGCTGCAGAACCTATCTTTTGTACTAATGAGTTGGCATAGAAATCTCTCACAACCTATGATAACGTCTGCTGGTGGAATCATCTTCATTCTTAACTGTGATGCAGCTGTGATAACAGAGAGGCTAGCTGTCTGACCCTAAGTACAGTCCTTTTGCCTTTACCACGTTGTGTCGTGTTGTATCACACCCCGTGTGACTGTGAAAACCAGGCAATGCATATGCTTTGTTTTGACCAAGAATAGTGTAGAGTAGTTGCTGCAGCTCATGTCTACGCTGCTCTCATGTGTGAATTATCAAAGGTGTATGAAGACCAATGTCTAGAAGTCTGCGTAAAGCAAGACACGGCTTACGTCAGTGTTTTGTGTCAGAATGTGTGTCAGAATCACCTTATTACCTCGTTTAGATTTACGAACATCACAAGCGTGTAGTAATATAATTGACTTACACCTTTGCTATGAGCTCGCATGTGTGTTGCTGTTATTATAGGTGCCCTGCGCAATCAATTCTCTTTAACAGCAATGAAGTGGGTTCGTTTGTCTCCTTGCTCTGGAAAACTGTTTGGTATCTGTAATGAGGGTTGTGTCAACGTCATGGAAGCATTTAGTAGTTGAACGCAAACCAGTAACATAACCTCTAATGTCATCTTTTAGACATTTTTGTTTATCATACTTATCAAAGATTACACGATCACCTACATAATCCTTACACTTGTCGCTAACGATTGAGGCACATGCTTCTCCTGGGATCCTACATGTCCTAAACTACTTGACTGAGATGATCCTGTTAATTAATACCATACAATCAATGATCAGGTATGTGGCTGTGCTACTGATATCATATACATGTAACTGATCAACTAAGCTTTCTTGCACATGGATAGGATCACGCTCGCTTGTTCACGGAATTAAACAACAATCTGCATTCATTAATGTGGAATTTATTGTTGCGAACTAATATGTGGATACCACGTATATATATATATATATATATATATATATATATATATATATATATATATATATATATATATATATATATATATATATATATATATATATATATATATATATATATATATATATATATATATATATATATATATATATATATATATATATATATATATATATATATATATATATATGTGGCGGTCTGACTCTGCAACTATCAGCAACCCGGCAAGTAGTGAGTTTGTAGCTTTAAGTTGTGTATTGCAAAGGCTTCCTCTTACATACATCCTGCCAATTGGAATAGCGAACTTTAGTCATACGGGCCCATAAGTTCGATATACCACAGATGTGATGTTCAACAAATGATTCCAATGCTTCTGTCCACGCTTCTCTATGTTTAGAATATCAGGTTCAATGTTTTTGGGCATCACAACCTGGGTAATTAAATTGTAAATGTGTGGCCATTTGTCAGCAAAGGCCCTGCATTCCTTTCAAACCGATTCCAATGCTAAAATGATATTTTTCCCCTAGTCATTTTGGATGATGACAGTTGTTGGTGGTAACTGTAAGTTGCGCTTTCCATACCTATCATTTTTTCAGTCTCTTTAGCAAGTTGAGATAATACTGGTGTACTGTGACAATATTTAAGTAGAGTAGCTGGCTTGGTTATTATACCTTTAAACCCTACACCACCTTTTAGGATCTCGTTAAGAAATTCTTGCCCTTGGTCTACACCATTGCCTATGAAGGGGGCATGATTCCTTTTCAGGGCGAATTCCCCCCCAGCTACAAATCTGTTCCATATGCCTGGATATGTTTGCTTGCTATCATAGACACGTCCATTGAACTCAATGATTTTCTGAGCGTGCGCCCATTTAAACATTAAGAAGTTCTCATGGTCTTTATCAAATTCTGCAAGCTGTTTGGCCAGGTTTACTTCTTCAATGAGAACATGTACCTCATCATGCGCTTCTCTGACACCGTGTCCATGCTGGTTTGCTGTTGTGAGTTTCTCTGTTTCTTTGCAGGGCATCAAATACAGCATGTCATGTCTTCAGGAATTTGCCAAACCATAGGCCGACAAATGCATGCACAGTGATCATGTTGTAGTTTGGTGGCTCCGTTTCTAGCCACGAAAGTGACGCGTTCAGTGCCACACGGATCACTTAATCTTCGGGTAAGGGAAATATCCATCTGCTCTAAAATTTCCCGCATACGCGTTATTGCGATAACCCACGAAAGTTTGACTAAGCAAATAGAACTCGCTCGCCTACTCGATGTACAAACGTAGTAAAATGTAATGTATTTTTTTAGTTCTTTTGGGCTTGATAAATCTGACGACTCTGGCCGGACACGTTCGTGTGAGTTACCTCACTTTGAGACAAACAATTATTCAAGGAGCATCAACACCTCTTATCATTGGCGCACCATGCCATACTAATAACATACCCTATGATACACTACACTATGATATTTCAGTGATTACATCAGGGGGTTTCTTTAAATGAGTTACTTAATTTATCACTAATCTTCACTGGCTCAGAAATGTCACCACTAAGTGCATCTGAGGGCACACGCCGGAATACAGCAAGCAATGTTCCATGGCACCTGCTCCGTCCATCTGCTGTGTCAGTTTTTGCATCTATGTTGTCAGCAGAACATCTTATAGGGATGTTCCTAACCAAAACAGGTGGTACATAAATACCGTCAAATTAAAACATATTATCACTAACTGTGCTAGCAGCTTAACTTCCCTTAATGATACTTTGAAATGTGTATACAGCCTAATTATCCCACTCGACCACCATGGGAGATCCGCACATGTACTCGCATTTTGGCTATAGTCTGTCTGATAGAAAACAGCGCTATATGCATGGTGTTCATGTAAGAAATATCATGTTCAATATTAAAAATAGGATTAGGTAGGATTTGGAAAAAGATGAGATTTGGCCGAGGCCCCTCGACAAACCATCTCCCCTGGGCAGGGACCCTCCTAATCCACATTGACCTACTCTCCTCAATGCTACATCTGGCAGATATAATGGCTATTAATTGTTTAATTGTTTGCATATGTAACCTAAGACCGAAAAACATGTGTAGATACCAGATATTTAAAAATGAAAATCATAGTCACTAAGACAGATTTGCTTGTGTGCACAATTTGCAAACAACGTAATCTTAGATCAAAGTAACAGTTCCACAATTAGTCAGCACACCACTCATACAATATATGTCACTCTCGCTATAGGGGATGGGAATGGCTGACATAGTTTCTTAAATGTTATGGTAAAAACGACCGTTTATATTTATAATTCAATAACTACATATTTAATTTTCACATGAGCATGGCTCGTGGGGTTATTCTAACATCCAAAACATACCTTCAACTTGGCTACGCCATTGATATTACTATGGCATTTCTATCCTCCTTATTATCTACCCTTACCTAGCGTTAAGTATTGCTAAATTCTAATCGATTTCAATGTGCTTGCAAAGCAGCAGGCCGACAATTATGCTAGTCAAACACACACGTCTACACGTGTGTCCCCTGTCTCAACACGCTGGTATGATTTAAATTTATGGCCGTGTAATCGGAGGTCTGGAAGGTTTCGAGCAGTGTTTGAATTCACATCACTGGTTGAAAATGAGCTTGAGGATTTGATTCCGCTGCGTCGCCCATGTTTCATGAGTGTCATATTTTCAGAACAGTGATACGCACGCGCTTTGCAGCGTATGGTTGCTCTTGGAATTTAATGGGGGAGACGCAATAACTTGTCTACTGACTCTTTTCAATATTGTATTGCCCTGTTAGGATACAGGGAAACCAGCTTGAGAACCTCAACAACGCTCACCAGGCTTTAATTTCATTTCGTTCTGAATTTCACAGTATCAAGGTTGCCATATGATAAGTTTACTGTTGTCGTTTCGTTGAAGCATCCATGCACACCGACCGCTTCTTTCGTTGGCAAGATTTTTAGCAAACGATATGGTAAAATAGCAATGTCCTTCATATAACATATGCAAATTTCAATAGAGAATCACACTTTGCACAACAAGATTGCAGTCACATGTTAGCTGACGTCACAATCTAAATGGCATAATGACCCTGTCACGAAAGTAGAAAATTACATAACGACGTATACGGATGGGTGTATCCGATCTGCCATTTAATTATACGACATTATAATCAATTTGCGAATTCTATGCCAGTGATTCAACTGGTTACCAGTAAAATTATCTTGAAATTTAAATTCTTGGTATTCATCTTTCAAAGATTCAAGTCGAATTCAACATGTTGTAGATATGGGACTGTCGTGTGGGAAGTCATGACCCCGCTAGATGTCTTATATATACGAGTAAGTCCTAAGTGAAATTCAGGTTTGAAATACCAGGTGAGCTAATAGACTATGGCACTATGTATATTATTATTTAGATATATATTACCGCACTGGATGAACAGCACTGGTTGACATCAGCTGAGGCGCAGTTACAGTTTCGGATTGATGGATGGTACTTAGCATCCAAATTGAAATACTGGAATTAAATGGAATAGGACAGATGGTTCTGAGTTGGTGGGTATCTGCCAATAGTTGAGGGAACAGGGAGGCGAAACACAGAGGAGTATAAAAGGGGGACTCTAACTTTAGTCGGGGTCCGTGCCTCATATCGAAAAGTTCTTGGTGAATATATTGGAGTAGCCAAGAACTAGCTAGGTAGATAGTATAGCAGACCAGCGCGACTGGGAGTAATACTGATCCATTTAGGAGAACATAGGAGAACTTAAATTAATTCAGATAGTCAAGTATAAACTTATAAATACGTAAACCGGTGACAGCAGAAGTCACTAACTTTGTAGTCATTATTGTACAGTTAGAAATAGGAAATAAAACCATTACCTTGTGATTATACTTCAATGCAAGAGTTTGTTGTGCATTATTGTTCACTCTGGAGAAAACGGATAATCACCGTGTCGTACCAATCGTTCTGAAGAAGACAGTCAGATCAGGCCCGGATACTATTATAAATATCGTTAGGTCAAAGTACCGACGAGGCGAGCTAGTATCACGCTCTATCTTCCTTGGTAAAACTGGTTGTCGCAGCAACCCCACATACAAGGTTGTACCAAGGAAGGAAGAGCCCAAGGATAAGTAAGAGTAGATATCGAAAATCTTCAATGTGAAAAAGGGGTCGGATCTTAGATAGAAATGGGCAGAGCATACCTAGAATTGGACCCCACTGTTGTTTGTGCAAAACATGACAAATGTGTTTCAATTTTACCTCCCACAGTTATGATACACCATACTTATGTTCAAGTCAGCGCTAAACCGCCAGCCCGATATGATTGGCGTTTTCTACTGCGAACTTAAAGTACAGAAAGAGCATAGAATCAGAAATGATTAGTTTACCAGGGGGTATGAAAGACCAAAATAAAGACCATATTTTGAGATATGAATTTATAAATCATCAAAATATGATCTATGTTTCATGGCTTACTATATGTAGTACAATAGTTTAATCCAGAATCAATGTTTCTGTAAATAGATGTCTGTCTCAATCTAGTTAGGGACAGTAGATTTGTATGATCAATATTCATAATGGACCTTTCAATTTTTAGCGATGCCCCGCCCATCTCTAGCTAAACTCCACCCACACCTCGCTCGTGTTGGGATCGATCGATCTCTAAACTGCCTGCCCATCAATTTCCAGAAAACTATACAGGTAAGCTGTTGAATATTTTGAATCTAATTTGACTGGATGCTGTTGCTGCCTATGGCCTTTCAAAATATTCAAAAACATTTTAATTGAATAGTAGAGCCATACAATTCGTACAAAGTGTCCAACTATTAAGAGTTAAAGACGGGTCTAATAAAATCATTTATGACGTAATGATTATGACGTCATCCTACACGCCGCTTAGCTGATTATGACGTCATATGACGTCAGATGATAGATAGATACTCTGGAAAGGTGAACATCCATGAACGGCTCAAAGGCATCACTAATTTTCAGAAACATTTTCAAATTCGTCTGATTTAATTGACGTCAACTCAAATTTGTTTTCCAAACGTTGCGCATATATGCGTGTAATTTTCGAATCGCCTTGCTGACAGTTCGCGTTACATGCTCCTGTACTCCTGCTCATTGCGCTTATTATGTGCGATGGACAATCAAAGCTCCCAATATTGAGGTGCCTGCGCTCTCTGAAAGAAATGTTCATATTTATAGGCACCGTGGCGAGGTCAGCATAATCCATACGAATAATGAATGAGTAATCGGTATACGCGAACAAACTGGCGGTACACCGAAAGACAGATGCGTTTATAATGTGCACGATTTATATGCGACTCATAAATTATGTGTCCTCGGATCATCTTCTTGGATGGTAAACTACTAGGAATTTATAACATTTTGATGAGTAGACGAGTCGCATTTACTGCCAATAGAAGCCATTTCCATACATGAGGCTTTAGCCGATACAGAATCTTAATCAGTATCGGGTGAGGCCGAGTTAGTGAGTATCCTACACAAGATTTTACAGGCAGTTATGTCAGTTGTCTTATGAAATTGCCGTTTAGCGTGCACAAGATAACTGTTCTTTAACACAGGGTATATGGCAGCCAATTTGTTGGTCAAAATGTGTCTACAGTTGAAGTTTTCGCAGAGAAACTGAGGATTCACAACACTCAAATCGTGAATCCGTTAAATTGTCATTCAAGTTCGAAAGGAGAAGTCCTGAAGGAAATTCGTAGAGACGAAAAGTACCTCTCCTTTCGGGCATGTTTCGTTGTGGCGCTTTTATGTTTTCCGTTCGGTAAACTATGCTGGGAGGTGATTATCAGAAAGAAAATAGGATCATTCAGAATGTGTGTTTTACCTCACAATCATTAACAACGATGGGGCGACCTGTTCCGTGGTCATATTGCGTCATAGCCGTCGAAAGTAGCAACGATCCAACAGGAACCGTCCGAATGGACCATTCCAGTTTATGACGGCATAATCAACTGCGTGACGTGTACATCAATGGCGTCATGAATGAGGTAGATAAGTTAGTCACGAATGCATAATTGGTGACGGCCTAAGCGTTGTTGTACGAATTGTATGTCTTTACTATTTAATAAATATCATGTTGAATATTTTGAAACTAATTCGACTGGGCGCTGTTGCTGCTTATGGCAGCAGCAGCACCCAGTCAAATTAGTCACAAAATATTCAACAAATTACCTGTATAGTTTTTAGGAAATTGATAGTCAGTGCTTTCGGGGATCGATGAATCCCAGTAAGGCGAAGTGTGGGTGGAGCTTAGCTAGATGTGGGCGGGGCATGGCTAAAACTGGAAAGGTGCGCTGACTAAGCAACCGACGGCAGATATAGCAAATACAGTATACTCCGGCTCGTCAGGTAAACCGTTGGATATTTTGAAACTAAGTTGGCTGGGTGCTGTTGCAGTTTGCTGGAAAGTGATAGCCAGGAAGTTCATGGATCGATCGATCCTAACACGAGCGAGGTGTGGGTGGAGCTTAGCTAGAAATGGGCTGGGCATAGCTAAAACTGGAAAAGTCCATTGTATGTATTTCCTCAAATTTCAAGTGAGATAATCAATTAAAGGTTCATATTCACACCAAAATGCTTGGAAATAAAATTGTTACAAGTGTATAACCTCTACAGCCTTAAATTGTGTGCCTCGATGGAATGAACCGAAATAAGTCTTAATTAACGTAGCATGATTTCATTCCGTATAAATAAATTTCGTATTTTTAGTTGTGAATTTGAAATAGAGGCACGAGTCCCTAATTCAAATTCACAACTTAAAAAATTAAAATAATTTATACGTAATGAATTCATTATACGTTACGATTTATTTCGTTTCATTCTATCTAGACCCACACTTTAAACCTCTAAAAGCATACAATTTAAACAATTTTATTGTCAGGCATTTTGCTGTGAATATGCACCTTTAATTCGTTAGCGCACCTGCCCTGAAAGACGCTCTGTGAGTCTTTACTGAAATTACTAGTTAAGAAACATTCTGTTGAATATTTTGTATGTAATTTGACTCGGAGTTGTAAGTACACTGGATCTACCATCAGCAAATAGGACCTTCTATTGTACTCTTCTAATGAAGTCAACTATGTTATATCATGCACTTTCAAATATGTCTCAACTTCCGAATGAGTGGGCGTTGAAATGGCTTCATCAATCCACTACTGTCACGTATTTCTTCGGTAGTAAAAAATGAGTCGCTTGGCGTATGTAGCTGAGCTAACGAGGGCAATCACAGATTTTAGGCCATCGCGTCCTGTTTTGTTACAATTTAAACAATTCCGATTTTGTAGGGTTTTTTAATTTTCCCAATTTTGCGAATGACGAGTTTACGATCAAGGTTATGGGATCCTTGTGTACGGGCGGCATCTCTAGCGCTTAAAGCCAAATTGGACCAGTAGTTTCAGAGGTATGTTAGTTATTTAATGGTTATTTTAATGATATATTTCACAATAAGCCATAGGCCCTTGAGTGTATCTGACACATTATACGTTGACAAATTAAATTAGTGCGCTATAGTCCTACATTTATCTAGATACCTAATCTCATAACTAGATCCGAGCGCAATCCGGATTTGCTAATGCAGACCACAACCAGCCTCTAGATATCCGACTGCACGTTTATCAGCCTATGTTGTGATAAAATTTGATGCAAATTGAGATTTCTGAGATAACGGATTATAGATCATACACGCACACGCACGCACGCACGCACGCACGCACGCACGCACGCGTATACACTGTACACTTAGCGCACACATGCTTACCCGAAAGCAATACTAGCCTGCCATTATTATGGGCCGAGAGTAATTACATGTCCCTTCAAAGTTAGAAAACATCAAAATTGGCCTGATGTTAGACGTTAGAACAGATTATGCGTGTCACTATACAATTCAACAGTCTTAGGGCAATCGGTGTAAGCATCGTTTCATAGGAATTTCCCATGACATAATCTACGACGCACATACTGTAGGCCCCTACTTATCATCTACTACCATTAGTAAGCTATAGGATTGTAGATACATGTTAGGCTAAGCATAAGCACATGTTGCCAACACGTTTAGAAGCATACATGTATACCTATTCCCGCAACATCAGGGTACTTTCTGCGATTGATGCCAAATAAATCCCAACGGAGGGATCCAATCTGTTACTCAACTATATGATATCATGATCATTTACAGCACACGTAGGATGACGTCACAATCAAAATACTTAATGAATAGCGTTTCTCACTCCGTCATGAACATTGAATAGTCCGGCAAGTGCACAAATTGTAGGCCCATGTCTTTATTATTTAATAATCATTCTGTTGTATATTTTGAAACTAATTTTACTGAGCAACAGCACCCAGTCAAATTAGTTCCAAAATATTCAGTGGCTTACCTAAATAGTTAGGCCTACCTTGATATCGAGATTCCGGGACGTCGGTGGTCAAAATAATAAATCGTATATTAGGCCCCTTTACGCGTCGCATGAATTCTCATCATCTCATGCGCAGTTCCACTGAACTCGCTATGCCCTACTGTGGTCTCTCTCCCAATGGACATAGTTCTACTGTAGGATACTAATAAATTCATGCTGTATGTACGTAGAAATGATAGACTAGGTAGACAATAATGGACTATGGTCGCCGCCATTCTGCGATAGAGTTTGATTCGTATATGAGCCGATAGAACACATTCTATTTATGTAATAGTTATCATGTTAAATATTATGAAAATAATGGTTTTGTCTTAGGGACCGACAGCTTCCAATCAAATTAGTTTCAATTATTCAACAACTTGTCTCTTGTATTGCTTTTACGCCACTCTAGCAATGTATCTGCCAAAGTCTAGATTGTGCATCTAGGATTTTTCTGATTGTTTGAAAAGTAATTCCGCCATGGAAGCCGTCATAGACAATAGAAATGTACCAACATCTAGCAATTGATTATTCCAATCTGTCGATCAATTATGTATTACGCCATAATCAAAATAACGTCACGTGTAGGCTGACGTCACAATCAAATACGTAATCAATGACGTTAAGTCCATCATGAGCTTTTAAAGTCCGTCAGTTGTACGAAGTGTATGTCTTTACTATTTAATAAACATTTTGTTGAATATTTTGAAACTAATTTGAGTGGGCAGCAACAGCACCCAGTTAGATTAATTTCAAAATGTTCTACAGCTTATTTGTATAGTTTTCTGGAAATTAAGATGCAGGGAGGTCAGCGCTCGATCGATCCCAACACGGACAAAGCGTGGGCGGGGCTTAGCTACATATGGGCGTGGCATGGCTAAAAGTGGATTCCTCCATTAAAGACTGAATATCCTTCTTTGACGTCATGATAAAAAGCGCATGCACAGTTTATGTGTAGCAGGGCGTATCACATGACTGGTTAGTAGGCCCAGAAGATGAGATGAGCTTTCCTTCAAGAGGCGACCAGTACATAGGCCTAAATCATTCTTGTTTCTTTGTTATGCTTTGCATTGCATGAACTCTTAGTCCCAAACCATATCACTAACGTTAGTTAACACGATCGCAAATAATAAACCCTAATTTCGGCCCTTATCCTCGTCAGCTCGAGAGGCATTTGGATTAGGCCCACTGTTCACTCCCCTGATAGCGCGGGTTACCGCGCCGATAACGGCCCTTGGCCTGATAGCGCATTGGCCCGATATTGGCGCATACCGGCCAAGTAACTGCGTGATAAAGGACGACAAGGAAGTAGGCAATGGATAAGGTTAATGACGCATTTAGAATTTATCTTTATCTTTATTTTGAACAATATTGGGTCAACTTTCTCCTGGGGCCAATATGAGTATACATTATTATTTATATAAATGCGGAATAGCCATTCGCATCGGTATTAACCTGTTTACGTTCAGCTTTCACGCTTGGGAAATGATACTGCAAAATTGTATATAGTATCATGAATGTTCTGTTAATAGTTTTGAGATTATAATTATTTAAAGAGCATGGGATGAAAAGAGGGATGGTGGATGTGAGTTATGGTGATGAGAGGGGGGGGGGGGAGTTGGATAGAGAGAGCGGTTGGAGAGAGATGGGGTGTGTGAAAGTGAAATGAATAGAGAGGGAGAGAGAGCAAGAGAGAGAGAGAGAGAGAGAGAGAGAGAGAGAGAGAGAGAGAGAGAGGTGGGGTGGGATGGCGAGATTGTGAGCGAGAGGTAGGGGAGCGAGAGTGTGTATGGGAGGTAGAACAGAAAGCCATGCATCCCATCCCATTCTGCTGTGAATTAAATGAACGCACTGCTGAATGAAATCGAATACTCCCTGTGGAAGATATTGTGGGAATTATGTGCAATAGTTTTTTCTATCTGATTATAATTAACAAATCGGATTGAATTACTTTACATAAACATATTTCTATAGCATGCCAGTTGCATTAATCGACCATCTGGTGCACGCTGCCGTACAGGTAAGTAGTAGTATCGGGATTAAAATGATACCACCTACCTCAACTGGCCGCGGTTCGGCGATCCGTGGCCCCCACCGCCCTCTCAATCCCTGGGGCTTAGGTTGTTGAGAGGGAGGTAGTATCACACTACTTGAACGCCCATTTGGAGCCAAGGTCTTGACGTGATGTCATGTTTCTCGGGTAACGACGGGTAAAGAGTAATACTGTCATGAAACAAAAAAAAAAAGAATAAATAAAAACTAAAATAACTATAAAACTTCCACGCCACCTCTTCGGGAAAAAACCCACTTATTATCGCCAGCCCTCTCTGGCCGGCCTCTCTCTCTCTCTATCTCTGCTGGGGGTTTTCGGTGGTTCTCCGTTGCTCATATTTTTTGTCAGTGTACCCCTACACTAGTGCGTACCGTTTCGAACTTGGTACCATCTAGCTGAGTTTTTTTGAGAGATTTGAACCATGGTTTTTTTTATTATAATTCAGCGCTGTTATCAACTGAGCCAACGGAGAACCGATAATTAGATTACAAATAATGATACTAATTGTTGTGCAATAATAGCAAACAGATCAATAACAAACTGGTAACTACAAAATTACAGTCTAAAATATATACGTTATCTCGAAGTGACGTCAAGATCTAGAGGGACTAATAAGCACAGCAATACAGCAATGAGAACACATAATTATCAGCTAAAATTACTGATTCTTACATGGTCGAGGTAGTTAAGGCGTGAGATCATTGTTTTGTGTTTATTAGCAAACTTAAAATCACAGGTTCAAATCTCGCTATTACCATTTGTGGATAACTCGGTAATTTCTGGTCCGATTTTAAAATGGTAAACAGTTTTGAAATTCTCATTTCATTCCGGTCCTAATCGGTGCCAAGAACGCAGAGAATTAAGTGATTTCTCGGTAGAATATAAGCATACACTCTCTCACAATACTGACACGTGGCTTAGTAATTTTATCTCTGAGTTGTGAAATCGCTGATACATGTTATCTCGAAGTGACGTCAAGATCTAGAGTGCTGATGATAGCGCTGTAACCTGTGAACACAACTTATCAGCTATATTTACTAACACATACATGGCCGAGGGAGTAATTGCGTTCTATCATTCACTTTTAAAATTGTAAAATCACAGGTTCAAATCTTGTTATTAACAAAAGGTAAACATGTCTACAATTACTCTTTACCCGTAAGACATCACGTCAAGACCAACTCGCACAGTCATTGAAAGTCAAGAATAGAAGCTGCTACGCATTAACACCTAATTAGACGCAACATCCATTGGTACACCGGCGATCATACACCAAACACTCAACCATGTGTAAACGCTCATCTACAAACAATATTATACACGATGGGCTGGCCTGAAGAGCTATGGTCATGCATGCATGATGTAGGCTGTGTGGCGCGACGAGAAAAGTACCCAGGCCATTGCATGATATGGGCAACTATGCAGATCGAAATCTTGAGAAATGGAGGAGAAGCTCAGGGATTCCAACATTCCGCTCATCATTTCCACTAACATGCCTTATGCGTTATCCGATGCCTGTGATAGCGATGGACAAACTCTTCAAGTATATGAATTATTTAGAAACTGTTTGCAGTTTTGATGTGGATGCTGCTATTGAGTTGGAACAAGAGTGGAAACAAGAAATAATGCAGTGATCCCTCGCCCACCAACCTCTCTATGCGCGCACTACTCCCACGTATCAGCTCCTGAACATCGACCACATCTCACACATGTAGCGCAGCAATGAGAACACATAACGTATCAGCTTTAATTGCTAATACATGGCCGAGGTAGTTAATGCATTGGATCCTTGTACTTATTAGGAAACTTAAAATCACAGGTTCAAATCTCACTATTAGCACTTGTGGATAACTCGGCCATTTCTGGTCCGATTTTAAAATAGTAAACAGTTTTGAAATTATCGCTTCATTCCGGTCCTGATTGTTACCAAGAACGACGAGCATAAAATGATTTCTCGGTACAATATAAGCATACACTCTCTCACACATAGTCTCCGTCAGTACCACATGACACGACTGGCCACCCACAGGTACTGATCGCCTTGTGATCCCCACACATAATAGGGTCTGAACGCTCATTTAGAGACAAGCATCCACATCACATCGACACGACGGTTCACCCCACAGGTACTGATCGCCACACATAATAGGGTCTGAACGCCCATTTAGAGACAGGCATCCACAGGGACATACACCATGATTACTGTTGCACAGCTTCGGGCTATTGCAAAGCAATTCGGCCTTAGAGGTAGCCAAGAAAGCCGACCTGCTCCAGATGATCGGACTGGTCCGTGCGGAGGAGTGGCAGAAGTGACACTCCCAAGCAAGGAAGACGGGAACGTTTCCAGTGCATACCAAAGATGATCCTTGGAATCCCCACAGGAAAGCGCAGTGGATACTTGAGCTTCATCAGTTGGACGAGGATGTGACTGCTAGTTTGCGAGCCAAGACTGTAGCGAAGCGAAGGGTGGACCATCCACTGGAGAGCTTACCTCTCCTATGCAGGATCACTAACGGAGTGATGAGGGGTCTGAGGTTTGAACCCTTAGCCCGGAGCATGAGGCCAGAAGGCGAGCACATTCTCGACCAGCGTCTCAGCAAAAGGGAGACAGAGGATAGAGGATGCCGGTCAGTATGCTGGACATTCTTCAGAGGTCTAGAAGGAGACCTCACAGGTCAGATCATGCAAAAGATCCAGCAGACCGCCCAGAATGCCTTCTACCTCCACTACACCCATACCTATTGCATCCGTCACATCGAAGACGGTAGGGTGATATCTTCCACAAGAATGCTCCAGGGAGCCCATGGCTGAACACGATAGGAGCAGCTCAGGACTGGGTGGCTGCAAGAAAGCAAGCCCGCCTCGACACAGACAATATTGATTGACCCAACACCAAGTGGGCTTTCGTTCGATCAATCAACGTTGAGGTCAGGGCTGTCATCGACCGCCAACCTCTGCTTGGGACCGGCCCCCTCCCAGGCTGGCTACGACAGAAGAAGAGTATGACTGCCCTCCGAAGAGGGCACCTGACACTTGATCAGGCAAGCGGCTCACTACCATGACACCATGACCATCGGAGTGTGGGATCACCACGCCTTCTACATCAAGAACATATCCCAACTGGCACATACACTAGTCTGCAGTCACTGTCAGCAGAGGTTTACACAGGCATGCCATCTTCAACGCCACGTTGATCGCTGTACAGGCAGCAAAACAACAATCATGTGTCCTCGCGAGAAGGTTGAGGCGCCACAGTCTGAGTATGAGAAAGCCTTCTATCCACCCCAGCCATCCAGTTCAGCGGCTACTTGTTGGATCGAGTATGAGGTGAGAAACAGGGGCGTACACATGCACATGGAGAGTGTGGGCACAGTGGAGTGCGTTGGATTGAGGGTGCTCCCGTAGATGGTTTTGATCCGACCACCAGCACCGTTTACCAGTTCCATGGCTGTCACTGGCACGGGTGTCCACAACACCAGCGAGGTGAGGATGCCAAACAAAGATACCACAAGACAGTCCTGAGAGAGGAGAGATCGTCTGGATGCACGCTTGTGGTACAGTGGGAGTGCTGTATAAAATGCTGTCCAAGTGTCCCTAAACGAGTTCGGACTGTCCCATACCCACATTTCATAGTTTACGACTTCGAAGCACTCCTAGATGGTATCAAGACTCATCCTACGGAGACTATCACGATCGAAAGTACTCACATACCTATCTCTGTGTTAGTTGGCTGCTCCTTAGAGGGCGCCACAAGTGAGCCCACTCACCTCTGCAATCCTGACCCCAAAGAACTGATCAGAGAGTTCATGCTGGTAATCCAATGGTGAGCATCTCTAATCCGGACAAGGGTTAGGGCACAGTACATACCGACAGACCTGGACAAGCTCCCAAAGTGATAGCAGTGACTGATCAATGAGTGGTGTGACCAAGTGCCTGTACTGGGGATCACCTCTGGGCGGTATGGCCTGAACCTCATCAAGAAGTACTTTGTCGATGAGCTGACTGACAGTACAAGTACAGTGAAAGTCGCCAAGAAGGCTAGTCAGACCATGTTTCTCATAAGACCTGAGCTACGGTTTCTCGATGTGCTGAACTACCTTAGCCCAGGAGTCTCGTACGAGGTATGGGTCGAAGCTTACGGGTGTACACAGCGGAAGAGCTGCCTCTCGTATGAATGGTTTGACACACATGAGAAGCTCAACTATCCAGGGCTTCCTGACTACTCAGCATGGACATCTAAGCTCAAGGGTGGCTACCTCTTGACGCGAACAGAGTGGGAACAATGTAACCAGACATTCAGCGAGCATGGAATGCGGAGATGCGCCGACTGGCTGCGATACTACAACAACCTGGACGTCAGTCCATTCATCGAAGCCCTAGAGCAGATGCGGGAGTTCTACACAGAACGAGAAATAGACATCCTTAAAGATGCGGTGTCTTTCCCAGGTGTGTCACTGCAGTACCTCCTACGTGGAACCACTCAGCACATGCTGGATGTTAGCCTCTACTCTCCAGGCAAGGAGGCCTACGAGATGCTGAAGGACGTGGTTGGTGGAGGGCCCAGCATCGGGTTCACCAGATACCACGAGGCAGGTGTGACATGCATCCGCCAGAGTGAGCGGTTCTGCCACCGTCTACTCAGCTATGACACAAATGCTCTGTACCTGTCAACGAAGGTTTGGATTTGCTGAGGTGGATATAGAGGTCCCTAAGGCTCTGTGGGCAAAGGTCGAGGAAATGCCCACACTCTTCTATAACCATGAGATTCCGGTAGAGGCCATCTCATATGAGATGCAGGCATATCTAGAGCGTACAGGGCGGAAGCGACCCACCACCCAGAAGCTTGTCGGCGCCCTCTGGCAAGAAGTGGCTGCTGTATGCACCGACACTCAGGTGGTATATAACCCATGGCCTGGAGATCACTGCTGTATACCGCACCATAGACTATGAGGCCAAGCACCCATTTGAGTGGTTCATGGAGAATGTTACGGAGGCTCGCCGCTCGGGAGATGTAGATAAGAGCAAAGCACTCTTGGCAGATCTTTTCAAACTCCTTGGTAACAGTGCCTACGGGAAGCTCATCGAGGCCCTAGAACGTCATAGCAACACCAGCTTCATGAAGGATGAACACGTGGTAGACAAGGCTCTGTGTAGTGCATGATTCAAAGATCTCGAGATCGGTGAGTCATACGAGCTCCAGAGTTGCAAGCCGAGAATCACTATTCGAAGGCCCTTCCGGGTGGGGATGGCCATTTATGAAGCGAAGCTGTGAATGCTGGAGTTCTACTACGATTTCCTCGATCGCTACATAGCTCGTGAAAACTTTGAGTACCTGCAGATGGACACTTACACGTTGTATATCGCTATGGCAGGCTCCAACCTCGACGACATCATTCGTTCTTAGATGCGAGCAGAGTACGAGGCTCATAAGCGGGACTGGCTAGCATGGGACAAATGGTCTGGATGGACTCCAGGACTGTTCAGGCTCGAGTTCGAAGGCTCTCGTGGCAATGCTCTCTGCTCCAAATGCTACTACATGGAAAGCACAGCTGCAAGTAAGTGCTCGGCTAAGGGAATGTCAAAGCGGCAGAATGAGGTCTCTTGGCAGAGGTTCTACAGTGCCCTACCTGGCAGGGTGGACAGAGCTAAAAACCGAGGCCTACGCATGCGCAACCTGGGTATGGTGACGTATGCGCAGGGAAAACTCGGACTCTCCGCTTACTATGATAAGTGCCATGTGCTGCCAGGTGAGGTCTATACCGAGCCCATCGAGTATCATGTTAGCACCCTAGGGATGGTAATTGTGTGTCTTCAGGGACTAGCTGAAGCTCTTCTACGCCAAATGGTCGCCTAGGCACTCCGTGCTGGCATGCCAGGTAGTACAGTGTAGGCCGCCCCTCAGCCTCCACATACCTGTCAAGCCTGTGAACATCTATCGACCAGGTAGGATCTGTTGCACGCCGTCGACCACCTTCCAGCTCACCAGGCTCATACAGGTACCGAACCAGAGCATCAGGTGGTAGGCACTCCTCTCCCGTGTTCGCTCCTCTAGAGCTGTGACCAGCAGAGTGTCTGATAGCGTCTACCGGCTTCTTCCCGATTAGCCTAGTAACCTTGGCATTGGATCTCTCCACCACAGCAGGCATCCCTCTCACCCATACCCCAGAACGTTCACTCTGCGTGGCCATTTCCTGGACGTATTGGTGTGGTAACAGTCTCTCTGCCAGTGTCTGATTCCACTGCTCAACTAGAGTCTGGGCACGGTGATGCCCTACCTCACCTCGCTTAACTGCCACACCGTGTTTCCGCATGAGGGCTGCAGTCTTCCCTCTGAACTCCTTATCCTCATCCACCTGCAACAATTCCAGCCACTGGAGGGGATTTTCCGAAGCCTCGTAGACACCCTGGAATGACCCGGCCACCTGGCCAGCTGACTTGTCTGTGAGCAGTACTGCCGCCTTGTACCTGCTGGCGACATCGACGATGGTGAGGGCATACTTGTAGGTCTTACGACCAACCGAGTCATGTGGAAGGAATAGAACATCCACCTGGTGAACTCTGTTTGGGACAGTTTCCTCGAAATGGGCATGCCTGATGTGCCGTGGACGAGGTCTGTATATCTGCCACATCGCCTTGTGTCTGAGCCACTGACTAACTGTCTCCAATGTGAATACGTGGCCCTTGCGACATGCAGGCTCGAGTAGTTGAGGGGGCTCATGGTAATATCCACCAGGCTGATAGTAGAGTTCCTCAAGAAAGACAGTTGATAAACTCCCGGATTTCATCACTGCCATCCACTCCCGTCCTGTCATGCACGGCCTTGGTGAACTCTAAACAGACGAACAATGAACAGACGGCCGTCATTCATTCAACCATCACTGAAGACCTCCTCAAACACCTCCATACACTGGTGTCTAATCTTTGCTGAATCCTCACTGAACACTAGTTTATCGACCAACCCTCGGAAGTTAAGGGACTTGAGCAAGTCATACAGAGATGCCATCCTTATATAGTACAGCTTAAATGTTCGGCGGACCAGATGGCTGCGAGTGCTATGGCAACATATGGTAGCCAAGGGCTTGCGACTCTGAAGAACGTACCTACTCATGAGGCGATGGCTGGTATGGCTTCAGAAATATTCTCCACCGCATGGAGAGCATTGTTGGCGATCTTGCGGACCATCTCGCCAGCCTTCTTTGTGAACAGAGTGATCAGAGTCCCAACTGCTGCCAGCAGACCGATAGAACCGTTTACGTAAGTGCGATAGATTCCTTTTGCTCTGTGTACTAGCTTGCAGGATTCAGATTCTACATCATCATACTCACCCGCGGTCTCCGCTACATCGTAGTCGTCCGCATCATAATCATCACCATCATGGTCCTCCTCATAGTCCTCATCATCTATATTCCCGACTGGATCTTCATAAGCCTCTGGTTCATACATATCCGTCGCTGGGGCAGCTATATAGTAGCCTTAAATTGTAGTCTATGGCATGGCCTCCGCAATCTTGAATGCGGGCGTGTTTGCCTTAGTGAACTGGGGACTTAGCTTCGCCAACAAGAAGGCGGCAGAGGTCAAGCGTGAGCATCATAACCGGGTGGTGGAAAAGCTGTCTAAGGAGAAGTTTGGGTGCAGCAAAGCACTCGAGCATATGCGCCAGAGGGAGGCACGCGACGACAACTCCGAGCTCAGGCCAACCAGAGCCTCAAAGAGGCAGAGGAGAGTCTCGATGTGTACTACGAGGCTGTAAAGATATCTGAGCCAACGCTCGACTATGAGGCATCGACAGGTCAGAAGACAGCAGAGCTTATAGTAGTGGTGGCAGCTGCAGTGGTGACGACAGGAGTTGTGCTTTACGCACGCTCAAGCTGAATACCTGATGTGTTCGGCACACATGCCTTAGCATAGCCAAAGTAAAGTACAGTCACACCTAATTGGCGAGTCCCATCTATGAGGTTTCCGATATTGAAGCGGAGCCAGTTGCCCTAATTAGGTGGGATGTTCCTGCCCCCGAGGTGGTGGCGGCCCTCGAGTGCCGACTCGAGGTCATCCATCGCACTGGTTAGTTGCAGAAGTGCATGTGACTTTGTTTTCTGTCTGTAGAGTTGGCAGTCAGACAGCTCGCGCACCTCACCAAGAACATTGGTCCCAGCAACCACAAGCTTGAAGTCGTCTAGCTTATCCACCTGCTGGATGGCTCCTCCCTTCTGAACCAGGAACACAACAGCGATACAGTCCGATGCACCACAATGCAATGTCAGCTCTACCTGCTGGTTAGCCGTGGCTTGAACATGCTGGTGTTCTCGCTCCACATCCACAATCCGCTGTTTGGAACCCGTTTGCTTCAGCTCCTGGTCATTGTCGTCATGCCAGACATGAAGTCTTGGAGCATTCATCGTTGCATCTGCCAGCTGCTCAGTGTACACCCGGAGGAACAGCCTATCCTGCATGGCAGCCAGATTCACGTGTGTGTTCTCGAGGAGGGTTAAGAGTGGAACTGCCACGGGCTTCTTGACACCTGCCCGTAGTTCGAATTCTGTGAACCCCTCATTGCACCCCACAGCATAGTACCCCTTTTCCTTCACATAGAAGGTTGGTCCACGAGCCAGCGGACCTAGGAATCGGTACTCATCGTTCACATAGGTGGTGTCCACGGTGCTGTTTCTCTGCACGATCTCCCACCTGTTCAGTACCTGCGGGAGCTCTACTGGCTGTTCTATTGTGCTCTGAAGCTTGAACTCGAGTGTCATGCTCTTGATCTCGTGGATCTGTGCTGAGATTGCAAAGTCGATGTACTTCCCAGCAGCGGACAATGGGTTATCATCGTGTATACTGGGACGAATGAACATCAGGCAGTCCTTCGGAGGATCAGTGTGGTGTGATATGGCAAGTTCAATGGCCCCATCTGGATGTTGCACATACTGCAGCATGTTTAAGGTCTGGGTATATAGAGGTTTTAAACGGCTGCCATGTTTGGTAAAGTTCTCCAGCAGATTGTCTATAGGCAGCAGGACAAGTCGGTACAACTGCCAGCACAACAGCCATGGCGGGCACTGTCCCACTGTGACAGGGTCAGAGGACTGCTTCGTGACATCAACATTATCCACGAGTGAACCAAGGTTACACCTCCATCTGATGCTGAGATACTGGCCGCCATAGAGGATGGAGTGCCAGCTCGTAGTACAAAAGAACTCCTGACTCGGATACTCTACCGGAGGTTTGACAGCACCCAGGGCAGGGCACTTAACCTACCTGTGGCCCAAACCAACAGTCCTGTTATTCTAGCTCTCCAAAGGGCGAGCGTCGATTCCAAAGATCTACTAACGGTCGGGAAGTGGGCTGCCGTATTTAGCCCCCGTAGCCAGGAAGAGCGAGATATGCTGGGTAGCCTCCAGTCTGGTGCAAATAACTACTTCAGGGAGGAGGTCAGTGCCGCTGTAGCGGAGAACCATTACACAGGTCATGCAGAAGGTACTTAGGAGGGGTTCACTGTTGGCCGCAAGGAGGCTATTGAGCACATCTTCAACGAAAGAGGGCGCAGGAGATTGGCCAGTAATCTGCCAGCATTTCTGAAATTCCCAGATAACTACCAGGACTACCTCATCAAATCCACTCGCAAGCACGTTGCTAGTCGTGCATGGAAAAGGTGGGTCTTCCATGCGAAGTTCCAGAAGAAGAGGCCTAGACTCTGACCCTCAGTGGATAGAGTTTCAGCAACAGTTTAAGCGACAGGCTTCTGACGAAACTGACGAAGTTCCTCAAGCTTCTGACGAAGTTCCTCAAGCTTCTGACGAAGTTCCTCAAGCAACTGATGAAGTAGCAGAGACTGTGGATGAAGTAGCGGGGACCGCGCAGCCTTCTGATAAATGAAAAAAGTTGCAGCCAACAGTCTGTCAGCGATGATGCGTAGAACAGGCTAGTTTCCTGGCTGGATTCAGCTTGTAGGTGAAGGTCTGCGCCTTTTCCAGAGATGGCTTGAAGTGTGACAGCTCACCTGTCTCCTTGTTGCTGAAGATGAAGTGGTACAGCTCAGCTGCCCTCTGTACACCTGCGATAAAGTCCCCTTTGCTCTCCTTGAGGGTTAGGCTGTCGTATATGGTCTCGAGCGGGGCACGTCCACACTTGGAGCTGAGGTATAGCAACCAGGCATTGTGGCGGATGTCCGGTGAGATCTCGCGGCTGTACTTCTGAAAGAGGATGAAGACAGTTATCTGTGTGTGCCGGATGCGCCTGGTGAAGTTGCTGAGGTAGGTGACTGTCTTCTGGTCCATTGGAGGGTCATCGATAACTCGAACAAATGGTTCTGTCAGTCGGGCTGCCAGCAGCTTCTCCATCAGTGCTTGCAGATTCTGTGTCTTGGTGATTGGGGCATTGTACTATTGATCATTACTGTCAACCACCTCAGTGGCGGAGTCAGACACCAGAAGGATGTATTGAGAGTGTAGATGTTCAGCCAGGAGAGCCCGCAGCAAGATGTTTTTCCCATGTCCTGAGGTGATCAGAACCACCTGGCCAGCATCGGCCGGCCTACTGTCGAATGGTACAGACATGCGTGCGGACGATGGTTAGCACTTGGTCGGCGGTAGCCTCGTCTATATCTGGGAGACTAAACGGCAATACTTCCTGCACCAGCTATTTCGCCTGCAGAGTGGGGAATCCTGCATCTCCGGCAGATACGAAGGATGCAATGGAGGTACCAAGCATGAAATCCCAGCAGCAGCTGAGAAGATAGAGTAGAGGGCTTGTGTCAGCACCCACAGTGTCTAGTAGATCCAGTATCTGTATGATACATGCACGGGAAGCCATGACTATCCTGTGGTCTTAAACGGCAAGCCAAAGAACCCTGACTTCTTCACCTCTGGTAGCTGGAGGCTGGCGGTAGCACCTTTTTTGCCATCGACAGTGATATTGCTCAAGCCAATGGTGCCTACTCTGATATTCTCTCCATCCTGTTGGAATGAGCTCTGTGGTTTCAGGAGATCCTTACCCAGGTCTTGTACATAGGACTCAGCTATAAGATTGATGGCACCAGCCTCATCGACTCCGAGCATACCGAGCATCATTGCCCTGTCTTTGATGCCCATCCCCTTGTATACAGTCTTGGCCTTGTTAATGGCCGATTGTCCTACCGTATCAGTTTTCCTGATGAGATCTCGGACTGGGATGGTACCTCTGATCTCCCAGTGGTCTCCCGTCTCATTGAAGTCTAGGAAGGAGATAGGGGCAACAGTGTCCTCTGAACCGAGGTGTGCCTCGTTCAAATGAGCAAGATCGCCTAGCTCTTTGTTTTCTAGGTCTGTGAGTGACAGAGTCATAGTGCTATATACACGGCTTACACCTACTAGTCATACCCGCAGTGAAATAGTTGGGCATAGCAGGACCACGCAGTTGGCCAAGAGAATATGTAGCGGTGCTCAGGGTACTGGCCCTCTCTGCAGGGGAACGCCTTGTGGGTGGTCCACTATTCCCGGGTATTGGCGATCCTCAGTCCGCATGCTCGACTATGGGCTAGACACCGCCCTCCGGCAAGCAATGCCTCATATGCTGCAGGGGTCTTGTGATCCATCTCTCACTATTCAGAGGGGTTAAACGTAGGCGACGATGATCTCAGCCATTGCACTCATTGCTAGCCCTAGAACTGCGGCCTCCATTAGTGTAACTCGTTCACCCATGATCTTGGCAGCAACAGTGTAGGAGGCACCACTAAGGGCAGTCTTTGGGATGGGGTGAGTTATTCCAAGACAGTGCCCGGCCACCCCACTCACCACTGTAGCGAGGACAGCCACAGTGGCGGCAGGAAGAACCTCATTTCCCCCCTGTCATCTTCACCACGGCCACATTCGCCACCACGTTACTGGCGATATGGACTGCCAGAGGGTTTGCTTTGGTCAGTAACGTCTGTGTCTTGGTTCGCAGCAGGTTCTCCACCTTCTGAAGACTCGCCTGGCTCTTGGGCAGTTGCTTCACGATCTGTACCGTTGACGTCATTGTTTAAGCACTGAGTATACAACGCTGTTAAATGTCTGCATCCCCTGTCGAGAGAGCTAATACGATCTTCCCAGTCTGCATCTGCCAGGTGGCCAGGTTGGT
This sequence comes from Chaetoderma sp. LZ-2023a, assembly GCA_034401795.1. Taxonomy (NCBI): domain Eukaryota; kingdom Metazoa; phylum Mollusca; class Caudofoveata; order Chaetodermatida; family Chaetodermatidae; genus Chaetoderma; species Chaetoderma sp. LZ-2023a. Next base: position 48,579,925 of record CM067360.1, read on the forward strand.
ACTCAGGAATATTTATCTCTCTATTGAGACATCTTAAACATGTCCGGGCTCACGCTATGTGAGAAGTACTATGATATCTTCCGGAGGGAGTTGAAGGGCTACAAGAAGAAGACACCAGATGAGCTCGCTCAGCTCGCTGGTGATGAGCTGACAGAGGAGCTGACAGCTGTGAAGCTCTATATAGGATTTGGTAAGGGGCAGATCTGCTTCCTCGAATACCTTATCATGGGATCCTGTGAGCTAAAGGTTTCTACAAGGATCGGAAGTATCTGTCAGATGTGTTCCAGCAGTTGCAGACCTCCATGGCCTCACCTGACTCAGAGCTGAACAAGGCTCTGCGATACTACAAGCTGCAAAAAGGATGCGCTGTGGAACCATCCAGCCCTTTCATGTGCATGTTGGCAGCGGGTATGGGGGCTGTATGGCAGACCAAGCTGGTTCAGTGTCTCACCGTGGTCCCCACTGCTACTGTAGAGAGTCAGGATAGTCTTATAGCTGATTTGCTAGCAGTGGAGTGGGATGATCCCGAGCGCCATGATAGCTAGGCTTGACACCACTCGTAGAGCTACCACATGAAGCAGGGTCTTGTCGACGGGTTGCAGTGTCGGGGTTGGAGCTGACATGGGAAGCATCATGTTGACTGGCTGCAGTGTCAGTGTTGGAACGGCTGTATGGCCCATACTATGCATAGGTGCGTTGATATCAGTGCTGAAGCCGAAGTGGACACCGGGGGAACTCCCCTCGACTAGCATCTTGTTATAGCCCCTGACTTGGAGGTCCTCGATGTTCACGATCATGTTGCTCGGAATCAACTGTAGATGTGGTGAAATAGCAAAGTCAAGTTTGCGACAGACCTTTTGCAACCCCTGCTGGAACTTAGCAATAAGACTGCTGGGATCTGCCACGATGATCATATCTTCAACGAGACTGATGAACATGGGCTGGACCTCTGCTCCGTTGACACCATCTATGGAATGACGCAGCTTGGTATGTGCTGTAAGGAGGCAGTAGCACAGTGCTTCCAGGGACTGGTTGATCCGAACGATCCCTGCCAGTGTGAGGCCTGAGGTGGTGTGTGGGACAAAGTACTTCCACACATCTGGATAGTCATGCTGCAAGCCAGTGATGTGCATATTTTGCACCAGTGCTCCCGGGTCAGAGTCTGAATTGAATGAGAATGTCGCTGTCTTACGGCGGTCTACTCATCGGGATGTTCGATACGGGAATCCTGAGTAGTCAAGTCTCGGGTCACCGTACTTAACCTCAAGGCCACTGTTGTGACCACCGATAGTCTGGGTGAGCGCTGAACTCTCTCTGTAGTCTGCTGGCCGCTGAGACGCTATGACTGTTGAGCTGTGGGTCGAAGTCGTGTGTATCAGGGAGGCTTGCATCCAGCTCATTGAAGATTTGTTTCACCGTGAAGTACACGTGGAATCTGAGACAGCTGGCGATGAGCACAGCTTCAGGAGTATCAGAATAGGAGTGTAGCAGTATGGAACTTACTCCACATCCTGCCGTGGCACACCACACGGCAAAGTTCAGCTGCTGATTCCAGTATGAGAGGCTTGGAGCAGCCATCCAAGTATGAGCTTGCTTCGCATCCTTGATGGTGATTGGGTGGGTGGACAGCTCAGCGGTCGTGGGTTGACGGAGAAGCTGGTTCGGGACCATCCATCCACTGTGATGGAGAACGGTGTTAGCTCTGGTATATCATCCAGTAGACCTCTCAGGCCAGTCAATGGTGTACCCAGGAGGGGCAGTTGGCTCCGGAAGACTGTCGTGAGGTTCAGTGGGAAGGCCATCTATACTGGTGTTCTTAAAGCTACCATACAGACAGCACACTATTTGCAGTTGTCTCGACTCCAGAGACTGGCGAGGTGACCTCGCCATAACATCTCGTTCCTCCTTATCAACCCGCCCGCAAGAGCCTTTGAGGTATTGCTGTCGCACTTTAGGTTTCTCCATGTGGTACAGGGCTTGGACCTTCAATATATGGTGGTACTCTTCATTGGTAACCTGGCCATCCTCGAGAGCTTTGCTGACAGTCTCGTCGATAGTCCGTAGCATATTCTGTGCCAGTGCCACGTACTTAGCATGCTTCTCCAGCCTCCTTGTGATCTGCCGCTGCCCCACTCCCAAGCCTGTGGCCAAGACAGTGGCAGCTGGTGTCACGCCACCCAGTGGGATGGCGATGAGGGCGCCCACCCCTGTAGCGAGAGTGGCCACAGCTGCCACACCAGCACTGGCTCCAATCACACCTGAAGCAGTGGATGTACGCGCGAGGACGTTGTATGCCATCTTATATCGCCTGCGCGTTCTGCTGTACTTTTCTGCCTCATGGACGAGATTCTGCCTGATGGTATCTATCTGCTGGAGTCACCAGCCATGGATGGTACCGCCCTCGTCAGCAGTCAGGGAGGGGTATAGTTTTGGTTGCTTCCGCCACTCTGATTTTGCCATAGTCTATCTGGAGGCTTAAACAGGCATCACCTGCAGAATCTGCTCATGAGTCATAGAAGGGTTCATTTTGGAGAGCCTGGCGAACCATACCAGCTTACGGGTGTTGAGACAGACGTCTCTTAGACAGTGGTCATTCAGCGCTATGACAGGTGCCAGTAGCTTTCTGAGACGTGACATCTGGTACTTCACCTTATCACCAAGATAGTAGGTTCGCCGCTGGATGACTTTCTTGGTCTTATACTTCTGTGCCACCTCCTCTTCCCACTGTATGACCGCTGGCTCATCCTCGTCTGAGAAGATACCTGGCTCATCCTCGTCTGTGAAGACATCTGGCTCATCATCGTATGTGAAGACATCTGGCTCATCGCCATCTCTCAAGACTCCTGCGTCCCGCTTACTCTTCTTCAGGAGGCCCTGCCAGTATTTGGAAGCTTCACTGTTCGTTCGCCTCCTTGCAATGCTCACGTTCTGTTGATACCAGCTCTCCCGCTGTAGTCGCTCTCCTTCTTGTTGCAGTGCAAGCATCTGTTCGTTTAAGGCCTTTATCTGTGTAGGGGTCATGAAGGGGTGAACCTCTTTCTTCCTCATCTCGGCCAAGGTCAGATAATGCTGGTATGATTTCATGTTGTCATCAGGTCAATGAGTAATAAGAGTGTAAACTCTAAATGGGCGTCCGATATCCCATCCGTGCTGGCATATATGTTAATGGAGGGGCTGTCAAACAGGTGATTTACAGGTGATTTACAGGTGTGAACAGGCTAGGACTGATAGCTTTCCATAGGTTGCTGTTGGCACCTGGGAGATACTCTATCATGTCCCGGCCGACTTCTACCAGTGAGCTGCTGTGTGCACTGCCTGGAGGTTGATGTAGCACATTGGCGTGTATGTATGTTGTGCCCCACTGGGGCAGCTTGAAGAGGACCCATTCTACATGGTACTGTACCACCCGTCTCCCCTCTAGAGAGGGTGAGATTACGTTCTCACCACCGGAGAGCAGCAGTCGGACAATCGGCATGGTTATATGTCTTGTTTAAACCCCCCTATAGTGTGCTATGGAACCCACATTTGCTCACTCGACTGGTCTTGCTGACCTGGCAGATGTGTATGCAGTTGATGCTGCCAAGGTAGAAGAGAGTGATGGCAAGTCATTCGCCCTACAGTAAGAAGCAATCTCAAAGGCATTCTCCCTCCACCCCATTGGTGGTGATGGGGTGGAGCTGCTCACAGACCTCAATGATGTGACGAAGGAGCGCCTTGGTCGCAACATAGATGGCCACAAGATCATGTTTCGGTACGATTTCCCGAAGAGGAAGTACATCCTCGAGCCGTTGATTGAGCACTCAGATACAGAGGTGGCAGACATCAACACCCTAAATAACGACCTCAGCTTTCATCTGGTCAAACCCTATTCGAGCGGTTTCCCGCCTATGGGCCATGATGGCCTGCTATTGACCCTGGCAAAAAACCTGCAGTTCATATTTGAGAAGAATGAAGTTTGGTACCGCGCTGGACCTGGGGGTGACTGGCAAACATGGTTGCCCCTATATAGGCCTTCCGCAGTCATTGACATAGAGGTTACTCCCCTCTCCACTGTTGTGAAATAGGATGGGACAGTTTGAAAACTCTGCAAGCGGGGATCATCCTTCCTCACCTACATAGGCTAAGGTGTCTCCCTGACGAGGGTGGGTCACCGGATCAGGGTTACAGGTGGAAAGCTCCTGCTGCGTCGTCCATTCGATGGACCAGAAGAAGCTGTTAACCTCCAGGAGGGCATCATATGGGTAGATGGTGTGTCACATGTCACTAAAGCTAAGGGTGCTGTTTAAACTGCTTCAGCGAGTCGGACTCACTAGCCCACAAACGACTCATATAATCCTAGATCTACATTTCTTAGCCGGCGGCAAAGTGAAGCAGCTAGCCCCTGCCCCTGAGGGGATGAAGATCACTATTGAACCGGATGGAGCAGGGCTTGACCTGGCACAGATATTTCTTGAGGGGTTCACTCTGTTCAGTTTAACTCTTCATATATAGCCATGATTCTCATCATACTGCTCGTGCTAGCGACTACATCAGTGGCACAGGGCGCTGAGACTGCCATGATATTGAATGCCAAGTAGGCCCACTTCCGGGATGCCCCCTAGTACAATCATTGGGTCAACCCCTTGCGGAGAAACATTTACGACCGCTTTCACCCACGTGAAGAGATCGAGCCTGTCTGCCACTTCTATGGTGTGGAGAGGGTAGGACGTGGTTGTCTGCTGGAGACACCTGCTCAGCATCAGATTCTCTGCATAACATGTGAACATACCAGAGTCTGCCGTGGAGCAAATGCTAAGCACTTTAGCATCCTGCCAGGTGAGCGTTGTCAAGGTAGATGGAAGATACTATGGGTGGTCCCATCATGCCGATGCGACTCTGGCAGAGACTACGTGTTTGTCTGAGCCTACACAGAGGCCGGCCACTGGCCGGTATCCTGAGAAGGTTCTCCTGGACATGTGGGATCCGGGAGAACACCATCTAGAGGCATACACCACCCACGATCGCATGTCTCAAATCCTATGCCCCAGGGATTGAGGGGGCGGTGAGGGGCCACGGACCATCGATCGGCTACCAGTTGAGGGAGGTGGTATCATTTTAATCCCGATACTACTACTAGGTAATACACTCGGTGCCATCGATACACATACTCAAAGAATCGCGTGCTACTATCACTTATTTTAATTGGAAATCATGAAAAGGTGATTCGGATAGCATTGCAGTGGATCCCCTCACACTGTGGAGTCCAAGGAAATGAGGAAGCAGACAAGATGGCAAAGGTGGGTGCAGAAGAGAATCAGACAGAAAACATGGTTACACATACAGAGATGAAGACTATCATCAAGTCACTCTATAGAACACCTCAATCAGAAGATGCATACCATCATCTCTCGAGGCCAGAGCAAGTGACCATTTTTCGTCTCAGAACTGGACATAACAGACTAAACCAACACATGTACAGGCGGTTCCACCTTACGACATCGCCCGCTTGTCCTTGTGGAGAAGCAGAACAGACCACAGAGCACATACTTCAATGTTGCAGTACGTATCAGCTGCTGAGAGAAGAGATCTGGCCTTAGTCAACCTCTTTTCTTGAAAAGCTGTATGGGCCTGTGGAAGAACTGCAGAAAACCACAGATTTCATCTTGAGAACGGCTCTCCAAGTGTGATACCAGCGATCGAAAAGAAGAAGAAGAATGAAAAGGTGATATCCGAATAATATCGTATTCTTAGCATATTAAAGATTTCTGGTCGTCTTATGTGCATTATATGTTCGTGGTTTGACGTATCGCTGCTGGCTCGGATGATTTGACACTGTTGCTGCTATGGCAGCTTTCTTAATGATTCTCTGATGGGATGAGATGTGACACGCTCACCTAAACCCGCATGTGCTGACTATAGCAATCAATTTCTCGCTCTAACACGCCGATTTCTGTCTATAGCACAGCCATTTCTAGCTGTAACCCACCCATTTCTACCTATAATCCGAACATTTCTATCTATAACCCGCCCAGTTCTACCTATAATCCGCACATTTCTAGCTATAACCCACCCATTTCTACCTATAATCCGCACATTTCTAGCTATAATCCGCCCAGTTCTATCTGTAACCCACATATTTCTAGCTACAACTCACCTATTTCTAGCTATAACATGCATCTTTCTAGCTATAATCCGCCCATTTCTAGCTATAACCCGTCCATTTCTATCTATAGCCCGTCCATTTCTATCTATAGCCCGTCCATTTCTAGCTATAAACCGCCCAGTTCGATCTACAACCCACCTATTTCTAGCTATAACCCACCTATTTCTAGCTATAACATGCATCTTTCTAGCTATAACCCGTCCATTTCTAGCTATAATCTGTCCATTTCTAGCTGTAACCAGCCCATTTCCAGCTATAACCCGTCCATTTCTAGCTATACACCGCCCATTTATAGCTGTAACCAACCCATTTCTAGCCATAACCCATCCATTTCTAGATGTAACCCGCCCATTTCTAGATGTAAGCCGCCCATTTCTAGCTATAACCCGCCCATTTCTAGCTGTAACCCGCCCATTTCTAGCGATAACCTGCCCATTTCTAGCTGTAACCCGCCCATTCCTAGCTAATACCTGCCAATTTCTAGCTATAACCTGCCCATTTCTAGCTGTAACCGCCCATTTATAGCTATAACCCGCCCATTTCTAGCTGTAACCCGCTCATTTCTAGCTATAACTCACCCATTTCTAATTATAACACGCATATTTCTAGCTTAACCAGCTCATTTCTAGCTATGCTGCACCCGCTTTTTCCCAATTTATATTCTTTGAATCATGAATTTCCAGAATTCCAATTTCGCAGGTATGCTTTTTAATGTTTTGAAACTAATTTGACATAGTACTGTTGCTTCCCATGGCAGCAAACACGTCCACTCAAATTAGTTTCAAATTATTCAACAGAATGTTTAGCAAATAATAAATCCATCAAAGACATACAATTCGTAAAGTTGACTGACTTCAATGTTAATGACGGGGCTAGATACGCCACTCATTACATATTTTGATCGTGACGTCAGCCTATGTTCGGGAAGGTGTTTCTCGGTGATTCCCATGTTCTGGAAGGTGTTTCTCAGTGATGCCCATGTTCTGGAAGGTGTTTCTCAGTGATTTAATGGGTTCGGGGAGGTGTTTCTCAGTGATGCCCATGATCGGGAAGGTGTTTCTCAGTGATGCCCATGTTCGGGATGGTGTTTCTCATTGATGCCCATGTTCGGAATGGTGTTTCTCTTTGATGCCCATGTTCGGGGTGGTGTTTCTCATTGATGCCCATGTTCGGGATGGTGTTTCTCATTGATACCCATGCTCGGGATGGTGTTTCTCAGTGATGCCCATGTTCGGGGAAGTGTTTCTCAGTGATGTCCATGTTCAGAAAGGTGTTTCTCAGTGATTCCTATGTTCGGGAAGGTGTTTCGAAGCGATGCACAGGTTCTGGCAGGTGTTTCTCAGTGGTCTCCAGGGTCCGGAAGGTGTTTCTCAGTGAGGCCCATTTCCGGGAATGTGTTTCTCAGTGATGCCGTGTTAGAGATGTTGATTATCAGTGATGCCCATGTTCGGGAAAGTGTTTCTCAGTTGTCTCCAGGTTCTGGAAGGTGTTTCTCAGTGATGCCCAGGTCCGGGAAGGTGTTTCTCAATGATGTCCATGTTCGGGAATGTGTTTCTCATTGATGCCCTTGTTCGGGATGTTGATTCTCAGTTATGCCCATATTCAGGAAGGTATTTCTCAATGATGCCCAGGTTCTGGAAGGTGTTTCTCAGTGATGTCCAGGTTCCGGATGGTGTTTCTCAGTGATGCCCATGTTCAGGAAGCTGTTTCTCAGTGATGTCAATGTTCAGGAAGCTGTCTCTCAGTGATGTCCAGGTTCCGGATGGTGTTCCTCAATGATGCCCAGGTTCGGGAAGGTGATTCTCAATGATGCCCATGTTCAGGAAGCTGTTTCTAACTGATGTCCACGTTCCGGATGGTGTTTCTCAGTGATGCCCAGGTTCGGGAAGGTATTTCTCAGTGATGCCCAGGTTCGGGAAGGTGTTTCCCAGTGATGCCTATGTTCGGGGTGGTGTTTCTCAGTGATGCCCATATTCGGGAAAGTGTGTCTTAGTGATGCCCATGTTCAGGAGGGTGTTTCTCAGTGATTCCCATGTTCGGGAAGTTGTTTTGGAGCGATGCCCAGGTTCCGGAATATGTTTTTCAGTGGTCTCCAGGTTCTGGAAGGTGTTTCTCAGTGATGCCCAGGTCCGGGAATGTGTTTCTCAGTCATATCCATGTTCGGGAAAGTCTTTCTCAGTGATTTCCAGGTCCGGGAAGCTGTTTCTCAGTGATGCCTATGTTAGAGATGCTGATTCTCAGTGATGTCCATGTTCGGGATGCTGTTTCTCAGTGATGTCCATGTTCCGGAACGTGTTTCTCAGGAATTTCACAGGTTCGGGAAGGTGTTTCTCAGTAAAACCCATCTTCGCGATGATGTTTCTCAGTGATGTCCAGGTTCGGGGAGCTGTTTCTCCTTTTCTTGGCAGGACATGATGCTAATCAACGACCCTATACGTTTCTCGCATATACTTGTGATTAACTATCTAGTAATAGCGCAAAGCTAGAGAACTTCATTCCGTAATTACTCTGAGAATGTGGTGACAAGTAATGTGCTAAGCTCCTAAAGCATCTTTCAATTCGTGGGTCATGGCTTAGACCGTGTTCTCACTAGAGCCTTAATCAGGAATAACTCCGCACTGACGTATGACGTTATTCCTGATTAACTCTCTAGTGAGTACACGCGCTTAGCCTTTACTGTCACGCAATCGGTGGAAACCTTGGTAATCTCCTTTATTCTTTGTTCCGTTTCGGCACCCATCAGTATAATTAAATGGATAGCTGTGTAAAACCTGTTGTAGTTACGCCATGCGTATGAATTATATGTTTTTACTAGTTAATGAACATTATGTTGAATATTTTGAAACTAATTTGACTGGGCGCTGTTGTAACGCCATCAAGTCATATTAGTTTCAAAATATTCAATAGCTTGCCTGTATATCTGTAAATTGATAGTCATGGAGTTCAGGGATCGATCCCGACACGAGCGAGGTGTGGGTGGAGCATAGCTAAAGATGGGCGGGGAATAGCTAAAACTGGAAAGGTCCATTACATCTTTTCTCAAATTAATTGGGATTCGGAGAGTTAAATCGTTACAACACACGCAAACTATACATGGGCGGGGGAAAGCTAGAAATGAGCGCGATATAAATAGAAATCGGCGAGCTATGGTTAGAAATGGGCTGTCATAAATAGGAATGGACGGATATAGCATGGAATGGATCCTGCTATTGGAGAATAGCACATCAATATAATGTTGACGCTGAGGTGTGAGGTTATCGAACACATCGTCCACACATCCACCCACCCACCCGCTTCACACCCGCCCGCCCGTCAGTCTGTCCGTCCATCCGTCCGTATAGGCGTCTGTCCGTCCGTCCGTCCATCCACAGCTGTATCTCTACTGATCCGATCTTGGTCAAATTTTAACACAAGACAGGGTGCTATGGTGGAATGCTTAGCACAGGAAAGGTATTACTGCACAATAGAAAAGGATTGGGCTCGATTCAGAAAATTATCAAAATCTGAAATTTAAAAATATTAAACAAAGCGTGAGTGGGCGGGTCTGTAATCTCTGATTGCTCGTGTATAGTAGCAACTTCTGCTTTTATATCTCATTTTCTTAAATCGGTTGACGTCTGTTGCTAAATTGCATGTGTTCGTACGCTGGCAATTAGATACTAAGTGATTCCCGGCACAGAATGCACACTGTATATACACAGCGATACAACATAAAACTAGTCAAGTCAAGTCAATAACAATATTAATCAATTAGTGACAGGCCGCGTAAACCAACGCTGGTGGTGACGTAGTTGAATGTCAAGCGCAAGAACTGTATGATATGCATAAGAGACCTCTATCCATCTATCAGATGACGTCAGAATGAACTACATAACGTATAGCATGACGTCATAATCAATTAGAGCATGGATGGCTCGATATTTAGTCTGGGTTAAATGCGAAATTTTGTACGAATTGTATGTCTTTGCTATTTAATAAACATGCAGTTGAATATTTTGAAACTAATTTGATATTCCTCTGACAGCAACAGCACCCATTCAAATTAGTTTCAAAATATTCAACAGCTAACCTATATCTTCTTCTGGAAATTGAGATTCAGGGAGTGCAGCACTCGATTGATCTCAACGTGAGTGAGGTGTGGGTGGAGCTTAGCTAGAGATGGGCGCGCCATAGCTAAAACTGGAAAGGTCGACTATATGAAACCTGGACTCTGTGAGCTGTTGCTATCTGAAACAACAGCTATAACCATCCTTGTATTTAAGCTACATTCCTTACAACTCAACGTATGGTGAACTAATGGTGTCACTGAAGGAATCTCTTGATGTTTCTTAACCAGTACGAATACTAACACTGACATCCTGCGTTGTTTGAGTATTTTGCGCAATGCCTTAATAGCAAACGTTACTTGATATGCCAATCAATGGAGGAAACTCTTCAGAAGATATTCAGTCTATTTTCAGGAAAGTTACTCGCCATGCTGAGGAATCGCTTGCAGGGTTATTAACAGGTTAAGGTCTTTTGTTGTGGACAACATTCCATTAACAATCCATCAGATAATGACCAGATCTAGCTGTGACAAGGCCGGTCTAGATAAAAGCTAATTTCGTCTAGGTAGGATAATCACTTCACAGGGTTGTGAAGGCGGATAGAAACTGTTCATCTCCATGTGCGATAACATGCATCCGATATCTGTATCTGCATAGGAACTCCAAGCGACGTTTCTACAAACCATTACTACAAACGTTGTCGTCCGATGTTAAATATGCCTACTGGTTATTGAGTGTACATTTTCACAGCAGGTAGCAGCACAATAAATCGCTATGTCTCTTTTTGTCAGTTTGTTAGTCTGTCACAAAAGCTTATTCCGGGATATATTGATCCCTGGCTCAGATTTTAACAGAGCGGTGGAATTTATCCTGCAATACGATTTCCAGACGTTGACCATGATCCGGATAAAAGAACCCGGATCCGGAGCACATCAAATCTTAGATCTGTGGATATTTTGGAAACTACTAGATCAATTTGGCTCAAATTTTAACACAGGAAATGGTGTGACCATAAACTAGGATACCACACATTGGGCGTAATCCAAACGTATCCGGAGAATCCGAAAAATAAGGAACCGAGATTCTATCGACCTTGATAATCTCAATTTGTTATTCTCAGGAAATAGTTGCTGAATACTACGTCTGCGCACACATTAAGTCTACGTGCATGTTGGCCAGCGTACCCATGTGTGTGCATATAAATGTGTATATATGTGCGTGTGCGTGTACGGGTAGCGGGTAACGCACAACCGCATGCACGTACGCGCTCGCGTGCATGTGTGGATTCCTGCGTTCGTATACCTGCATACTGTTGTAAATGCGTGCGCGTGTGGAAGACGTGCATAGATGTGCATGCGTGCGTGAATCCATGTGTGCGCATGTGTGTGTGTGTGTGTGTGTGTGTGTGTGTGTGTGTGTGTGTGTGTGTGTGTGTGTGTGTGTGTGTGTGTGTGTGTGTGTGTGTGTGTGTGTGTGTCTGTGTGTTTTGTAATACTCTATAATTGTTAATAGATAACAGATTTCTGGTCAGTGATCCATATTGCTCCCTGGATAGCGGAGGTGTGAATGCTGTGATGTAGTTAATTCTACTGTTAACGTTGAGGATAAATACGAGTACTTATGTGCGCAGACTTTGTGACTTCGCATGATCTAGTGATGCCTTTATTTGGCTTTCATATTCTGACGGAAAGATGGATACGTTCCCAAATAAAGCCCCGCTAAGAACCAAATCAAATTACGCTCCATTTCCAAGACATGTAGGATCGTACGGTAGCTATGCACAATCAATGGCGGGATTCGACTGTGAGATGGCAATCCCATGCACCACGAGTTGCTATTTGCTATTATTGCGTGGACAGTTGGATGGGTGGGTTTATGTCACGAAAATGGGCAGGGTAGTATGGGAATGGGCGAATGTAGTATGTGCTGCTGATATGGCAGAAGACTTAATAGGTCAAATGTGCGCTTAAAGGCGGATACGAGTAATGTGAGGGCCTACGCGACCACTGGTGAGGGAAAGGTTAATACTACTGATATGGGTGGACAAGTGGATACTGTGGCAGGAGCAGGCTGGGCGACCAATATTGATAGAGAGTAAATAAAAGCATTGGACCTTTCCACTTTTAGCTATTCCCAACCCATCTCAATATAAGCTCCACCCACACCACGTCCATGTTGGGATAAATCGATCTCTGAACGTCCTGACTATCAATTTGCAGAAAACTATACAGGTAAGCTGTTGAATATTATGAAAGTAATTTGACTGGCTGCTGTTGCTGCCTATGCTGCCTATGCCAGCAACGGCGCAGAGTTAAATTAGTTTAGCCCGTCTTTTAACATACGATAACATTAAACGCCACATAGGGTCGTGATAAATGTAATTCCGATGCTTAGTGTTTTAATAAATTAAATATAAGTCTTGTTATCAAATCTATGATAGTTCATAACAAAAGTGCTTAGCTCAATATAAGGTTAATCATCTAAACCAGAGTTTGGGATGCGATGGGTGAGATGAGTGGGTGTGGGTAGTGGGTGGGTTAGTCGTCTGTTCGGCGGAGGATTTGCTTTATTGTCGGTCGAAATTGATAAATCAGTTATCACCAGGTCATCACAGATGCATCGCCGGGACGTCATTAAAGCTTCGTCGAGGAATCAGCGGTACAACACTGAGGCAGCATGAGGCGTCACGGGTTCATCGCCTGAAGTGACAATCACCAGGCTGTCACTGTCTTCGAGGCAGCAAGGATCTACGATATTTCTTAAGTATGGTGCTTAGCTTAATATGAGGTTAATCATCTGAGGCGGAGTCCGCATCGGGGTGGGGGTGGTGGGGAGTTGGGTTGATCGTTTGCTCCGTGGGAGATTTGTATTAGTGTCGCTTAAAATTCGTGGATCTATTATATATTAAGCGCGCCATCAGTTCATTGGAGCATCATTTAAGACATTTCCGAAGCATCACTGATGGGCCATCTAGGCATCGCGGGGGCATTACTGCATCACCACTAAGGTGTCACCAAACCTCACTGAGAGCCCACTGAGGCATCACGGGGCTGTCGTTTAGGCATTATCAAGCCGTCAGTGGTCGCCACTGAGATATCGCCAAGGCATCACCTAGGTGCCATTTAGGCATCGCTGGACTATCATCTAGGCGTCAGAATATGAATTTCGAAAGTGATAGTTTAGCCATGTGAAGAGTGGCAGACGATGCATGAATCGGCCACTCCTATTGGAATTAAAACCTCCATATATCGCCTGCAGTCTGGTGCTAAAGTAACTGTGATTCTTAAATGAATGCCAACCTTAAGGTATTTCTACATTTGGGCCCCGAGCATTATTTGCCATTAAGTGGGGTTGGGGCGGGGTTGGGTGTCAAACCCACAACTGGCGACAGCGCCTAGCATCGTAGCCCGCAGACGCTTACACCAGACTAACGCTGCAGGACATACATCCGTCTTTGTCGAGACGGCTTTCACGGGTGTGGGGTTTTTACGCACGTGGTCTCCGCGACCTGTGCACAGGCGAGGTACTGTGTGACTCACCGTCCACCTAAGTGACTATACAATTACCGTCAAAATCAGCCACCACAGAATTCCGCTGTGTGCCAGAAACCTACACTCATGAAATTCATACCCGTAAAGTTGCGGCGTTGGTCTGGTGGAAGCGATTGTGGGCTATGATGCTAGGGGCTGTCGCTAGTTGTGTGCTCGATGCCCCGCCAAGTCTATTCTGATGAATCCTCTTTCTATTGATCTCATTTACCGTTCCTTTCGTGTTCTTTATAGGTCATGTGGGTACGTTTCCGGCCATTGATATCCTTCCACGTTTCTTTGCTGATCAGCTTTGACTTAACCTTTCTATAGGAAATGAAATTAGTATTGAAATGAGCTGTATATCTAAATATCTTGAGAACGTGTTGGTGTAGCGGCGCGACCGGCTTGCGAGGATAAGTCAGTATAAATAGCCAGGATAGATCAACCGGATACATGAAGATGGGCTTTGATGTAGGTACGCCTAACAACGCATGGATATATAGAAAACTGATAATGATTTCTTAAGTTAGAATTCTAAATGAGTTCTTATATCAAATTGTCCATTAACTATGCAGGAGGTTAATCGAGTATGTGATTACAGTTTATCTAAAATCTTGAGTAGCAAAGTAAACCATTTCAAGCAGGTATTCTCAGAAGTTCTAATATTCAGATTCTAAACTATTGCGTAATTTAAGCGCTGCTGAATCTCTTAAATCTACCTTGACTAGAAGCTGCCTAACAGAAAAAATATTTCGTGAAATAAAATTTCACTTTTTCAGCAAATCATGTCTTAAATCTTGGAGAATGTGTTGTGTTTAGTCTGGCGCTGTGAAAGGCTAATATTGAGATTCGAGGACCTGAATGGAAAGTACAAATTAATATTACATGACGCTGTACTAATATGAAGTAAAATAAGTTTCATTTGGAACGAACACGAAAGGCCATTCATCTTAATATTAACTAGACTTGTTTAATTCACTTTACAGTAAGCCTACAGAATATGCTCCATTACCCATTGTACCAGGAAAACCCTTGTACCTACAATATTTCATATTTTGGCGTCATTTTAATGGGACAGATAGTTCGACGGTTTGATGAATGAGTGGATAAATGAATGGGCATACAGACAAACAGACGTACGGACGGACAGACCGATGCACGGGCGGATGGAGGAATAGACGCCTAGACGGACGGACGGATGTACGGTCTGATCGTGCGCCTCCAAGGTTCAGCGCAATTCTCTCGTCTTTCTCGTTATTATTAATCTTCGCTGCTGATGGAATCTCGATCTTTATGTGAATTCAACGAGCCATTGTGAGAAAACTGGCGATATCGTATTCACTATGTCTAATGGCATAGATTGGTTTCACTCAATGAAGTTTCACTGTCTGTTATTCTTTTTAATTATATATTGCAACGATATAACTAAAGCGAATTACAGACGGTGAAAATTATATTATATACGCTGTGTTTCTATGGAAGAACACTGGATTGTGAACACAGAATATATCTGAACATTCTCCCTGGATACCTGTTCCATGGCGATCAATGTATATTCAAACATTGCGCCGAGCGATGTATTCTCCTGATATTGCGCTATCTTCTATTTGCTTCACTAATCCGTGTTCTTCCATATAAGCGTAACTGCTTTTCCTACGTTGAAAGCCTAAATCAAACAGTGGCTATGTGTGGAGAATTGTTCCATTGTGTAACTCATATTCATCAAATAACTTTAATCAGAAGCAATTCAAACTATGCCCACCACTGGATCCTGAATCCATCCCCAGGCACAGGCCACCCGGGCCATCTCCACTAGGTCTATAGTGGCAGGTCATGTGTAGATTTATCCATAGAGACTGTCTAGTTAGGTTGTACTTGCTTTCATTTCCAAAGCACGCGTTTGGTGTCTGGGGTATTTTGCAACAAACTCCTTAAATTTGGGCAACTAATATGTCACGGGTCACTAACATATTGTCAATATATAATTAGCTCACCGGTATGTGACTGAGGATGGGTTAGCAGATGTATGCGAACTATGACCGTGTTTGACCTTTGACATCTGATGTCACTATCGACCGATAACATCATGATGACATCAGGTTCAGAAGAATTCAATCTGTCACTCAGATAAATCATAATAATCACTCATAATCAATTACGTCACGTGTGTGTAGGCTGACGTCACAATCATAATGCATAGTAAATCGCATATTACGCTCCGTCGTGAACATCTAGAAGTCCGGCAATTGTACGAAATTGATGTATGATGGATTTGCTAGTTAATAAACATTCTGCGAAAATTTTAGAACTAATTTGACTGGGCGCCATTGTAGCAGTAGGCAACATCAGCACACAGTTAAATTAGTTTCAAAATATTGAACAGGTTAACCCTGTATTGTTAACTTGAATTTGGGATTATGTGACTTCAGGGTGCAAACTATATAAATCAATCCGAACACGGACAAAATATGGGTGAAGCATTGATTGGTTACAGAATCTGATCGATTGAATTTCACTAGTTGCCACAACACCTGTACTTGCAATTACAAGTATCAATAAGACACCGATAACGATTCAATCTGATTAGCCCTTACCGCTCTGATGTCAATATTCTATCTTTTATTGTGTCAATAACATAGAAAATGGTGTACATCTTTCAACAACTTTGGTGGACGATGTTGCTGTCTATGACAGCATGAAAAGTGAACACCAGTTCATCTTTTAATACAATTTGAAAATTAAAGATTTTGACATAAGAGCGGTAACGGTTAAACTTATTTTTAAATGTTGAAGGACCAGATGTAATTATCTTTGCTTCAAATTTGGACTAGGGGCATGTTATCTGACCTGTCCTGTCAATCAATTGTAAGGCGTATGCGCTACATCACTGAAATTATATCAAGGTTATTTTAGAATATAATTATTTCACAAAGGTTGATAATATTTTAGTGTACAACTTGGCTAATTTAAAACCATTTTGAATTATGCCTAAAAGGCAATATTGGGATCAGCATGACCTACCCATATACAGAAACCCTGTTGGTGTTGTCAAGATGGGCTTCTCTTGTACATTAATCTTGATATGGTTCTGGAATGCGGATGTAGTAAGCTCGAGGTCAATAGCTCCAAATTAAGTTCCGTGTTTGTGATTGCCATTCAACGCGGTAATGGATAACTCCAGAATCAATCAAACATGACGGCATAATAAACTACGTCACGTGTAAACTGACGTCATTATCAATTACATCATGACTAACGCAATTTACTACGTAGTAAACGCTTAATAGGCGATCGAGTTGTACGAATTGTATGTCTTCAATATTTAATAAACATTATGTCGAATAGCCAGGGTGCTAATTGGCTGCCACAGAATTCATGGTAATTACTTAAGTTAACTGTCTATCGTCTAACGGCTGCATAGAGGGAATTGAAAACACCAAGATAAGGACATTAGTTTTAAGTACATTAATCCATCTCTCTCGCTCTCTCTCTCTCTCTCTCTCCCTCTCTCTCTCTCTCTCTCTCTCTCTCTCTCTCTCTCTCTCTCTCTCTCTCTCTCTCTCTCTCTCTCTCTCTCTTTATGTCGCAGTCATTCTGTCGTCTCGCTATTCTCTGTCTTCTCTTAGGATGTAGCTTGCGTGTAGCGAAAGGGCACTCTGGGCGGATCAGTGCAATAGGTGGTCGGCTATCGCTGTTGATAGGGGCAATATATATACAAGTTGGTGGAAATATAGTAAGTGTCCTCAAATCAATGGTGTACATATATGCTGTCAATACCTCTGTCCATAGTTGAAATTTGGCCTCCCATACCAGGAAATAGGCAAGAATCCAAATAAGGCCTAAACTATAATTGTCATCGGAATGTCATCATTGTAAATGTGCAGGAATTGTAAAGTAAGCGGTTTTATCTTAAATATGTACCATATGAAGAAATGCATTACAGAACTGTGCACAATCTATGACGGTATTTGTTAAAGTAGCGATTGCTAAGTTGTTAAGACCATATTGGTGGCATTCAAATGGGTGAAACGTAGCGAGCTAGCTGTCACTCGCTGATCAACGAGCATAAATTGTTGGCTGGCTAGTTAATGCAATTGATCTGACCACATTCGAACACCTGTGTTGCAATCAGGAACTATACGACGTCTTGTCATGCTTCTAATTATACGACTGATTTGAGCAACTGTAATAGTCTTCCTCCATCTTTGGTTCACACCAAGTTCAAGGTCACTGACAGTAGGCTCAAGAGTGTTCCAACCATTGGAATTTGGCTTACTCGTGCCTATCCAAAAGAAGTCGCGCTGGCTGCACTGAAGACCAACACCATCATATTGGACCAGAGGGCTCTCGCTAAGGACAAGAAACCGTTGCCAAAGAAGAAGGACTGGTTGCAGCTGGAGGATATTTTCAAACTATTGTAGCCGCAGAGCCCAATATATCACCACCAATGTCCCGTACATGCTTATTATGTAATAAGTCAGGTAACACGTTGTAGATATCGGATCGTCTTATGGGAAGTCATGACCCCGGTAGACGTCTTATATTTGCGAGTAAGACCTCAGTGAAATTTATGTTTGAAAATACCAGGTGAGCTAAGGACGGAATAAGCATCGTATTAGTTAGGTATAGATAGGAAGATGCACTGGATGACTTCAGCCAGTGCTGATGCTAGGATACAGTTTCGTGGAAAGAGAATAGGTTTCGCAGAAATAGAATAGGAACCAGATTGAAACTGTAGCTGTAAATTCATCACAATAAGTTAGAAGTTGGAATAGATAGGAATAGGACCGACGGTTCTGAGTTGATGGTATCTGTCAATAGATGAAGATAAAAGTTGTTGCTGTGGGATCGGCACACACTTTTATAATATTCAGCAGTAGTTTCGGCCAATAGTTTAGTAAATAATAGAGTGATAAGAATATATACGAATCGATGGGAATCGAGAGAAATTATAGGAAACAGACGGACATGTAGTGGATGACGGTCGGCATTCCGACTCCCTTAAGCAAGTACAACAACACCAGCTGGCAATGAGATCATACAGCTCATGTGCTTATTAACGTTCGCTTCCTACAGGCTTATCCAAGATAGGCAAGGGACAGGGCAGAGGCAGTGTAGCGTCCTGTAGGAATTAATAACATAATCGAAATTTGTATATCAACTATATGTCAATCAAAGGAAGGGATGCTACAACAACACATACCGTAGTGTTGTTAGTTAGCTGACAGATCGCATCAAAGCAGAACCAGCCAACACCGCTTTGACCCTGTTTTATAGTATCTCCCGGGAAGAGAAGCCCAGAGTTTGATTAGTCGGGATGACGTCATAATCAATGAGCATCGACTCAAACTTTGTGGCAGAGAAACCAAAGAAACGGAGTTTCAACGTGAATCGAGAGATAGGCGAACAGGGATTGGTCAGAACGACCAAAAGAGAATAGGGACAATCTTCTAGGAAGAGATAACCAGATGTTGATTGGGGCAAGAAGGCTGCGGACCAATCAAACTGTGGTTATGACTACCTAGAAGAATGAAAGGAATAGAAACTATGTATTACGATATATATAGATCTATATATCGTAATATGTATAGAAGTTATGAAAATGTGTAGGGTATATAATAGGCACTTTGTCTACTGAATCTTTAATCTTCACCATCAGTGATTCCGTAACAGTCTTGTTCCGTGAATAAGCTAGATAGTCGAATAGTACATCAATTTAGGTTGGGAGTAATTCGTCTAAGTTAGAAATAGGATCTGGTAAAAGTTATCCGAAATAAGTTAAGTAAAGTAAACCATTTCATAATTGTAGAAAGTATCATTTTATATTACGACAGTAAAAGTCGTCTTTGTTATATTAGTAGTAGTGTAGAGAATAAATCATCACTTAATTAATCCAGCATAGATCCGAGTTGAGTTTGTGATTATACTCCAGCAGCAAGGAACACACTCCTTGCCTTACCTGAGCATCTTCGAAAGTCAGATAGGCCCAGATTACTAATCAAAAATATCTTCATCACCATCAGAAGAGGCGAGCCTAGTAATCGCATCGCTGGTACTCGGAGAAGATACGTTGTCGCAGCAACCTATCATCATAAGTCTTCTCCGCGTAGCGGCGATAATTAGATAGTGACATTCGAGTAAGAAGATAGAATCGAAAATCTTCAACGTGAAGGTTGTCTCTCTGAAGCGGATCAGGGGTAAGCCTAGCTGAATGTCGTCGCACATTATTCTGTTTAAACAAAAAGCCTGTACGTAGCAAAATACATAGGATGACAACATGTGTGACGACCTCGTTGCGAACTCATTCAGAATTCGAGGACTGTATTTCTTGCATTGATAAATGCCTACTCACAGCATGACGTTACCATCGCTATATCTGGCATGGTCCGTGGCATTGTCTGGGTGATAAGACTTCTTCTCGTCTTCTCCATACGCGATGACGTACACCGGCAAACTGCACGTCACATCTGGATCCATCTGTAAATAATGTATGATTCCATTGTCTGAGACGCCATTCAACAAAACATGTGCGACATGCTAGCCATGTGACCGACAGGCCGACCGACCGACAGACCGACCGATAGACCGACCGACTAACAGACAGACAGACAGACCGACCGACCGACCGACCGACCGACCGACCGACCGACCGACCGACAGACCGACCGACAGACAGACAGACAGACAGATTTATACTAGTTGCGACTCGTAGCTAAAAACAAGCGAAAAATCCAAATTGCTAAACCTTTTTGCTTCGGTATATGTAAGCGATATAGGCCTACCACTTCGAGAGTGTCTCGTACAACTACTATCTCTTATCTACATTCTCACAATTGGTGAATGGTCTGGTCTGTGAGACCAATGCTTTTACCAATGCTTCAGGGTTTGTTCTGCTTGTGTCCGAATTGTAGGGTATATATTTGATGGATGTGCCGTTTATGTGCCGCGTCTAGGTGAGTTACTCCGTGGGGAAGGGGGTGAATGGCTTCTCATAACCTTTCGACTTAATTTATTAACATAGAATGCAAGAAATATTTTTCGCCAATGGACTGAAATTTCATCTATAAATGGTTCATATGTGCACCCTTCCATACACGTTATCTTTCTCAATGCATTGTAGACATAGATATAATGCAAATAGGCTATGTTTTGTAGCCCATCTCATTCTTTGTGAAGAGGAAATGATGTCTTTAATTTAATACAGTCGCTTCCTCTTGGCGACTGTAATGCATTCTTCTAAAGGTATATTGTCAGTGGAATGTCCAGCTGTTGATCATCCTGTCTACTTCCCTTTCATTGTTACGGCCAAATTATTATATTTTCACAACATATTGGGTATCTGAGACTAGTTCACGTCTTTGTGTTGTGTTTCGGCTTGGCAGTCGATCTGTTATTCTTTACCAGTCTCACAAAGACGTCTGCGCTTCTACTACGTTAGTACGTACGCACTTGTTCGTAGCGTATAAAGTCGGTTTGCCGGTCCGCTTGTCGGACGGCCTGTTATTGTTACATTTCTGTCAAAGCCATCTGTGTCGCAATGAAGATGTGTCACGTTTAGGGAAAGGTAGATAGATATATTCGCTGTTAGATCTATAGATTCTATGTACGGCATCATGAGTTTAAACCCGCTACTAGCATCTGATCTTTTGCGGGCACTCGCTAGAAGATGCAATTTCAAAAGCATTGAAAGCGTAAAAAGAGATTTTACGGCAGAACTGCACCGTTTCACAGAGAGCGCACAAGAACAGTCGGTTACAATCACCGTTGGCCCACATTTATGCACCCTAAAAGTGCTATGTTATGGTCATGCCAGTAGCTGCATGGTTGCATACATTGGAAAAAAGTCTGGAAGTATAAAGTGAACTTGAACATGTAGCGTTACTATAATTCTTTGCAGCTTATCCATTCATCAACTGACGTCTTATGAGTGATGATAATATGACGTCATAATTAACTAAGTGACGTGTAGGATGGCGACATATTTTATTATGGTATGAATGACTCGATTTAGTCCGTCTTTAACGCTTAATAGTCCGACACGTTGTACGAATTGTAGATCTTTACCATTTAATAAACATTATGTCGAATATTTTGAAACTAATTTGACCGGGCGCTGTTGCTG
>CM067360.1:48602264-48682264 GCA_034401795.1 Chaetoderma sp. LZ-2023a
CATTGTTCATGTCGGAGCTAGATACGTTACTGCGTATCGCGACGTCAACCGACATGAGACGTAATTCAAATATGATGTCATGTACTTGAGTGACGGATCCAATCCCTCCACTATAATTTGAGGCGAACACCCGAATCCCATGCAGGTAAACTGTTGAATATTTTGAAATTAATTCGACTCGTTTGCGTGAGGAAGCGGGGTAGGTAGGTGTAGAGTGTTTCTGCCTATCAACAGAATAGTTATTAAATCGTAAATCCATCTAGGATATAGCCTACAATTCGTACAATTAACCTTTCCAGGTTTAGTTATGGCCCGCCCATCTCTAGCTAAGTTCCACCTACACATCGCTCGTGTTGGTATCGATCGATTTCTGAACGTCCTGAATATCAATTTCCAGAAATGTATGCAGGTAAGCTGTTGAATATTTTGAAACTAATTTGACTGGGTGCTGTTGCTTCCCAAAGTAGAAACGGTGCCCAGTCAGATTAGTTTCAAAATATTCAACAGCATATTTATTAAATAGCAAGGACCTGCAATTCGTACAACGTGTCGGACTATTAAAGGTGCATATTCACAGCAAAATTAATGAAAATAAACTTGTTTAAATTATATACTTTTAGAGGCTTAAACTGTGAGCCTATATGTAATGAAACGAAATAAATCTTAACATATGATGATTTCATGCCATATAAATTAATCTAATTTTTTAAGTTGCGAAACTGAAATAGAGGCTCGTGCCTCTATTTCAGTTTCGCAACTTAAAAAATTAGATTAATTTATATGGCATGAAATCATCATATGTTAAGATTTATTTCATTTCATTACATATAGACACACAATTTATGCCTATAAAATAATACAATTTTAACCATTTTATTTTCAAGCATTCTGGTGTGAATATGCACCTTTAAGTGTTTAAGACGGAGTAAATCAAGTCATTCATGTTGTAATTGACTATGGCGTCATCCTGCACGTCACATAGTTAATTATGACGTCATATGATGGATGGATGAACTGGAAAGCTTTGACCATGTTTGGTGTCGGTCAGTCCAAAAATAACAAAGCGTGGTTAAGATACGAGTTCCATTACCGCCTAGAAACCCCTGGCCTATGCACAGCCAGTGCCCCAACACTTACCGTGTGGGATTGCAGGCACGGTTACAACCAATGTCTACCGTAAACGCTCAACCAATACACTAGACATCTTCGTATATACCCCAAGCGACAGGCCAAGCCAAGAACTATTTAAAGGTAATATGAAAACGATACATAGCCAACACTCCAGTATACACAGAAGTTGTGGCTGCAGCCGCGGCTACAGATGCTGCTGCTGCTGCTGCTGCTACTACTACTACTGCTGCTGCTGCTGCTGCTGCTGCTGCTGCCGCCGCCGCCGCCGCCGCCGCCGCCACACCACCACCACTACTACTACTACTACTACTACTACTACTACTACTACTACTACTACTACTACTACTACTACTACTACTACTACCACTACAACGACTACTACTACTACTACTACTACTACTACTACTACTACTACTACTACTACTACTACTACTACTACTACTACTACTACTACTACTACTACTACTACTGTTAAACCGCCCATTAGTGGAAGGTCCACACACCTAGGACAACCGCCGGCCCCTAGTAACACAGTTTGAACATCCTGACTGGGCATATCCGTGATTCTCGCTTGAGGGTTGCTGACGGCTCTTGATGCTGATTGTTGCTGTTTGTCAAGAATGCAACAATTCTAGGCATGAATTGTCCTCAGTTCTCTGTGGAGGGTATGGATGCACCATATGGATGATGGCTAGTGATCGAGATGAGTATGATGACGTGAAATCTGGTCATAACAATGTTGATAACGATACATATATTATAGTAGTACTTACTTATTAGAAATATTGTACATAGGTTCTCTATAAGACTGTCGTATTTTTATGAGATAAACTTGATTGATAGTGCCACTATTACTGATGGCGTACACGGTCATACACAGAACGAGCGTGATATGATTGTGGTCATCTGTACCATACTAAATCTGACTGGCAAGCGAGGTGAGATAAAATAGCGCAAAACAGAGAATTAAATTTTATACTTTGAGCAGTTGTTTAAATATTAACTCATATAAATGTAATTCAAACGACTATTAGTTTATTTTGAATAGTTACTCACTTCTAGCCATAAAATCTCGAACTCTTTCAAAGTGAATGAGAAAAGTGGATAGGGCCTACATCAATCAAACTGTTAACAAATTTAATGCACTTCATAGCTCATAATATGCATATAATATAATTTATATAACCTTTGTTTAAACCTAACATATTCATCATTGTAATGGACTTTACGATGCAGTTATAAGTTGTATGCCCTATTAATTATTTTACCAGACGGTAGTCAGTGTAGTATATAAAAGTCCCGATACATTCGCTTCCGGTACATTATTTCATATTCCAAAGACCTTTTTTGTTATTTCAAATATTTCAAACTGCATTGGATTTTAAATAACATATATAATCACATTGCTACATTAACATCAATATTTCGTGCTACGCTTCGACCCATGACCCAAGTGAAATAAACATGCTGTCACCCAGTCGTATGTCTTTGATGAATTTATAATTTAATGCGCATTCTTTTGAATTTTCTTAACTGTTCAGACTTGGCGATAGTGCGATTTCAAAACAGCCATACGGCTAAGCTATTGCAAATTCAAATGTTAATTTGATTGTAAATTATCGTAGTTCTGGCGAGAAATAAATAACTGCAAACTAAAGTAATGTGGAAACATTCAACATAATATCGTATTCAAAGCGCAACAGCTATATGCTCAGGGAATTTAGAATTTAACTAAGGAATGAGAGAATTAAACAGGGCACCTCTAGTAGGAGGGTCTGTTCATGGCATTTGGATGGGTGTCTTTCCCCTGGGAAATTGTACACATGAGATTCGTTGAAAATCAATTTCCTGCATTCTGAGTGATAAAAAATATCTGTTTCGCGCTAACACATTTATCAATATGATCTACGCACAATGCATACTACGGATGTGAGGGTAACATGGTGCTAGTGACATACATAGGTATACGGGTCAGATCCATCAAGTGCTGACAAATAGAACCGCCACTTTCATTCCAAACATGCTTCTCAAAACATCTGCTTTTCGAAAAGATGGTGGATGCCCCTTCTCCGCCCAGAGTCACAACATTACCCACCCACCCCACCCCTTCGCCTACCCTATGTGGCATATACCTAATGTCGCTACTTCAGAATGAGGGTTGGCCAGTTGTAAGAATGGCTTTCCACAATATATAGCATGGTAGAACATGCTGATGTTGTTCTAACGGAAACTGGTGACATCACAGTCAATTTCTCAGAACGAATCCTCACTGCGCAATAAGCAATCTATCATGTCAGAGAGCTTTTAAATAGTTACCTCTCTCTACACGGGCTTTGGTGAAACTAATATGTATCCTAGACCACAATATTATATTGAAGCGATTTTGACATGTTCAAATTTGGCAGGTAATATTTTGAGGCGGGTTTATGGAACCATCATCGTACCGGAATAAAATTCAATACATAAGCAAGGATAATTCAAAGTCTTTTGAAATCAACAAATTTCATCACATCTAGGCTGATGTCGCAATCAACATGCATAATGGATAACGTATCTAAGTCCCTCATGAACATTGAATAGTCCGTCAAGTACGAATTGTATGTTTTACTATGCAATAAACATTCTTTTGAAGATTTTGAAAATGATTTGGTTGGGCGCTCTTGCTGCGTTGGGCGCTCTTGCTGCCATATTGCATCCTTAATACAGAGAATCCCAAATTCAAGGAAACTAGCATATACATGTAACTTGTTGAATATTTTGAAACTAAATTCAGGGGATCATGTTGCTGCATATGGCAGCAACAGCGCCCAACCAAATCATTTTCAAAATATTCAAAAGAATGTTTATTGCATAGTAAAAACATACAATTCGTACTTGACGGACTAGGCAATGCTCCTGAGGGACTTAGATACGTCATACATTATTCATATTGATTGTGACATCAGCCTAGATATGATGAAATTGGTTGGTTTCAATAAAGTGTACGATTTGAGTTTTCGACACAGACCTCCTAAGATGAGTCATCCCCAATAAACAGAAACGATTAAGCGACGACCGAATATGAATTGAGTATAGACATGCACGAGACGAATGGTTTTGTCTACGAAGAGATAGAATAAGATACACCAGCGCGCATGCATTGATGGGTTGTCAGATTGAAAGATCCGGTGCTTACATGAAAAGCCTAATTTCTAGCCATTTGTAAAAAAAATTAATTAATTAAATAACATAGAATAATAAAGATATAGTGGAAGGGAAAGGTTCCGATGTTGATGTTGAGGAGGGATAATTCCCGATTAGGACAGGAATCTGTGTGGATTTACTATATAATTTCAATAGTGACAGCTCGGGACATAGTAAAATAAGTAAGTCTTGTGTAGCAGTCAGCCCTTTTAGTACGAATACATCAGCGTTATTCCCTCCCGTGTTCCAAATATTTAGCTTTTATTTAAAGTTACACATGAATCCTACTTGGTGCACGAAACCTGATTCATCTAGTATTAGTGGTATGGTTGGCGTACATATCACATGCGCCTTAATGTTTAGAAACATTCAGAAATAGCAATAAACATATGTTGCCCGTTATGAATCAGGTGCTCGTCTTGCAACATCTTATAAAGGTTTAGTTTAACTACTTAGTATAAGTTATCGCGTTACCACCATAGCTCACTAGCATTCCGACTACGTTTTGGGATAACATTGGGGGAATAATTAGACTTGTAATCCCCGGAGATAGGATCGTGGATACCTGCCTGTCTATCTAGTCTTCTTCCGGACAATGGCCTATGTAGCCGTCTTGCGAACCTGAGCCCTAAAAATCATCATATTAGCTAGGTACGGTGAACAGAATAGATCAGTCAGGGACATAAAGAACGTAAGCACGTAAGCTAGACTCAATATATATTCTCATGGCAATTGCATTGGCTATAAATCGGAAATGAAAGATTACTAATAGATTTAGATGTTATAATAGAGGATAAAATACATTTGTTCCCAAAATTCGGGTGTCAAAAAGCCGCATACAAATCCATAATTAGCGTGCTCAGAAATGCTCGCTTTAGACTGACGATACTTAGGCAAAAATAACAATATACAAGAGTGTTGAGAGCCATTCGGAGTGCCAGGACACATCGTGCAAGAAAGAAAGAGATGGGAACTGATTTGTCCTCTCCCTGTAGCTTCGTAATACTGTAAAACCAAGCACCACTTGCGACTTAGCGGGACAATCGCGAGGACTGTGCAATAATTTAGGCCTGTCGTTTCCCGGAACAACATTGAATCCTTTCTAATGACGAAAATTGTGCGTTTCGCTAATTCACATTGTGGCACTATATAAATGTCGTCTAGCAATCAGCAACATATGTGTAACTACCATAGCAAATTGCGTGAATTCGGTCACACTGTTTCAGAGGAGATATGTGGGCGTACAGGTGGACAAATAGATGGTTGGACAGACAGAGAGGCGGATGTGGATGATTGCAATATCCCGGTAACCATCGACAAGTGGCAACGAGATACTATCAATTGTTTCATTGTCACGTCCGTGGTGGTTCCGCCTACTATTGTGGCTCGTGCCAATATGGCAAGATCGTGTTGTACTGGTATCGTGTGTGGTCAATGTCACTGTCCGGAATGGATTATTTAAGTTTTATGTTTATCAGAGTGTCTCTGACATTATGAATATGTCGGGAATGCCATGCCGGGAATAGAAATTATAATATCTATCTTCACTCGCCAGACAAAACGATCACAGTCTCTTACAGATAAGCTAAATGTAAATGGACATATAACGCTCATTTTATATGCAAATGATGGAATACCGTAATGGAAATGGTATGTGCCAAGACATGGCCCAAACACGGCATCATCCATTTACTGACTGGTCATCAATTCTCTGTATGTTCGGTTTTCTAAATGCTTATGATCAATTGAATGGCTGGAGAATGAATGTTAGCGCGTAGGGTTCAGAGCGAGATTTACTCAGTATACATATTGGTAGTCGGGGACGAATGTCAATTGAGAAAGACAAATTTACTCAGTAGAAATGTGCTTTGAAATTAAATTATCGTCTATTCCCAAAATGATCATTCTAAATAAGTGATGGATATCATTGAATAAACTGACTGTAACATGCGGAGATGTGATTCTAAAAATAGTATGCTCTGGTCGTTATCTATAAGGAAGACTGTCTTTACACAAATTTTGTTCACGGAATTGGCAAATAGCTGTGTTTATTGGTTCAAATCAAGACAGACAGCTGCTAAACAGCGGCCAGACAGATTATATATATGGCTTAGCATATTTTTAATGTATTGGCGTTTATATGGAACGATCCCAACATCATTGAATCCGAGCCATCGTTGCTGATAGACAAACAACATTCGGCTTAATTCAATATGCGTATTTATATTAAGAGAACCTGGCTAATGTGTCACCGCCTCGAGTAGTCCTGGAAAAGCCAAAGCAGCACTCGTCTTAACATGAATAATGGAACGAGGCGAGATTTATGTAGTTGTGTTATCGTACTCCTGTAACACGGATCGACCGGACGGGTACGGACCGTCCCAGCCAGGTTGGGTGCGGGACGACCGTTCCGGGTGCGCTCCAAGTAGGATAGTACGGTTGGCTGGAGCATCCTGCTTCTGACGTCACGAGTAGTATAAAAGGGACGAGAAAACGAGAATCGAGAGCATCATCGCGTGGAAGCCGACTCGTCAAGAAGACAGCTGGACCAGCGCAGTGCTAGACGCGGGAGAACTGCTAACTGACTGTGGTACCTACATCACAGCAGTGCCTTTCGGAATTGAGATCTCCTGCGCCGGTAAGCAATCTTAAGACATCCGCGATACGAATTTTGGATGCTTCCAGATGACCATCCAGGATGAATAATAAATTAATATAAGAACTCCCTTTCCGGAACTTTCTTAAAGGAGTTTCCTGTGGATGGGCCTTGCGGGCCCGATGTGTTTCTACGGGATGTAAAGCTGATGGCGATTCTTGCTGGATAACTCGCCGGAGCATGCTGAAATTTGGTATCACACTTCCACGTTGCATGTCGCATGTGTTAATTAACTTTTAGACAATAGTCTGGTGGGACTCTGCTTGGTGCATCGCAAGAGCTATGCGACCTATCCCGTACTGTGTAACCAGTTATTGTACATTCATATTTAATTACAAATATAGCCCTCTTTGTTAATGGGCAACTTTCAAGCTACCGTCTGGAGAGTGGGCCGCATCAACAGGCTGCCTGCGGAAATCTTCCCTGCGTGCAGGATCGTGCCATCTTGCGCTACTCAATTGTAGCATATCAATTTCAGTGATTTATGAACTCTTACTGTACCAATGACCAATAGGTACTCAAGTAACTATACTATTGTGCATATTATTATTTCCGTAAATGGTTCTGATGACCAATAGATACCTACCCAGTCTTTCCGACCGCATTTTTATACTTTCTGTTTCTTACTGTACATATTATTTAACAGCACCGTAAGGTCCTATGATCTGTGATATATCGTTAGCACTGTGTTAGTTAGTTGTGCATCTGGCAAGTGGCCATCCTAGTTATTATGTTTTGTTTCTATATGAAAACTCTAGGGCGCATTACGCTAGGCTATACTATACAGCAACATTATATCTGCACCACTATATTCCCCCAGCATCAATTTTACACTGAGGTCACTGATCATGCTCCAAATGTTCGAGCCTGACATGTGACCGACTAAACCTGGCTATTCTTGACAGGATAGGTTTAAGGTAGTTAGGGACAATCTCTCCACAATAAGGCTGTAGTGGATATCTAACACCACGCGCTGGCTAGGTTGTGTAAAATTGGCCTCTTATTAATATCGAGTGATTGTCCCTTTCTACGCTCCTCCAGCCGCAAGGCGTAATAATTGTCTGACGTTAGCAGGATCCGACTTTGGGAAACTATTGAGGTTTCCGAGCGGTGATAACTAAAGTGTCGATTTACATACACCTCCACCAGTATCCTCTGATACCAGTTAGTTTAGATTCCCCCGCCAATGTAGGAAGCACTGCGAAAAGAAATTATATTATGTGGCTTCGCCCTGCGGTGTATCTCTGGACATTCTGGAACTTAACCCTAATGACAGGTAATATGTTAATTCCGTAACACACGGGTGATGGACGAGATGCAGATCTCCATCTAACTCGTTGTATTGGCTGGATGAGGTATTAGAACCCACCACATCAATACGGGAAGGTCACTAGTGATGGATATCTGTCTCTTACTCCCCACCATAAATGATATTGCACTTTCTAAATTGCTTTTGTGAACTGTAAACTTGTTCTAGTGATGTTATATGTCGCTATGGTGGAATGGTGACCGGATCTTCATATGATTCTGGAGCTATTGCTCCATAACATGTACATGCCCTGTCTTTCTGTGGAAGATGTTATGCGGGGCGAGCTTCGGGAAGCTGGGCATCTTCGCCAGTTAGATATCTGTGTCTAAAGATAGGTAGGAATCACTGCCACTTGCGGCTAAAGCTTGAAATTGTATCGAATAACCAAATGGTAGGTTAGAATGTAGCAGAAGGCCTGCATAAATAAAGCGGCAGCTACCAATACAGTATCTTTGGACCTACATAAGGCTGGGACCTGTGAATTATTCTGAAATCATCCAACCCGTCTTCACGTAAATCAGTGTGCGTCACATTAATTATGGCTTCACTGGGATTGACTAGCACTTAGCTTTTTGTTTGAAGAAAAGAGTGGCCCTTTTTGCCATCTGTGTGCGTGTGTGCGTGCGTGCGTGCGTGCGTGCGTGCGTGCGTGCGTGCGTGGGTGCGTGCGTGCGTGCGTGCGTGCGTGGGTGCGTGCGTGCGTGCGTGCGTGTGTGTTAGGGGTATAATTGGTTTATATTAAACTATTAAGTAGCCTCGTTATGATGCTCCCGATGCTCCCTTGCGGGGATACCTCTGCGGATTTACGAGTCTGTGTGGTACCTTCGGCGAGACCACGCAGAAAGAACACCGGATAGCTCTATGTACGGTATTATTTGCTCATTACTGTCAAATGAGTAGCATTGTTTGTATAGTTATTAATTGTGACTGTTTAAATATATTATCATGTCCAGACATTTAAATTAGTTAATTGACAATCATACCGGTGACACAAACAGTTGGGATGAGACCGTGAGGCAATGGTCGCACAGCCCCACTGGAATGTGAATGCTCCACAAGCTCTAGAGGCTCGTCTTTGTACCTTCCGGAGAGACGCGATACGGGATCCGCAACCCCGAGAACCGCAGCTAACCAGCCCTCCAGCGCATCCTGTGCATGCAGTGCAACAGAGTTGAGCAACATGGCGGACCAGCACGTATCCCCGCGAGCTACAAGTGGTGCCTGATGTGGGGCTTGAACGAGAAGCGAACCCACGCCAACTCTCAACACATGTGAGTTTCATTCTCCTTCATCAGACAGCCAGCTCTCCCTAGACATGGAAGTAGCATTATGTGATGGACGAACTGCTCACATGCTCACCGACTATGCTAATGATTTCCCCGGTGCGGAACATCCAGCACTGCAGTTACCTGAGTTTTCACCGATCAGCGAGGGGACATTCCGTGATGTCTCGCAGGCAGGAACTCAATATATAACCTTGTCGGATATCCACGATATGCACCCACCATTTACAGATCATGGACGACCACGACACAGACCTCTATGGGGGCATACCTATCCTTGACAACCATTATGTTCGCCAATGTCAGCACAAGGTGACCAATGGCCAGACACTCATGTACCATATCCCGCATCTACACCATTACGTACGTGGTTACCAATGGGACCACGATACGAGCCGGAAGATGCGGCAACACCCTTCCAGCAATACACCAGAAGACCATCACACAGCACACACAATCCCCGTCAATCACCTGCACCGCCACCATCTGAGGAACATCCATTACAACATCCAGTAGAGTTTCTGTGTCGTCTACATAGCATGCCTCCACCAGTCTATAGACCAACACCTGTCTATGGACCCACATCAGAGTGGTATTCCGCGGAGCCAACATATCGGGCACAGCACCATCGACGGGACACGGCATCATCATTATCATCAGGGACATCGACAGGAAACACCACCAATACCAGAACAACCACCAACATCCAGACCAGCCTCCACGTTTTCATCCGTCTCCCTAGCACCACCATCACCTGGATTAGCGCCAATCACTTCTCATCGTGGACATGGCTGGGTCATTCTCCCCCCAACCCCACCCCCAGAATTTAGTGGTGAGAATGATTGGGCTAACTATAAAGTTCGGTTCGAGATAATAAGTCGCACAAATCGGTGGACGGATCGACAAATGGGAGACTATCTGGCCGCAAAGCTGTCCGGGAAAGCACGGCAGGTCCTGGCGGATTTGGGCACAGACTACGCACCAACATACACGGAGTTGGAAAGCGCATTGTCAGAAAGATTCGGTGACACGGCCCTCGGGGAAACAAGTCGGTTGCAACGTAAGAACCTGCATCGACGTTCGGGAGAAACACTTCCGGAGTTGGCTAGTCGTATCCGAAGACTAGTTACCCATGCTTACCCCAGCACGAATCACGAGGGCGTCACACATTTACATATAGCCACCTTCATCGATACGTTGAGTGGTGAACCAGCCCTAAAAGAAAAACTATTCCTTACGGAGTATGGTAGTCTTCAACTGACAGCAACCATGGTTCGTATCAAGAACTTTTTAGAATGGGAAAAGAATAATCGCCGACAACTACACCCCATCAACGAAGTAAACGATGTGAATCTCGCCACCACTACCGACAACAGCACTGCATCTGCACCAACACAAGCATCAGACCCGCAAACACAATCTGATCAACCTATCAGTCAAAATCATGCCTCTAGAGGATGAGGGCATGGCTAATCTCATCGCGGAGACCACAACAACACCCCAGGATGCGGGAACCAGCACAACAACAACAATAGGCAAAACATGCATGATAGGTTAGAATAGATCACCAAGCAAATCTCAGCACTCACTAACTTATTTACCACCCTCAGCACCACAGTAGCTACTCAGTCAACAACAAGCCCAGCAACCAATATGGTTTCAACACAGCCACCGAACACATGGTTTGGATGTGGTCAGCTGGGACACTGGAATGAGCGATGTCCAAATCGCCTTCCAGAAATAACTCCAACCGCTGACAAATGTACCCCGCAGCCTGAGACCCCATTAAACTAACAAGGCGCTGATTACAGAGTCACTTCAGTTCCCATTCTCACAACCTGGCTCAACTGGGGCCTCTGAACATCAATGTCAGGTGGTCAATACAACCACTTATTCTCCTACGACAGCATGCACACACTCGCACATGGCTTCTTATATGTCGGTGCTAACGATGCATACTGGATCCGCAGTACTAACATTTCCTCCTGCCGGAAATTGTGACCCCGCAATTTCCGCATCTAACAAACCTTCTTTTCTCTGTAAAATGGCAGTGGTAAATTGTAGCAACTCCGCTGAAACAACGTTTATACAAGCACCACGATCCACCACCAAGGCACTTAACACTGGGTGTCCCTTGGTGGTTTGCAATTCACAAGTCCTTACAGCATCACCTACTACATCCAACAGCAACAGTAGTGATACAGATGGAAGTCAACAATCAGCATCCTGGACCCGCACGAAGGAGCATCGTTCGAAAGAGGGAAAACAACAATGCTGTCATTGCTTCTTCTGCCCATCAATCAAACATCCCATGATGCATTGTCAAAAGTGGCTCACACAGGTAGCCCTCATCCGTGATCGCACCAGTCCTATCCGCACTGCTGTATACACCAACTCACAGTGCACAGAAGCGACATCAACGACACTACCATTGCTACCCCCAGCTCCATCGTCGCCTAAGAAATCACAGCAGCAGCAACGACAGGTTGGCCCTTTTCTCACACAGCCACCAATTGCACTCATGGAAGCTATTCAGGCCGACTATGTACAGGATGATAGTGCACCAAAAATAATCCCGCATGCAGTATCATTGGAAACTCTTCCACAGGCACACCGCAAAGTAATATATAAGCGTTCTTGTCTGCTTAGTGGCGTTTCCACCAGTGCCACTGTTGACACTGGAGCTTCCATCACTGTTTTAACAAGCGCTTGTATGAGAGCATCCCACCTCATACGAAGCCACCACTTAAACCTACAAACATATTTATGCAAACAGCTACAGGAGCCGATGTTTCCGTGGCTTGTACAGTAAATCTCATAATACCGATAGAGGAGATGCAATTCATTCAGCGAGTTGTCATTGCCTCTATTCAAAACCATGCCCGGCTTCGTTCTGATTTCCTCAGTGCCAGCGAAGCTGTCATACATTGTAACAACAGGAATTAGACAAACACGGCAAACGTATACCCCTTGGACTGGAATCATCACTGTACGACATGTGAGCAGTGATTTTAGCATCTACAATCACAGTTGAGCTGGGACAGGAGAAAATCTTATGGGCTACATCACCACAGTTAGGAAACAACACACACACATAGCTATGCTGGAACCCAACCCTGAGTACATAATCACCTCACAATGCGCCAATCCCCAAATGATCATGGACACCACCAATAAGGATCACATACCGTTTCGTGTATTCAATGGCACAACGGACCCTATAACTCTTGAACCAGGAGTTCGTTGTGGCCATCTGGTGGATGTGATATCACTGGAGACAACCCCTACCACACCTACACCAGCACCAACTTCTGATGATTTGCCAGAACATTTACATGACATATATCTGCGTGCCACAGTTGGGGGATAATGCAGTCCCATAAACGTGATATACGGAAAATTTTATATAAATATTGCGATAGTTTCTCAGCTGGAGACATGGACATCAGAGAAACTCATCTCGTACGAGACAACATCGACACTGGAAACAACTGAACCATTCGACAACCCATTTGACGTCTTCCCATTCACAAGGAGGCAGAGGTACATCAACAGGTTAACGACATGTTGCGGACAGACATAATAGAGCCATCAGCATCCACCTCGGCCAGTCCCATAGTACTAGCAGGCAAAAAGGATGGTTTTGTATAGACTACCGCCACATTAATGATCTTAGCATCAAAGATGCTTATCCGCTTCCTCGGATAGATCAGGCCTTAGATTCTTTGTCCAGAGCCAAGTGGTTTTGTACTCTTGATTTAGCTAGTGGGTACTGGCAGGTAGCCATGGATGAGGCTGACAGGGAAAAGACCACGTTTGTGTGTAGAGACTGTCTTTTCCAGTTCTGCAAGATGTCCTATGGATTGTGAAATGCTCCTGGAACGTTCGAGCATCTCATTGAGCAGATATTAACTACCATGCAATGAGAAATCGGTCTATTACATCGACGATCTAATCGTCTTTGACTCCTAGTGTATGCAGACTTTGTCAAACTTGGACAAAGTTCTAATGCATTTTTATATGGCAAATCTAAAGCTCAAACTGAAGAAGTGTCATCTTTTTAGACAGAGCGTCGAGTTCCTAGGACACATCATATCCAGCGATGGAGTGGCTACTCAACCTTTAAAAACACAAGCAGTAGCAGAGTGGCAGACCCCCACCTCAGTCACAGACACATGGAGTTTCCTTGATCTTTGCCAGTACTATCATCGATGCATCTGTCACTTTAGTGAGATTGCATCACCATTATTATTAAGATCACCAAAAAGGATTGACCATTCGAATGAACGAGTGAACGTGAAGGTTCCTTCAGGGCGCTGAAGGAACTCTTGACGACCGCCACAATTCTTGCTCATCCTAACCCTAACCTCGATTTCATCTTAGACACTGATGCATCGGCTTATACCATTGGTGCAGTTCTATCTCAGGGCACAGAAGATGGAACGGAGCAGGTACTGGGTTATGGTTCGCGTACTCTGAACAAGACGGAGAAACGTTATGCGATCACAAAGAGAGAATTGTTAGCTGTGGTTCGTTTCATCAAGCAAAATAAATACTTTCTGTATGGGCATCCACTTACCCTGCGTACAGATCATGCCTAACTACGCTGGCTCAGAAACCTAAAAATCATGAGGGCCAAGTAGGGAGCTGGCAGGAATCCCTGCAGGCCTTCAACTTCAATGTTGTTCATACACCTGGCAAACTGCATGAAAATGCTGATGCCTTGAGCAGAATCGGGCTTGAGGATGAACAAGAAGTGGCCAGCACCATGACACATACTACACAGCCATCTCTGGTGTTCCCCAAATTGCGGTGCACAGAGTGGAACATGGAGACAGTCGCTCATGAACAAGCAACAGACGCACAAACATGAACATATACACATGGATCCAGGAGGGGGTACATCCTCCTAAGGAATCTGTTACACCACTTTCCGCGATGGCGAAATACTACTATCAGCAGTTTGGAGAGTGTCATATACAGGACGACATCCTCTACATTAATAACCATATAGTGATCCCTGAGCATTATCGTAAAACTATTCTAGAACAACTACATGATAGCGCTGGACACATAGCCATCGAACTAACTACAACACGGATAAAACAGAGATTCTACTGGATCGAGATACGTGATAGTGTGAATGCATGGGTCGCCAAATGTGTCCCATGCCAAAGACGCACTGTTGGCCAGCACCAATCCACACCCCTACAAGTTACAATAGTTGATGCACCATGGGAGTGAGTGGCTATTGATGTGCTCGGGCCCTTGAACACGACAGATGAAGGATACAAATACATCCTCGTATTGCAAGATTATTTTACAAAGTGGGTAAAAGCATTTGCTTTGCCAGATCGGGAGGCATCCACAGTAGCGGAGGTTCTGAGAGTCAATGTGTTCTGCCGATTCGGTATGCCCTATGTACTGCACTCCGTCCAAGGAAGTAATTTTGAGAGCCAGCTGATCTCCGAGCTCTGCAAATTGTTTCATATAGTCAAAACTTGCACAATGCCCTACCATTCGTGAAGTTATGGGATGGTAGAACGGTTCAACGGAACCCTGGCAGAGATGCTGACAAAGGAAACACATCTTGATTGGCGAGATTGGGATCTATGACTCCCATATATGCTCATGGCATACCTTACTTCGATACATTCCAGCATGGGTTATACCCCTGCTCGGTTAATTTTAGGTCGTGAATTAGCCTTACCCCTGGATCTGGTCATGCCCGGGATCCCAGGAGAGAAAAATTCACCTTCTCTCTATGTAGAGCTCATGCGGCAGCGGATAGAACAGACCCATGAGCTAGTGAGAGCAACACTATCCACTGCACACCGGCATCAGAAAACTTGACACGACCGGCGAGTGTATGGAGACATGCATGAGGCAGAGAAAATGGTTTTGGTTCATGATTCACGACGTTCTGCAAACGTGCCAAGTAAACTGAGTTACCAGTGGAAAGGCACCTATGTGGGAGTAGGTAAGAAATCGGACGTGACCTACCATATCCGCGTCTCAGATGGCCTGACCTCAGTCATCCACTTCAATCAACTTAAACCTTGTGTCAGTGATGACCCAGCGCCAGAGCTCAGACTGGACATTCCACGTGATACCGGTACCAAGACAGATGTCTCTATCGAAACAAGTATTCCCGACGTTATTCCCGAGCACTGCGGTGCCAGTTCGACCCTCTCCTACCAAGCCAGGAGTCTGTTGACTGTCAATCTTCAGATATGAGAGAGCCTGCAGAGAAGGTGGCATCCTGCACGACAATCAACCCCCCCCCCCCCCCGTTCAGCAAACTCTCGGCACGAATAGTGCCGTTACTTAAAACTATGACTGAGTACCAACAGTCATGTAAAGAGAGATGCCCCGCTCCATCCTAAGGGCATCCCTGACCACAACTGCCCTACCAAGGCCCCCCTCCCCCCGTGAGCAGTCAGAACATTACACCAAGACACAGAAAGCCACAAGCATACAAAACACACTTGCCCGCAAGACTGAATACGTTAATTCACTGTTGCGCGAACGCCACACACATACCCAGTTATAGAAGTGATATAACGGAGACATTTAACATCATCAACAACATCATCATCAACATCCACCTATCTTTATAATCGAAAAAGTTGGAGACACCTTTTTCCGCAACATTCCATGCTCATCACTTTCCGCAAAGTGACCTTTCCGCAATAGCATTCCTCAGCTTCGAAGCCTGGATATGTCCAATCCGCATTACACCAGCATCACACAGCAACCTCGACTTCCCTACAACAGATCACCACCATCATCAATACAAGTCAACATTTTCCGCAAACACCCCCTCATCCGGTTTGCGTGAATCTGATCATATGGAAAGGAGGAACAATACCGCAGCCATCTACAGTACGCGCTACAGGTGATTCCCTACTCCTCCCACCCGCCCCAGAACTGTCGTACGTAAACAGCTAAACTTACACACTTCAATCACACGTAATAACAGTCAATATTATTAACAGAGCAAGATACCCGCAATCTGTCCTCCGTATCAAGTAGGATTT
Organism: Chaetoderma sp. LZ-2023a; assembly: GCA_034401795.1. Taxonomy (NCBI): domain Eukaryota; kingdom Metazoa; phylum Mollusca; class Caudofoveata; order Chaetodermatida; family Chaetodermatidae; genus Chaetoderma; species Chaetoderma sp. LZ-2023a. The sequence goes on from CM067360.1 coordinate 48,618,867, forward strand.
TGCTACCAAACGCACCCATGCTCTAAAGTAGGACGCTTGGCAGTCCACCTACCCGGAAAACACAGTCCAGCTTCACGGGATCAGTAGACTTGATTTCCGCAAGACATGGAGCTGTTTAAACCAAACAATAAATTACAGTCAGCTATACTGTCCTAATTTTGATTAAGAACACGACTGTTCTACCACGTATACAAATCATTTTCAAATAGTCTCTTACCTACATATTCCAGTCACTAATCAACACAGGCTGGAATAATTCTACTACAGACAGGAGGCGGCGCAAGTATAAGATCACGCGCGTATAAAGGGACGCTGTTCTGAGGAACAGAATTTGAAGACACATATTTCCATTTTTCACATCAACTACGAATAATCAGCAGCATCAACACTCCACCATTACATACAGATTGCCTAAGTTTCTGATCAACCGCGTGTTTTCAAAACAAGAACCACGTGAGCATCACTTCTAATTTCCAGTAAATTGGATCAAAGGCTATAAACAAAAGTACTGCCCTACGCGTATCTACCACAGCGTGGTGGAGGAGGCGAGAGGTGGTGGGTCGGGTCCATGGCCGCTTACGTCATCACACTTTCCCACACCCCATCGGGCGTTCCAGCCTGAAATTTGAACAGGCGAGTTTATAAGCATTCAATCTGAAAAACCGATTCACGCTAATTAAAAGGTGAGCTTCCACGAGAATAAGTAGATCCAGATTTTAACGTTGATCGGAGACTCGATTTTCTGCTGAGTGGGGATGAAAGCGACTATCATTCCTTTTTATATTTAAATATACCTCCTTCATACGAAGGGAATATATTATCCGACCCCAGGAGAATTAAAATTAAAACTTTCCATATTGGGCCTAACGAATTCACCTTAAAACTTTCGGGTGTGGTCATCCGCCCTCCTGTGACGTCACCAAAAAGTATAAAAGGAAACTTCGTCTTCCCGTCAAACTCGACACTAGGGAAGATCGAGCATTAGGCTACTTTCGTGTCACAAACCAAATTCTGCTGTTTTATTATTACTTTATTATCTATGTTATATTTGCCCAAGAAAGTATGAAGAGATAGGAAATTAGGTTAGTGCAGTTCCGCACATTACCATCATGCGGGAATAAGATGTAGCTTGCGGAAGATCTCACCTTGTCCGACAGCTCGGAGGAGTCAGCACCTCCTCATCTCGGAAAGAAGTATCCATGCACAGCTTTACAGCATAACGGACAGCCTTGTAAACGTGTGTTCTCCAGAAACTCTGACTTGACGCTTCATGTCAATCGCGACCATATATTACAGGGTGCATTCTGTGCGGACTGCACATACCTGTATTCAGCTACTCGGTACTGTGTAACACAAGCGCTATCTTTCAAACATCGTGTGTTAGTTGTGACGTTAACATGGTGAAAAGAATGAGGACCTAGATATCCTCGCTCCGCATTTCGAAAGTAGACTTCCAGTTACCGTAATTTCAACGGGGAAAATGGCGAAGACGAAACCTACCAAACGACGACAAACTTACTTTCCGCATTTAGCTAGACCAACAGCATCCCCAACACAGCTAACTAGCATCAGCACTCCAACATCCATCACCACAGCACCGGCAGCATCCGCAAGAACAGCACTGGCAGCACCTGCAGCATCGGTATTAACACCAACTCTAGTTTCCGCACCAGCAGCACCCGCAGTGACAACACCGACAACACGCAACATCATCACCGCATCCGCATCCTTGATCGGCCAGCCCATATCAGTAGTAATTACAACTCCTGTGAAGATATCCGAGCCAAGTTTACAGGACATTTCCAATCGATCGATATCTCCGTGCAGCTTAATTATTGATGAGGAGATCAGCCTCTCGGAAGCTGTCATCACCACCACCGCACCGCAGACCAGCACACCGACACCCACGCGCAACACCATCGTTCCAATAGATCCTGCGGTAAGAAAAACAATTACGCCGGATCGTCCATATTCGGGAAAACGCAGAATCGCCCACCAGCCAGAAATCCGTACAATTCCCAGGACATCCGCTAGAAAGTTAATTAAGGCTGTGGAAATCAGGAAATTATCCGCAATCACTGCAGCAGCATCGACACCAAACATCATCACAACATTCAGCCAACCTGCAGCCGGCACCACCACCACCACCTCCACAACAACAGTGATGTCAACAATATCAGCATCACCGCCAGTCAGAACAACATCCGTCATCATCACCACCACCACTAGCGCATCTATGGATACATCAGCAGCTTCATCCAGCTTCAGTACTACCGACCTGGGCAACAGAGATAGTGAAATTTCGGCACCGGAGGACCACCCGCCACGACCGCTCAGTACGAGTCGTGGTACCCAGACTCGCTGGGAATATTCCTCCGTGAATACTTTTGGACACTATTGTTGAAGTTGCCTGTCTGTTGGTCCGTCCGTCGATCGGTCGGTCGGTCGATCGGTCGGTTCGTCGGTCAGTCAGTACATCATATAGTTCTATGGAATATGTAAGTATTTCCAGCTAAGTCTTTGAAATTTTTTTCCAGCATATAGTTTTAGAATCAGGTAATGATACTGATTAAGAAAAGTCTTGTTCCATTTATTAAATTATCTTTTTCATAAGGATTTGATGGCACACATATTTACGTATATTTTGCTGCATTGAAACAGACGAAAACATGATGAGTACATGCCTTAACGCTTTGACCTTCATACCAGTCAAAACGACTTCTGCAGTGGTCTCGATAAATGTCCATTTGCAGACTAAGAGAGGACTATTTTTGAAAATTTATCACTAGAATGACTGGCTCGATAGCCAAGCCAGTCATTCCAGTGGTACATTTTCAAAAATAGTCTTCTCTCGTTTTGCAAATTGACATTTTCTATAAGAAAATTACAATTTTCTTGAACAAATTCAAGTGTTAAAGGTTAAGAGAAAATACGTCAAGTAGCACCGTAACATTTCCAGACTGATCTACTGGCATTGGGTATAGATAAATCTAGAAAGAAATCCAATATACAAAAATTCTACCATAGAGTGATTCTAGTTAGCCTGGTAGAAAACAAAATATGAGGAAAATCTGTAAAGACTTAAGCAGTGAGTTGTTGACTTTCACATTCACATCTCTTGTTATGTAAGGCAGATTCTAAATCACCCCATTTATGTGCCATCATGCCCTGTACTAAGGCACTTTGCAAATCATAAGTTACCCTCGTGTACGAGTCCCGGTATGAAATATGTTAGCACCTTGTTGTACACATGTCTTAGTACACTGAGCGCATGATTGGTCATATGTTGATGTCATTCTATAACACACTGAGTGCCCTATTACACCCAGTGCAAGAGTTAACACACAATGCAGGAATTAGATTTCACATTTGTTGAACATTGTAATGCAAGACGCTAAGATAAATGATTCTAAAAATGTCGTATTTCACAGAGACAACACTGTCAGACATCTCACTGTATATTGTGTATGTCTTATTACCTATTCCTGCCATGCCATCTGCCTCGAGACGTTCTTGTTCAGGAGCAATTAAAATATTTCTGTGATTCTGTGCTATACCATTAATCCCTACTGGCAGTTTTAAATTTACCTTGACCTGCTCCAATAGGCCTACATGGCCATGCCCTAGGCTACAACCAGATACGTGGGTTTTCTTTGCATAAATGGTTCCTTAATTATCTACGGTTTCTCAGACATTCTGTTTCCACTGCTTTGAGACGGTACATTTTTCCATAGATTCATGAATATTCTGAGCATATTTCGGTATGTTTTGCAAAAAGAAACTAGAATACGCAGTGTATGACATGCTATTATTAATACCCACGCTTTTGCCAACCTAAACTTTCTGCCCCAAAATTAACCATACATGCACGCTGGCCCTGGGGGTGGAGAAATATCGTCTTTCACTCCGCGATCATACGTGTAACTCACATAAAAATGTGATTGAATTCCTTCAAACGGTTTCTGAGGAGATAGCCGGATGGATGGATTGATGGTTGCGCAGACGAATGGATGGAGGCGATCGCAATATCCCCTCATTTTTCTCAGCACACGTGGGGATAATAAGCAAGTGATAATAGATGAGGAAATCAATCTCCCTGGTGGGTTGCCTTTACACATTGGAGAAGGACAAGTGCCGGTCATATATGCATCCTCATCATCCTGCATGTTGGGGAATTCTCTCCACAAGAGGGAAGTAAAGCTGGATGGAAATGGACGACAGTCGTCTATCTAGATTGCCTACAAAATTCAGGGGTTTCATGCGATTAGGCGGCTAATCATGGATACAGGTTGGATTTAAATATAAAGTTAACACATGACTTATAGACACGTGATGTGACGTAGCACAAGATTATATAATTTTAGGACGGTTTACCCATGTAACAATAAAACTGCGCATTTGTTGATTAGATTTGCTCAGCTGATATGTGGATCGTGTATCTAGACATACATAGGAGTAGAATTTATTCTTTTATTGACTATGTGTGCTATTGAATAATATGTGTTGTGTCCGTGGTACTACTATGACGTCATCGAGATACCATACACTCTGCCGCTGGCGGGTGCGATCGGTACAATTGTGGATGATATATGTTTTGCTATCTCTGGTTGCCACGGTGACCAGAACAGAGTTGGATGTATGCGATACAGTGTGTACGTGTAAGGAGTATTTGGACGCTTCGTGTAACTGCCATCGTTACTTTATCAACTGTGCGATAGCCAACACCTTGGATGCTCTGCCAGTAATGAAGGACGAACATAGAATGGCGGATATCATTGACCTGTAAGTCATTATCTTCTATGTCTAGTCTATATTTATTGTTATAATAAAAATATAACAAGCGTGTCAAAACTAAAATCTATATAAATAGTCCAGTAAAACTACAAATTAACCTAGAACAAATTGCAACAGAATTTATTTCTTTTCTGCGGCATTCATGGGACTGCCAGGTGTCACATATCAAAAGTCCTCCAAAATCCCTCGATGGGAAAGTGGGTAAATTCGCATATTTAGCTACCGCCATTATCCGAATAATGAAACTTCCCTTACCTGCTTCATTCCGCAAATAAACGAAGTAGAAATGTTGTCTAAGCTCTGAATTTCATGGTCACGGAAGACAGTAAGCAAATGGCAATATTGCCTTGAACCACTTGTACAAATTCTCCAAACCACAGATTAAATATGATTGTATGCACAGGGCCGGGGTAATTTAAAAAAATTATATTTAAAGTAAGTTTAATTTTGTTTTTCGCTTTTAAAATTTTATCTAAAATAAATTGCATTTTAATTTTCACTTTTATCTCACAATTTGAATAAATTTCTATACAATTCAATCAGAATATGGACATGGATTTAGATACATGCGTTATTTGTAACCAGAGCCTAGAAAATGGCTCACAAACTGTTAAGCTTCAAGTTAAAGGCTGTGACGGTATTAACAATGCTAGCAGAGCCCGTGAAAGCGATGTCATAGCTGAAGTAGGACAGAGGGTTCATGTAAAATGTCGGCGGGAGTTCATTCATCCCAAGCGGATTGTTTGACAATGATAATAATGTTGCAGGACATGAAACGATTGAAAGTTCCCTAAATAAAAGTCTGGTTAAAGTTGGAGAGCTCTATGATGACATTATCAAAAATCCGTATGTAGCTACACGATTGTCCTCGGAAAATGCATTACATGATGTCAAGGACAAACTAGACTCAGAGAAGGTGGTCATGAAAGATAAGAGGACTGCACGACTCTGGCTTTTGTATATGGAGTTGGTTGACATTCTGCGCAAATTCATTAAGGCAGAACGAACTGGTGATTGGAACATGCGTTCGTGAGATGCTTCCATATTTTGCAGCCGCTGGGCATAATCTGTACGCCAAGTCTGCATATGTATATTTACAAAAGATGTTAGAAATACCTGAAAGTCATCCAGATATACACACCAGCTTCCTCAATGGCCATCATGTCATTCATCGAAGTGATAGGTATTGGGCAGGGTTATCTACTGATCTAGTTATTGAGCAGGTCCTTATGAGAAGTGTAAAGTCAAGTGGTGGTCTAACACGAGGTCGTGGAATGACAGAACTTCAGCGTCTTGTTTGGTTGTTGTCTATGCCCGCATGTGCAGATGTGTGTAATGCAATGCAAGAGCTCTCTGGGGTAAACTGTGATTCAAGTGAACAACACAAAGATTCCACACAATCTCGAATAAAGGATGATACTTACAAAATTCTCAAAATCCTTAGTGAACTGAATCCATTTGGACCAGACCCTTCTCTTAGAGGACTTGTTAGTGGATTGTTGTCTGCACATGAATCAGTCAATGTTGACGATGCTAAAGATATTGGAGAATCAATTATTAATTCGATGTGTGGCCAATGTGTATCAAGCATTTCGTTCCAGAGAAAGAGACAAGCTATTACCTTAGCATCCAAAACATCTCTCAAGATTGATGATGAATGTGTACAAATTGATCCACAACTCCTACTTCAAAGACTCAGTTTAATTGCTACAAAAGGATCAAAAGGGAATCCAGCATCTTATTTTGAGTATGAGTTGTGCACTTATCCGCCCGCACTCTTTGATAATTCATCTCTTCCATGGGAAGCAAATAAGCCGGCACTTGCTGATGCATTGTGGAAATTAATTCAAAATGAAGATGCCGTCCTTCCAGATTCTGTCCACTATGTGCTTGATGGAGGAGCTCTATTACACCGTGTTCCATGGCAGCGTGGAGAGACATTTGCAAATGTTTGTCAAAGATATGTAAAATATTGCATAAGCAAATATGGAAAGGCTACAGTAGTTTTTGATGGTTATGACCAAGGCCCAGACATAAAAGATGTAACACATAAGAGGCGAACTCGTGGATCAGGCGCAACTGTTGTACTGACTCCGCAAACAGTTGTAACTCTGAGTAAGCCTGATTTTCTTAGTAACAAGCAGAACAAACATCGGTTCATATCAATCTTAAGTTAATCTCTCGAACAGGCTGGATGCTTAACGATAAAGGCAAGCGGTGATGCCGATGTCTTAATTACGCAAACGGCTATCTTGGCTTCAAAGTCAACAAATACTGCTCTTGTTGGAGACGATACCGACCTACTGGTGTTGCTTCTATACCATACTGATATGAATGGCTGTCAGCTATTTTTCAGACCAGAGCCAAAGCAAAATGCAAAGAAACCCCGACAGTGGAATATCAAAATGGCAAAGGAAAAACTCGGGTTCTGTTTGTGCTCACAGCTGTTATTTATCCATGCTATCCTTGGCTGTGACTCAACATCTAGGCTTTATGGAATTGGAAAATATGCATCCCTTAGCAAAATCCAGTGCTGCAAAGAACTCTCTCAAATTGCTGAAGTGTTTACAATGAGTATTGCGAATAAAGATGACGTGATAAAAGCAGGTGAGAAGGCAATGCTTATTCTATACAATGGCACTTCAATGGATAGTCTAGTTGCTTTGCGGTACAAGCGATTCAGGGAGAAGGTTGCAAAAGTTCCAAGTATGTTGAAGCACGAGATTTACCACCAACATCCGCATCCGCAAAGTTTCACAGTCTTCGCGTGTACTACCAAATTCAAGTTTGGAGAGGAGATGCTGGAGATATGGATCCAACAGAATGGGGCTGGAAAGTTCTCAACCACCAAATGCTGCCTGTTAGGACTGACATGCTGGCAGCACCTGACGATTTACTGTATTCATTTAGATGCAGCTGCAAAACTGGCTGTGAATCAAAGAGATGCACCTGTAGAAAACATGGGCTCAGCTGCACATCCGCCTGCGAAGACTGTAAGGGTCTCAGCGAATTCAATAACGCTCATTGAGGAAGATGACTTGGATAATTGATGCAAGATGAAATTAGTAGAAACCAGGTACCTATGCCATACTATTTCATCTTAGCTTAGCTTAGAAACACACAATACCGTGACATAATAAAATATAATATGTATTGTATCAATATCAATGATGGTATTAGGTAAATTCATGCAAGTGGCATAACACAATACCTTTAATTTGTGGAGAATATGTCAATCGTATTCATTTATTACTAAAAAAGTCCAAAAATACCCAGTCACACATATATTACATAGCGGTTTTAAAGAAATAAAGAAAAATGGATTTTTCAGGTGAAATGCCCCAAATCTGGTAATAATTATGCAAATTTTACCCTTTCCCCTATTGGAATTTTGGAGGACTTTTGATATGTTGTACATGATGACCCCCTATACACTGGGCGAGGTAAAAAAATTCTGTTGCAATTTGTTCCGGGTTAAAATATTTTTGGCCTAGATTGACTGGACTAAAACTCTACCCTTTATCCTTAGCATATGAGAGACGAGGTGTGTGCGTTCGTGCAAGTGTGCAACCCATGCAGTCTTCACTGGACTATAGGCTACGTTAGTATAGCAATATGATTTTATGTTGTCCTTTTAATGTAATGCGAGCCACACTGTAATTTAAATTTAATTCAGACCATGATTGTACTTCAGGTATGATTATTTATTAACCTCGACCCAATTCGTAAAGGGAAAGATTGTATCGTGATGGTGTGTGTTTATGTGCGTGCGTGCGTGCGTGCGTTCGTGCGTGCGTGCGTGCGTGCGTGCGTGCGTGCGTGCCTGCGTGCGTGCGTGCGTGCGTGTCTGTATCTCAAAAGCTACTGATCCGATCTGGTTAAAATCTTAACACAAAGATGTAACTTGTGGTGCAAGATGATTTCCAAACATGGGCCTTGATAAGAAAACCTGGATCGACATCAGAAAAAATTCTGGATCTGTGGATGTCTTCGAACCTACTGGTCTGACTTTATTTTGGATGAATTTTAACACAGGAAAGGGTGTGACCATAGACTACTATTCCACAAGTTGGGCTTGATCCAAGAAAAATTGACCCAAACAAACCTAGAAATTCCGGACAAATTTGGCCAGGCCAAAAACCTTTTAAAGTGTGACAAAAACGGGAGGCGAGGGTCTGTAATCTCTGATTGCTTTTGTTTTATCATATTATAGCTTATTGACAAAATAGTTTGCAATATTTATTAATCGGAAAGGAATGATTACTCACAAATGTACATATTATAATAGAGGATAAAACACTTTATTCACAAGATTTCCGTCCCAAGTGTATGCATAGAAATATGTAATTAGTGTGCTCAGAATGCTAGCTTTAGACAGATGCAACTTAGTTAAAGATAGCAATATGCGAGATTCATAAGTGCCATCTGGAGTACCATTACAAATTATGCTTGAAAGATGGAGATCGGTATTCCTCTCCCTGTAGCTTCATAATACTCAGATCGGGCCATTACCCGAGACTTCAACCAATGTTCTTTCCTCGTTTGATTTCTTCTGGAGAAAAAATCCGAAGCGAGCTCCACCTGTGACTCAGCGAGACAATCGTGAGGACTGTGCAATAAGTTTGGCGTGTAAGCTCCCACAGTAGCATTTGGATGAATCCTTTCTATTGGCGAAAATAGTGCGTTTCGCTAACTCCCGTTGCGACACTATTTAGATGTCGTCTAGCAATCAGCAATAACATGTGTAACTCCCAGAGCATATATGGTTGAATTCTGCCACAATATTTCAGAGGAGATAGACAGGCGTAGAGGTAGACAAATAGATGGATGGACGGACAGAGAGATTGATGTAGACGATTGCAATATCCCTGTAACAATCGACGAGTGGCAACGATATACTATCAATTGTTTCATTCTCACGTCCGTGCTTGTTCCGCCTACTATCGTGGCTCGTGTCAATATGGCAAGATCGTGTTGTACTGGTATCATGTGTGGTCAGATTTATTATCCAATGCCATTGTCTGACATGGATTAGTTATGTCATGTTTATCAGAGTGTCGCTAGCATTATGAATATTTCCGGAATGTCATGCCTGGAATAGACAGTATAATATCTATAATCACTCACCAGACAAAGTCACCACTGTCTCTTACAGATAAGCTAAATGTAAATGGCCATATAATGCTCATTTTATATGCAAGTGATGGAATGCCGTAATGGAAATGGTATGTGCCAAGACATGGCCCAAAACGGCATCATCCATTTACTGACCGTTCATCAATTCTCTGTCGGTTCGGTTTTCTAAATGCGTATGATCAATTGAATGGTTGGAGAATGAATGGATGATTCAGTGCGAGATTTGCTCAGAATACATCTTGGCAGTCAGAGACGGATGTCAATTGAGAAAGACAAATTTACTCAGTAGAAATGTGCTTTGAAATTAAATTATCGTCTATTCCCAAAAGGATCATTCTAAATAGCTGATGGATATCATTGAATAAACTGACTGTAACATGCGGGGATACGATCCTAAAAATAGTATGCTCTGGTTGTTCTCTATAAGGAAAACTGTCTTTGCAAATTGTGTTCACGGAATTGGCGAGTGAGTATGAGTGTGGGTGGGTTCGTGGGTGGGCGTCTTGGTGGGTGGTTGGGTGGGTAGGTGGGTGAGGGGTGGATGGGTGGGTGACGGGGAGGGTGTGGGGTGTGGGACCAAAATAATTTTGTTTATTGGTTCAAATCAAGGCAGACCACTGCTAAACAGCGGCCAGACAGATTATATATATGGCTTAGCATATTTTTAATATCTTGACGTTTATATGGAACGATCCCAACATCATTGAATCCGAGCCATCGTTACTGATAGACAAACAACATTCGGCTTAATTCAATATGCTTATTTATAATAAGAGAACCGGGCTAATGTGTCGCTGCCTCGAGTGGTCCTGGAAATGCCAAAGCAGCACTCGCCTTAACATAAATAATGGAACGAGGCGAGATGTATGTAGTCGTGTTATTGTACTCCTCTGTCGCTACAGTAGCATTTCCTGACTGAGTTCCTACAGCCTCCTGGCTCAAGGACATCTTGAAACAAAGTTGCTTTTGGTAGTGACAGCTCTCAACAAAGCCGTTTTCGAAATAGATAACACATGCGCATAGCTATTACCTAGAGCTTATGGCAAAGATTTGATAGCGGCATCATGTACAATGTATATATTAGTTAGTCAGCCAATCTACCTAACCTTGCACTTGTAATCACTGCTTCTGCCCTTTCTTGTGTAAGACCTCTACAAGCAACTGTATGTTATACTGTTTATTAAATACTAAAGACATACAATTCGTACAACAATGCATAGTCAGTTTTCAAATATGCGTTCCTGACGTACTTATCTACGTCATTCATGACGTCATAATAACGCCATTTATTATTATGTCATTCTACACGTAACGTAGTGGATGACGCCATATGATGGATTGATAAAGTGGAAGGGTCCATTAGGAGTAACTGCTGAGGAATCTGATCTGAACCAAGCAATCAGTCACACAGCGCGCACTCCGCTTTATGGATAGCGTTGGACTGACCTGCATGTACACATTCTAAGCGTCTATCAAATTAAAGCACACTAACAGTTGACCTCACCCCATGGACAACCTTCCATCTAAGTTTGGTGAAGAGCTGTTCCGTACGGTAGAACTTGTGTTATCGAATTTTCTCCCCTTCGATAACATGGACTTTGATCCCAACGCCGAGACATTTCTTCGCAACACCAAGGCGACGAATGGCAACAGCTATAGCATTCGGTGATCGATCAATCCCAACATGGCGAAGTGTGGGTGGAGCTTAGCTAGAGGTGGGCGGGGCATACATAACACCAGAAAGGTTCATTAGACGATTGCTGTGATTAATGGAAATATAAACAGATTAAATACAAATGCGCTACCACTAATACGATTGACTAAACAACTGATTACAGATATAGTAAACACATTATGCAGTATACACAACGGAATCTATTGTCTTTCAACACACCATGGCAGTTAACTGTCGCTCGCCTTATCGGTGGATATGATGAGCAACAAGCAGCGTGAATGTGCATAGATTTCAATATCCTGACCCATCGGCAGGCGCATGCCCATGAAACCAATCACTACACGAGGCCCATGACTCTGCGCTGATTGCGCTGATTGCGCGTAAGAGACCAGAAATTCGAAGCTGATTAAGATAAGCATGCAGAATTGTCCGAGAAGTTGATTCAATTACCTTGATTTCACAGACCTCTATCAATTTATCATAACGCTAACTTCGTTTATTAATTGGATTTATTTAAAGCGTCCGTTACCAAAGCACATCTTCAGCGCGAGTTGAAAACAAAGAAAGAAAATCTCAGAGTATTATCTCTATTGGTGCATGGATTCATTGAGACTTAAGAGGAGGCTTTATAAAAGATTTTCGTTATATCTGTGTCAAACTGTAGACTTTTGTAGGTCTATTACATGTCTGACGCCATTGCTATGACCAACGTTGACGAGTTATACTCGGTACGTTTCTCAGCGAGATTCTCCACAGTGTCAGCCTTTGCTTAGTCATAAAAGTTTGACAAATATGCAGTCGCACGTGATTGATGCGGGATATCTTCACTGAATGTCTTCTAATTATGTCGCCGTGTCTCTATCTCTCTCCCTCTCTCGCCTGCTCTCCCACCTCAACGCCAAATCTCTCTCTCTCTCTCTCTCTCTCACACACACACACACACACACACACACACACACCCACCCACCCACCCACCCACCCACCCACCCACCCACCCACCCACCCACCCACCCACCCACACACACACACACACACACACACACACACACACACACACACACACACACACACACACACACACACACACACACACACACACACACACACACACACACACACACACACACACACTAACTACCCCTCCCTTTGCTCCCACAACCTCTCACTCTATCTCTCTCTCACACACCCCTCTCTCTCTCTCTCTCTCTCTCTCTCTCTCTCTCTCTCTCTCTCTCTCTCTTTCGCGCGCTCTCTCTCTCTCCATCGCTCCATTCCTCTATGACCGATCTCTTTCACACACTGCGGCCTACTGACATCAGCGGTTGCCAGTTTAATAACCTCTCAAAGACGGCATCATCCATTAACTGACTGTTCATCAATGGACCTTTTCCATGTTTATCCATCGATCATCTGACGTTATATGCCGTCATATTTAACTAAGTGACGTGTATGATGACGTCATAATCATTGCGTCATGAATTTTTCGATATAGTCCGTCTTTAACGCTTAATAGTCCGACACGTTGTACGAATTGAATGTCTTTACTATTTAATCAACATTCTGTCGAATATTTTGAAACTAATTTGACTTGGCGCGGTTGCATAGGCAGCAACCGCACCCCGTCAAATTAGTTTCAAAATATTCAGCAGCTTACATGTATAGTTTTCTGGAAATTTATGATCAGGGAGTTCAGAGATCGATCAATCCCAGCGTGGACGAGGTGTGGGTGAAGCTTAGACAGAGATGGGAGTGGCATGTCTAAAACAGGAAAGGTTGTTTTTTCCATTTTCTGTGGGTTCGGTTTTCTAAATGCTTATGAGCAATTGAATGGTTGGAAGGAATATCTGCACGTAGGATTCAGTGCGAAATTTGCTATGCATACACAATGGCAGTCAGAGACAGATGTTAATTGGGAAAGATAAATTTGCTCAGCAGAAATGTGCTTTGAAATTAAATTATCGTCTATTCCCAAAATGGTCGTTTTAAATAATTGATGGATATCATTGAATAAACTGACGGTAACATGCGGTGAGACGATTCTAAAAATACTATTCTCCTGTCGTTCTCTATAAGGAAGGCTGTTTATACATGTTTTGGCCACGGAATTGACGAGTTAGTATGAGGTGGGTGCATGGGTGGGTGGTTGGTGGGTGGGTGGGTGAGTGGGTGGCTGTGAGGGTGTGTTGATTACCAAAACAGCACTCGTCTTAACATAAATAATGGAACGAGGCGAGATTTATGTAGTCGTGTTATTGTACGCCGCTGCATCCGTCGCTACAGTAGAATTTCCTGATTGAGTTCTTACAGCATCCTGGCTCGAGGACATCTTAAGAACAAAGTTGCTTTTGACAGTGACAGCTCTCATCAGCGCCGTTTTCAAAATAGATGGCACATGCGCGTAGCTATTACCCAGAGATTAGGCAAAGATTTGATAGCGACGTCGTGTGTGCTTTATATATTAGTTAGCCCGCCAATATTGCTAACCTTGCACTTGAAATCTCTGCGTCTGCCTTTTCTTGTGTAAGACTTTTCCAAGCAAATGTATGTCACGAAGTGTCATCCAGATCATTACGCAGATGAAGGGTTGACTGAAGAATCTTTAACAGAATGCTAGATTCTCCAGTGAAGGAAATCAATAAATCATGAGTATTAATCATTACATTTGTCTTACCACCATCATCGCAGCTTGCTTCGCTTTGCAAAACCTTGGTTAAAATAAATTGTGATTTGGATAACTATGTAGTGAAGCATTTGCATCGAGGATGTTGTTCGCGTATTTAAATAGCTGCCTGGCAAGGATCCGGATAACGCAGATTACTGACTCAATTCCGGGTCAATATGTCCCGCTATTGTCTCAGTACCTGACCATTAACCTTCGTTATTAGGAGAGGACGCTTTTCTTCGTACAATTACAGATATCGTTCCCTTTTCTCACCCTTCCCATACACACAGGCCAGTGCTAAACCATCAACTAAATCATTGTATAGCTTTATGATGTTAGGAATCGCTTTTAGCAATGCAAACCTTGAGCTACAATCTTGGGGATAAAATCGTTTATTAGATCTGTAGAATAAAGACGCTTACCGTCTTCATATACACCCACGATAAAATAAATGCCTCGTTTGATGGCATGTTCTCGCCTAATCCTTTGCTGGATAAAAGCATGAATTAAACCTTTTTAACGTTTGAAAATGTCAATGGCACACTTTCAAGGAAAGCAATTGGATATTTTGAAATTTATTTGACTGGAACCTAGCAACCGCACTCACTCAATGATTTTTTCAATAGTTAACAAATTAGCGCGGGCCATAATTGGTTTCCAGTTGTGGCATGACCAAAGAAGTATAAATGGCGCAATGAGTGCGATATTAGAAATTAAGTCAGTAAATTAGGAATCACTACCAGTAGCCATCATATTGATGGCCTATGTAACTGATTTGCATATATGTGCATCGTAGTTATAAGATTGCTAAATATAAGGTACATATGAATAAAACCAGGATTGGCTCCAGATGTGACTGCTTATGTTTTATGTGACCAGCAGAGCAATTTGTATTCCAGGAATTACATCATTTGTAATGTAACCTTGCACGCCAAGCTGTTCTCGTTGCCTCGTCTTGTTGGTTGTAATAATTACTGAATTGGTTGGGCATTTATGGTACACTTAGGTTGTACCCATGTCTGCAGTCCCATACATTAAGTATTAAGGGCACTCGCTGTGCATGGGTCAGAGAATTCTAGGAGGTAATATGGGCTCGTATCATAGGCTCCTTTCTCCTTTCATAGCAAGTTCTCTCACGTAGCATCACCCTTTGGTGTTCATTTATTTTTTTCTGAATCGTTGCATAATGGCGTCCACAACTGTGCACAGTGATATTATTTTTTTCTGTTTCTGACTGTTGAGTAGCTGGTTCATCTTAATTGTGTTTGTGCGTACTCTGAAGTAATTGTATGTACAGTTTCCTCTCATTGCTTAAGGCTGGACATTCAAACAGGTAATGGAACTCATCCCTCAGACTGTTTTCCTGGCATACTGTACACAGTCTTGCATGCCTCGGCAGGATCCCGTCACTTCTTCTCTGTTCTATCGGTAATTTATGGTTACTAGTTCTAAATTTACACAGTAACTTCCATAATGTTACCGGGAGAGAGGTAAGATAATGTTCTAGTTTTAGATCGTCTTTGAAAATGCTATATGAAATGCATAGGCTACTCTCGAAAATTCTCCCCCCCACCCAGGTTTGAAGATACTGGTCACAAAGTTCTTGCTTTACGGTAGCATTTAGCCATTCTATATTGCAAGGGGGTTGACTTAGCCATAGGTTGGATAAGCCAGCATCATCTAGGGTTTTTGTAATATGTAGAATCCAAGGCCATCTGAACTCATTTTCTTTTTATATGTGGAGAAGTAATTTGTACAACTTGAAGGAGATTTTGGATGCTTTGCCGTTAACCAGTTTCCCCAGAAGCAGACCATCTTTATATTTATTTTTAAGCAGAATGGATATTGTCCAAGGTCACCATAGATCATCGCTGAATGGTTTGTGTTTTTTAGGCCCAGTATTATTTTACAGAATCGTTTATGTGATTTTTCTGCCATGTCCACATTTTCGACTCCCCATATTTCATATCCATGTAGTAGAATTGGCAGCGCCATTGTTTCAAAAAGATCTAATTGGACATCAATGGGTAGATGAAGTGATCTTGCTCTTGATAATAAGCCAAACATGGCTCTACTGGCTTTGGTATGCAGGTGTTTTATAGCTCTAGAGAATCGCCCGTTATATGTAAATAGCAACAGTCTTCCACAATATCCACTTTTTTGTCGCCTAGGTTAAAGATGGGCAGCTTTCTGACTTTGCCTCGAGAGAAGACTATGGCTTTTGTTTTGGATACATTTACGTATAATTCTCATGTTTGGCAGTACTCATTTAATGTGTTTAGTGTGTTTTGCATCTCTTGCGGGGACACATTATTATGGTATCGTCTGCCGTATAAAAGAATAAATAGTTTTAAAACAGTTGCAAGTTATCATCTAAAAGCCGGCGTTCGGCGGCGTGTTTAATTTCAGAGAGGCCGTTGTATGCTGTCGAGATCGTTTGTTCAAGATCGTTAGAAATATTGCGAATAGTAAAGGGGATAGATTCTCACCCTGTCGGACGCCAATATTGCATTTGAAAAATTCAGAGACGGAGTCATTCGCTAGGCTCTTAACGCAAGATTTGGCCTCTTTATATAAGTTAAACCTTAATCAAAAAGATTTTATCATTTATATTATTTAGCAGTAATTTTGTCCACAGGTACGTATTTATTGAATCGAATGCTTTCTTGTAGTCCACGAAAGTGCAGTATAGTCTTTTATGCTTTGCTAAGTATATATATATATTAAGGCTTTTAGGCCAAAAATGTGATCGTATGTGGAGTAGCCAGCTCGGAAGCCTGCTTGCTCCTCTCCAATCAGTTCTATACTTTCTGTATTTTTTGTCAGTCTATTGTTGACCACAGTAGTAAAGAGCTTACAGCAGCAGCTGAGTAATGTGATACCCCTATAATTATCAGGGTCGGCCTTTGAACATTTGTTCTTATAAAATGGGAGTATGATGCCTTTGGCCCATGCTTTTGGTATGTGTCCAGACTCTAAGATTACGTTAAAGGGTTTGGTGTATGCCACTATTAGAGAATTGTTTGAATGTTTAAGAACTCGTTAATTATATGAGCGGTGCTGCATGCTTTATTGTTTTTTAGTTTGTTGATTGCAGCGATTACTTCATCCGCAGAAAAAGGGTAATTTAGAGCATCATTTGAGTTTAATGTAGCAGCATAGCCAAAGTCATTGTGATCGATTGCCTCTGTGGCTTCGTTTAGCTTTTCGGAAATGGTCTACAAGCCTCTCTTCTGGGATCTGTGGGCACTCTGTAGCTGTTTCCTCTTCCCGTGTATTTATCGCTTTCTAAAAAGACTTAGGTTCACGGCCTTTCATAGTTCGTAATTTGTTTGTAAACTTTTTAAAATACAATTCATATTGTTTACGCAATTCTGTTTTATTTGTTTTGCTTGCAGTTTGCAATTGCTCTTTGTTATCACCACGTGTATTATTTAAATATTGCCGTTTAAGTGTGTTTAATGCTTTTCTGTTTTTACAGGCATCGTTGAACCATGGTTTTTATGTTTACGTGGGCTTTTCTTTTTACTGCGCTCATTCATGTATCCGGACAATCTCCCTGCATTTGTTAGTAGGGTGCTTATTTGTGTAGTAATATTATTTATGGTTTCGTCAAATGCTTCCGGACTTTCACCTATCGTGTCTAGCCGATGAATAATGTTTTGGACTTTGCCTTCGTCTGTTATTTCGGAACAAAGTGACGCTATCTGACGGTTGGGTGGTTCGTTGGCTGGCTGGTCTGTCGATCGATCTGTCAGTCAGTCAGTCATCAATTCATTCAATCAGTTAGTTGGTCATTCGGACAGTCGGCCAACCAGTCTTTCTTTTACATTTCTGACAACGCTGTTGGTGTAGCTATGCTCAGTTTGAAAATATTCCTGGAAGTATGCTGTTATCTACGCATTGTTTCAACGATGGCCCCAGATAGTATAAAATAAATTGAATTATGGGACGGTACAGCCCACCCACAACGCACCTCACCCCACCCAAAAGGGTTATATTTGCATTGTACCCATAGCCCATTGCATTGATAGTTCCGTGTTCTATTGGTTATAGTGTGATTGGTGTTATCGTGCTTTTTCGAAGAAGTCTCAATTGGAAAGAAAGATTATTCTGGTTCTGTTGCTGCCATGTCGCCTATTGAATTGAGTCGAATGTTGTTTGTTCATCAGAGACTTACTCGATTGTGGCATTCACAGCAATGCTGTGATGCTTCCGTGTTAAACGTTTGCCATAAGAAAATTCATTTCATTTATTACACCCAGACTTTTACAAGTATGTGGGGAACATATAAACATATGTACATGTGAACAGACATAATACGAACATAATACGGTACCACAACCACAACTGCCCCATTTTATTATAATAATAATAATAATAATAATAATAATAATAATAATAATAAATATAGCCGCAAGCGGCGATGCATCGGGGGGGGGGGGGGGGGGCAAGTGGCTAGCATCCCGGTCGCTAAGACGATAACCTTATCTGAGCTAGCCCTTATAGGTGGCTTAGAGCCTAAATAGCCTCTTAGATTTGATCAAGTTGGATTAACGCTGTCAGTTTTATGGAATTGTGTGAGACGGTTACAGTATGAATCTTCTTTATCTGACCAGTCTACCCATCATTGAATGTGGATTTGAAAAACAAACAATCGTGTATCAACAATGGTAGTAAAAATAATAGAAATGAAATCGGCCCAGTTCTTCTTGAGACGAAGACAATTCAATTCTTCAATTGCTTTAGTATTGGCAATTTTGGTGGGAAAACGATCCAAGATGGCCTCCGAACCGTTCGTCCGATAGTATTGAAAATGGTAAATTTGGAATCAGAAGACCCCAAAAAACCTATGTAAAACCAATTTCTGCTACAAATTTCAACAAATTAAAAAATTCAAAATGGCCCCCAATCATGCTGAATTTTGATTGGTCAATGGCTGCCATGGTTTTTGACGCATCACTTTTTTTTGAACAAAGTATACTGCCCCTCAGTTTCTAATCATGCCAGCCAAATTTCGGCCCAATCTGTTCAGCGGTTCTGGAGAAGAAGTCGTTTTCACGAAAGCTAGGTCATTCAAGATAACCACCCAACTTTTCGGCAAATCAAATACCCTTGAACAAACATGGTTCAGCCGCTGCTCTAGACGATAGTTCATGAGTTTTGCATCAATCCACAAAGTGGTTTCAGAGGAGAAGATTTTCAAATGTTTCCCGAAATATTACAAAATCCAAAATGGCCGCCGACCTAATAGGCCGACCAGCGTTGTTGAACAAAATCAGATCTCTATTACCCAAAAATGCTTCCTGCAAAATATAATTGAAATCCACCCAGTGGTTTCCGAAGAGAAGGAATTTAAATTTGACGGGAAAACGATCCAAGATGGCCGCCAAACTGTTCGTCCGACAATATTGAAAATGGCAAATTTGGAATCAGAAGACCCAAAAACGTATGCAAAACCAGTTTCGGCTTCAAATTTCAACAAATAAAAAAATTCAAAATGGCCGCCAATCATACTGAATTTTTATTGGTCGATGGCGGCCAGGATTTTGGATGTATCAATTTCTCTTAAACAAACTCTAATGCTCCTCAATCCCTAATCATATCAGCCAAATTTCGGCCCGATCCGTTCAGCGGTTCTGGAGAAGAAGTCGTTTTCACGAAAACTAGGTCATTCAAGATGGCCACCCAAGTTCTGGCGGCAGGAAACGAATCCAAGATGGTGGCCAAACCGTTAATCCGATAGATTCGAAAATTCCAGATTTGAATTTCTCGACCCCCAAAACCTATATATGACCAATTTGGGCTTAAAGTTCCTTCAAATAAAAAATTCAATATTTCCGCCAGATGGCTTGATTCTGATTGGTCCATACGTAAATCTGTATTTTTCGAGCTATCGACTTCTCTTGAACGAACTTTTATGAGACCCACTTTCTGATGATTTTCACCAAAGTTCAGCTCATTCTCTACAGCGGTTCTGGAGAAGAAGATTTTTTAAAACGCGCAAAAATCCAAGATGGCCGCCAACATATCTACAAAATCATATCCATCAACATGTAAAAGATTTGCACTAATAAGGCCCTCCTGCCATGCAAAGCTTGAATTTCATCGGCATTTTTGTCTTCGCACTATTTGCGAACAAATAAAAGCACGGAATAATTAAAAAAAAAAATAATAATAATAATAATAATAATAATAAACTGAACGAAAACAATAGGGTGCCAAGTACGAGCTTGGCCCCCTAATAAACAGAACGAAAACAATAGGGTGCCAAGCAACAGCTTGGCCCCCTGATAATAATAATAATAATAATAATAATAATAATAATAATAATAATAATAATAATAATAATAATAATAATAATAATAACTAGAGAACATTCACTGAAGTAACTGTAAATCTGCGATGTCTGGCCATGAAGAAATAGTATAAGGCCTCTTCTAATAAAGAGATGAAATAAGGTGTGTCTTCTAACATGATCTTTGAAGTTGCATGATGAAGGCAGGTAACTTGTGCCAACATGAAAACTGGAAAGCTTTACACGTGAATGGCCTTGAACCCAAGGGAAATATTAAAATTTTCATTTGAATTTTTTTTTAGATCTCTCAATGTTCTAGAATCTGGCCAGGTTTGAAGAGAATCGGAAGAAAACTATAGGAGATAACACTGTTCCAATATTGCTCCCATAGCTTTACTATGGGTATATGCGGCAATGAAAAGCTGATTTTCTCGAAAACTGTTGGTCGGATCGACTTTAAATTTAATACCAAATCAAGTCAATATGAGAGATAGACGTTCTCGGTAGTAGCACATCAAAGACCAATTTTTAACATTCCCATACATTTCCTATGGGACCTTTTGCTCACTCAAAGGTGGGTAGCTCAAAAACAGTTGGGTGGATCCAAAATAAAAGTAATAGCAAGCGATTCCACTATGGGCCCTTGAAGTTGACCAAGTTTGGAGTTGATCGGATGAAAACTGAAAGGAGGAGATACATCCCAAACCTTTGGGAGAAGAATAATAAGAATAATAATAATAAGAAAGATCCTGAGTAATTATAATAATCTGCGATAGATCGCAGATTAATAATAATAATAATAATAATAATAAGAAGAAGAAGAAGAAGAAGAAGAAGAAGAAGAAGAAGATGAAGAAGAAGAAGAAGAAGAAGAAAGATCCTGAGTAATTGTAATAATATGCGATAGATCGCAGATTAATAATAAGAAAGATCCTGAGTAATTATAATAATCTGCGATAGATCGCAGATTAATAATAATAATAATAACAATAATAATAATAATAATAATAATAATAATAATAATAATAATAATATACAATGGTTATTATTGAGGTCATCAGGCGGAGTAGGGGTTGGGGTGGGGTGGGGTCGGACATTAAATGTTCGGCAGTGGCGGCGGTGATGGCGGCGATGATAATGATAGCTACTCTGCGGTCAGGATAATGATAAGAAATGTAGTCACTTCGCTATTGGCGATCTGAAGTGTCAAACCTCTTCAATGTCCATATCAGTGGTACTTTCTCCGGCACATGGTTAATTTAACCCACACACCATTGCTAGTCACCAGTGCCAGAAAACCAGCTGCTCCACCAGTTCGCTGACAGGTTGGCAATGTTGAATCCAGCAGTTTCATTATAAACCTCGGCTCATCAATGATTCAATATGCGTTCAATCTGCGCATCGTGATCTGTTTCCTGGTGCACAGGCGTCAATATCGTCATCTGTGTCCACTCTTTTCAGATTACCACTGAGCAGGTGCTCAGTCGATATCGATGTATTACAGATAGAGAGGCATATACGTGGCCTGTCTGTTTGATCTGACGATTAATTTCTCCAGTCTAAAATAAATACACGACTTAGTTAGATGAAGATATGAGTCTCTCTCTCTCCCTCCACCACTCACTCCCTCCCCATCTTTCTCCCTCCCTCTCCACCCCTCTCACCCCTCCCCCCCCCCCCCGTTCTCATGGTGTCTATTGGAAAGATAGGACAATTGTATTTTAAATGTACTCTTTAGTGTCCTTTGGATAGTGTATGAAATCAGTGCATGCAGCTTTATTCATTATAGACAGAACTAGTATCGCCATTGCCCCCACACATGAGCTACCAGCTTAACAAACAGGCATCTGAGACCGTTTGCTAAGCTGATACCTCTCGTGTGCTGTGAATTTGGCTGAGTTTTTTTACCGCGAATCACCGTGAGTAAAATGACTATCGTGTTTGATAATATTAGCCATTCGTACCGAAAACTCCCATTGAGGGAGCTGAACAATGCTAACAGCGTGGTTGAAATAATCGATTGACTCAATGCCAAATCACGACGTTCTCACATGATTTTTTAAATGGCGGCTCAAGCGAAGCTATAAATTTTTATAGGGCACATATTAGTTGTTACATCATAGTGGCACTGCACTACGGTACGAAAGCCCAGAAGGCTCAATCGAAATTCAAAATTCGAAATTCAAAACGTATCTTCGAAATGAAAACCTCGCTGTTGCTACTTGACTCACGTTGCATAGCCGAACTATATATCATCATTCCTGATTTTGTTGTTGACGGTTACAGTCATCTGCAATCTTGCAATAGAAAATGCTACAATTTCTGATCCAATATGCTCTGGCCAGCTATCATATTAGTTTGCATTCAGTGTTTGGTAGTCATGGGATGCCCTAGAAAGAGAAATTGTCGAAAATAATAGGTTCAGTGGCGACTGTAAACTTTGACAAAATATGATTATTCTAGCTGCGTATAAATAAAAAGATGGCATTCATGCTGGAATGATTCCTAGTACAGAATATAGACTTTCTTAGGGTAATGCATTTCATAGTAATTATGTATTAGTGGGCATACAGAAAAACTAACTAACCCTTTAATGACTCAATTTTGTGAAAAAGTCAAAACATTTGTAAAAGGGCTCGCATGTCTTTTTCCATAACCTTTCTGTGCATCGCTACATGAAATTTAATTTTAAAACCTACCAAGCATTCCCCTAGCTACTATTAGTCATACAAATTATGCTCTGAGTAGTGTGCTGTTGGGTTCTCTACAATATAATACACTCTAACTGACAGAGAATTGTTGTAATAAGTATGTATGGTTCTTGGGAGTCGGTACGGGTATTTCCCGAGGCTATGTGGCAGTATTCCAGGATCCGGTGGTCTTCTCCCGGGAACGTTTTCCTTCTAAATAGCTCTTCGAAGAAGCAATCACCTGTACTCTGAGTGAGGAAGTAATGCATTTACTGTGTTTGAACTTGTGTATAGCATTTAATATCACGCCATGCTGAAGCTCTGAAAATGTGAAAATGTGAAAAGGTGGTGTGCTATGGATCACGCTCCCTGACCAGAATGGGTGAGATATGAATCTCTGCCACTCTCACCCCTACCACCCCCCCCCCCACTCCCCGGATGTATCCTGCCACCTGCCAGAATCCTGTCAAATGGAGTAATAGCTGGTTACACACGTAGTTACTTTAGGGTTAAACTAGCAAATCATACAGTAGTTTGGATGACTTGCAGGTTGTTACATATTCAAGTACAATAATACGTACACAATGCCTTATTACGCAGTCACGTTGTTGACAATAGACCTTTCTAAGTTTATCCGTCGATCATATAACGTCATAGGACGTCATAACCAACTAAGTGACGCGTAGGATGACGTCATAATCATAACGTCACGAATGACTCCATATAGCCCGTCTTAAACGCTTAATAGTCCGATACATTTTACGAATTGTATCTTTTTGCTGTTTAATAAACATGCTTTTGAATATTTTGAAGCTAATTTGACAACAGCGCCCAGTCAAATTAGTTGCAAAATATTCAACAGCTTATCTGTATAGTTTTCTGAAACTTGATGGTCAGGGAGTTCAGTGATCGATCGATACCAACACGAGTGTAATGTGGGTGGAGCTTAGATAGAAATGGACAGGGCATCGCTAAAACTGGAGAGGTCCATTATTACCAAAATTCACCAACTTTGTAGCACAAATTCCCGTCCATATTTGACAGTCAAACTGATGTAGTGTGTGTTGGTAGAACGAGTGGAGTTCTGCAATTCCTTATTGTACTTATTTTAATAGGTTTGTGTCTGTGTTAATACTAAATATTGGACTGGTAGGGCGCTCATACCTCAACATACCTTTAATGTAGCGCTACCAAAGCGATGCAAAATTAAAAACCCTGAAATAAAAAAAATGTAATAGCGTTGCTTGGAGTGAATAGATTGCCTCATGTTTCCTAATGGACTGTTGATGGCTTGGTACATGACTACATGTTCGTTCGTTCGTTCAGTTTGTTTTACTGGCCGCTTACACTTAGATGTATTTGAAACATGACTCTTTCTTAGAGGTGCTTCCCCAAAGGGTTGCTTTGCTTCCCCGAAGGGTTGCTCTAAAGAAAAGTCACAACTGAATAAATAAAAAATGAAGATGTTGATAGGAGTGTGTTTTGCCGGTTGCTTCCTAATGAGCTGTTTTGGCGGGTGTAGGTGTTGTAAGCAGTGCATAGGAGGGGTGGGAGGGGTAATCACTGTATTTCTCTCGGAGGTAGAATGGGAGTGGAGGGCAGTCTGTGAAACGAAGTCTCAAAACGGAAATCAGGAAGATAATTTTGGAAATAAAAAATATTAAGATACGAAACTGAATGAAAATACTATCAAATAGGAATAAATAACTTAAAATAATGGCCTGTGATTCAATAAACAAGAAACGAGGAAAATTAAGCTTAAAATCTAGTGTTTCTAAACTAAATATCCAAATTTAAAACTTAAAATTATAACCTGTTGCTGGTAGAAATAATAAGTTGAATGCAGATGGCGGCGCTATTTGAGAGTTAACAAGGGCGTACTAGTCACGTGGTTAAGTCGCTAAAAATCCTTTCATACTCATGATAAAATGTTTATCCAGCGCTGGACGAAAGGAGAACAAAGGAGAGCGACAGCATCCACACCAAAATCAAAGGCGCGTCAATCACGATCTCCGTGTCCAGTTTTCGTGTTTCCACCACCACACAACAACGTCTGAGTCATTACATCATCGGGCGAATCGTCACCAGGAACACAGGAGATAGAAGCAGCCCGCTAGTAGCGTCACCACTCGACACGACCAACGGCATCTCTGCATGGCGGGTTGATTGTGGCTCAACGATAAGCCAGATGACTTTTTTTCTTTTTTCGGTGCCATTGTGAAAATCCTCTCTCTGTGTTGGGGTGGGTGAAGTTAATTTTATGCATATTGGGGTGTGGTGTGAATGAGCGAAATCTGTAAAATTAAATCTAGCAAATGTAACCTGTATTGTATTGTAATTTAACAACAGGTCGTTTTCATTTCATAGACCTGTTAAGTGACTCCGCACTCTGGCGCTCCCTTGATTGTTAAATGCAAAGCCCCAATGTTATTACTCAGCAAGAATAACAAGGTCATAAACCTACAGTTAATTAAGACATATGTACGCAGTTACCACGTATCACAGTTGATGCCAATCAATGGTACCTCGGATGCTAGGTACATCCTTAATAGACTATTGATTAAACCATATATTTACCTCAAATTTGACTGGTAACATTGGTATAGGATAAAAAGCATAACACGGTCAGCCAGATGATAACCAGCAAGCCAAGTCAAGCCAGCAACGAAATCAATAATTGTGATATGCAACAGAGGAATCCACATTATCCATCAATCATACGACGTCATAATCAACTACGTGACGTGTAGGATGACGCCATAATAAATTACGTCATGAATGACTCGATTTAGTCATTCTCAACCGCTTATTAGTCTGTCAGGTTGTATGAATTGTGTGTCTTTACTATTTAATAAGCACGCTGTTAGATAT
Source organism: Chaetoderma sp. LZ-2023a (assembly GCA_034401795.1). Lineage (NCBI taxonomy): Eukaryota > Metazoa > Mollusca > Caudofoveata > Chaetodermatida > Chaetodermatidae > Chaetoderma > Chaetoderma sp. LZ-2023a. Next base: position 48,644,993 of record CM067360.1, read on the forward strand.
TTTGAAACTAATTAACTGGGTGCACCCAGTCAGATTAGTTTTAAGATATGCAACAGCTTACCAGTATAGTCGTCTGGAAATTGAGATTAAGTAATTGCATGGATCAATCGATCTCAACACGAACAAGCCGTGGGTGGAGCTTAGCAAGAGATGGGCGGGCAATAGCTAAAACTGGTTTCCTCCATTGCAGTTGTTTCCAATGAACAATAATCTAGACATGAGGTCACATGATCGCCATCGCCGTTGTTGTTGTTGTTGTTGTTGTTGTTGTTGTTGTTGTTGTTGTTGTTGTTGTTGAACGCAGGATGACAAACGGTGAAAGGAAATGTTTTTGACAAATTTGTTTTTCAAACTGGCCGAAATTTGTTTTAATCTGATCGACTTGAGACTTAGTGACCTTATCGGATCTAGATAGACCTGATTTCATATCAGTTATGTAGAGGATCAATCAGATAGCTTTCGAGTATAATCAGTTTTTCCGTACCACGTATCCTTATAGTAGGCCTAAATCTATGGGAGAAATATTTGAACTATTTGAACTATGGACCTTTGAATTGTGACTACGCGTAGACCTTTTATCGAATCAGCACCAGACATGTTCAATGGTTATATAAGAAAAGACTTATACTAGTCCTTAATGGACAAACATCGCAGATTTACAGTATAATCAGTAAGTGTGTTCTAGTTTACAATTGATTAGAACACTCCAAACAAAGGCAGTATTTGTATTACATGCTCGATCAGGAATATCAAAGAAAAACCTAATAATTTAATTCAAAGCTACATACAGCAGGTGTACTGATGTATTAGCTAGAATCATAAATGAGGCGCATGTTCAGTTACAAGCTAAGCTCCCTTCATCAATGAACCTTTGCAGTTTTAACTATGCCCCACCCATCTCTATCTAAGCTCCACCCACCTCACGCTCATGTTGAGATCGATCGACCCCTGATCTCCCTGACTATCAATTTCCATAGGGAGCAACAGCGCCCAGTCAAATTAGTTTCAAAATATTCAACAGAATATTTATTAAATGGTAAAGACATACCATTCGGACAACGTATCAGACTATTAAGCGTTAAAGACAGACTATATCGAATCAGCCATGACGTAATGATTATTACGTCATTATACACGTCACTTAGTTAACTATGACGTCATATGACGTCAGATGATCGATGGATAAACTGGAAAGGTGGATTAAGGCATAAGGCTGTCTATGGCAGCAGCAACGACCAATCCAATTAGTTTCAAGATATTCAACAAATTGTTATTAAATAGTAAATCGTTCAAAGACATACAATTCGTACAAATGATGGACTTTTCAATATTCATGACCGTTCATTATGCATTTTGGTTTTGACGTCAGCCTTTATGTGACGTATTTGATTATGACGTCATATACGTGAGTGAAAAATCGGATCCATCCATTATTTATAGTGGATATCCAAACATAAAGGATAAAATAATTAGTAAGATCGAAAATAGACCGATTAGTATGTAATAATCACATTTATTAGTTTCTATCCAAAAAAAAAAGATCTACTGCTATCATTTATTGAAAAGGCTTATTCTTACAGACATTATTCTCACCAAAACTAGCATATTCAAATAAAGATGTGCTTTAAATGCTTAGCCCATGCGTGCAGACAGTCAGACAGACGGCTGGGCAGGCAGACAGAGAGACGGCTGGACGGACAGATAGGCAGGGAGACAGATGGACTGATGAATGGACGGAGGGACATACGAATGGACGGACGGACGGACGGACGGCAAGCCGGACGGAAGAACGGACGGATGGACAGTTGTTGAAGGCAGACAGGCGGGCAAACAGACGTACGTACATAATGTCTAAATTTCAGAGCAGCCACACAAACAAGATTTAGTCCTATGACGTACGGCTGATCAAGAGGACGTGCTATTATAAAACCAGGGTTAGCAATGACTGCCATAATTATCGTTATCATGGATTATGTCACGTGTAGGCTGACGCCATAATCAAAATGGGTTATGAATGACGTAGCTAAGACCGGCATGAACTTTTAAAAGTCCATCATATGTACGAATTGTATATCTTTGCTACTTAATAACCATTCTGTTGAATATTTTAAAACTAATTTGATTGGTCGCTGTGGATGAGAATCAGACGTATTGCAGGCGGGAGGAGTTAGAATCAGCAGAGTTAGAGTTATTATGGATTGAAGTTACGCCGTATAAAACGAAACCTTTTCTGTTAGGCTGTGTCTATAGGCCGCCAAATTCGCCAGCTAGCTGGATAGACGAGTTCGAACCTTTACTCGAGGCAGCCTATCTACATAACCCGGATATAATTCTAATAGGCGACTTCAATATTAACTTTCATCTACCGATACCTACAAAATGTCAATCAGTGATGGATGGATTTCATTTAGAACAACTAATTTCTAAGTCGACTAGAATCACGGAGAAGACTGCCACCCTAATCGACCACATCTATGTCACTGACAAGAGCAAAATTACTGAAGCAGGCGTAGGCGATCTAGCCCTAGCAGACCATCTTCCAGTGTTTGTTGTGCGGAATAACGTCACGTACAAATCTCAGACTCACCATACGATAAAATACAGGTGCAGAAAGAAATTTGATAATATTAAATTCCTTAATGATTTATCTCAATATAATTGGGAAATGATTAATATGATATGCGATCCAAATGAAGCTCTCGCGTTATGGCATGAAACTTTTCTTGCTATTCTGAACAACCATGCCCCTATTATTGAACGTAGAGTTAAGAAATACTGTCAACCTGGATGGATTAATGATAATATTTTGAAAGCAATGAAAAAGCGCGATTATTTTAAAAAAGTAAATGATATGGTTAAATATAGGGAGTTGAAAAATAATGTAATGTATTTAATAGAAAGCGCAAAGTGTCAATATTTTAGTATAAAGTTAAACGAGCATAAACAGAATCCCTCAAATGTATGGAACATCATGAGAAGCATCAACCCAAAATCTAGCAAAATGCCACTAGTTTTACATAATAGCGATGGACGGGAAATTAGGGACACTGCCCAACACTGTGAGATGTTCAATTCATATTTCACTACAGTTGCAACCGACCTAGCGAATTCGATAAATACCCAAGACAACGCAATAACTAATACAGGCAGGCTCGTAAATCACGTTAACAGTAAAGTACCAAAAGGGGTTAATTTTAGTATACCTAACGTAACAGTAGCCTATGTCTATGATGAAATATCGAAATTAAAAACAAACAAGTCGGCAGGGTATGATGAACTTAACGCCCATTTTCTAAAATTATCTGCACCGATCATCGCGCCGTCAGTAACTGCCATCATAAATAAAAGTATTGATACTGGCGTATTTCCTACAATGTGGAAATACGCCAAGGTAAAGCCATTACACAAATCAGATAATAAAGCCGAGATCAGTAATTATAGACCCATTTCGATACTGCCAATTCTATCAAAAATGATAGAACGGCATATACATAATTATTTATATAAATTTCTAAGTACATATAATTTACTATACGAATCTCAATCAGGATTCAGGCCAAAGCATTCTTGCGAAACAGCGCTGCTAAAATTGATAGAGAAATGGCGATTCTCAGTCGATAAGGGCGATTTTGTAGGAGCTATCATGATAGATTTTAGGAAGGCCTTTGACCTTGTTAACCATGATATACTCCTGCATAAATTAGGCATATACAAATTTGACCCTCTTTCGCTAAAATGGTTCTCATCATATTTAGAAGACAGACAATAGTATGTGTCAATTTCTGACAAGATTTCGAGTATGTCACCGATAACAGTAGGTGTCCCCCAGGGTTCAGTATTAGGACCTCTGTTATTTATTATTTATGTTAATGACCTTTATATGGATATAAACAGTAACATTGATATGTACTGTGACGATTCAACCATGCATTGTAGCTTTGACAATGTGCCAAAGGTAGTCGAACATCTGACTGGTGATATGACATCAGTATACAAAACTGGTGTCAAAATAACAAAATGATTTTAAATGCAGATAAAACTAAATTGTTAATGATAAGCACAACTCGTAAACTAAACCAAATTAATACATCAGAAATTAGAATTCCAATAGGTGACGGTGAGCTAGGCATAGTAAACGATGCAAAACTTTTAGGTTTACATATTAATGATAATCTATCATGGCAACCACATGTAAGCAAAATATGCAGCAAAATAGCTTCCCTTATTTATATGTTGAAGAAAAACAAACAATACATGAATATCGATGAGCGTAATTTATTCTACAAATCATATATACTGTCTCATGTAGATTATTGCTGCTTAGTGTATTATGTAGGCAATACGGCATTGATAGGTAAACTAGAAAAATTACAGAAACGCGCAGCAAGGATTATCTTGGACGTCCCACACAGAACTCCGTCTAAACCGTTATATGACACGTTAAAATGGACAACCATAGGTGAAAGAATGACCATGAAAACAAACATCATGACATACAAAGCCCTTAACAATCTTACACCTAGCTATATTACGGATATGTTTACACCCATAGATGAAGCCCACAAACGAAACTTACGATCTAAAACTTATGGTCACTTAAGACCTCCTAAAATCCGAACAGATTATGGCAAGAACAGCTACATATATATGGCATCCCAAATGTGGAATACACTACCAACAAGCATTACACAGTCACCATCCCTTGCGTCCTTCAAAAATAACATCTATGCTCATTTAAAAGCGAATTGATCAAGAAAAGTGCCTTTGTAAGAACAGGGGTGTATGTGTAAATATCCTCGTATGTAAGTTCTCTGCGCGCGTGCGCGCGTGCGCGCGTTCATGCATGTATATAGGCCTCTGTTTGAGTAGGCACGTACGTAGGCCTACTATGTTTATTGGAAACGTATGACTACTGATTTTTTTACTCTCCAAGACGCATTTTCAAGAGTAAGAGTTGCCCATGCGTCTTTAATTCATTAGACACTAAATAATCTGAAAGAATAAGAACCAAAGATGAAAACCCTAATGTAAATTTGCCGATCAATAGAGTGCGATTTTTAAGATTTTACCGCTGAAATTAATGGCTAGACTAGAGAGTGTCAGTCATTTCAGTGGTAAGATTGCAAAAGTCGCACTCGCGTGGTCTGCCAATGGACATATTTCAAGATTAGGAAGCATAATGGTAATATTTGCCCAAAGAATCGATCTTAACAATTTGACTGATTTCCTCATAGAAAATGTTATCTTGCAGAGCATTAGTGTGTAATTTATGAGATCTTACCGCTGCAATGATTGGCTCGATTGCCGAGCCAGTCATTCCGTCGGTAAAATCTCTGAAATGGCATACTCATGGTCTGCAAATAGACATATTTCAGAGTAGCGACATGTGCTTTATATGCCGCTTTAAGAAGCATAATGTAAATATCACATACCTTCACGAACTGATTTTAATAATTTATTCTCCACTGTTGCTTTTGTTGTACAAATTGTAATTAGCTGTTTATCCTGTACATAGTTTAATTAAATTAAATAGTGTACATAGTGTAAATATAACTGTTCCGAGAGGGCCTCGGGTAGATCAGGCCACTGACGATGTACCCTCTTTAAATAAAGTTTATTTATTTATTTATTTATTTATTTAGTGTACCAAGTCGATTTAGTTTCAAACTATTCAACAGCTTACCAGTATACTTATTTTGTTATTGAAATTCTGGGAGTTCAAAGTTTGATCGATCTCACCGCGGGGAAAGCATTTGGTGAAGCGTAATTAGAAGTGGGCGGGGCATAGCTAAAAGTGAGTTCAGCCATTGTTCATCCACGCAGATTTCACTCCGCGAACTATCAGTATAATGGAACTCCTGACCGTATACGCTGACATTTGCGTCATTCTCTCTGTCATCGCGTTCGAGGTTCGGTATAATTTTCTCATATTTCTGGAAATAATTAATCTTAGGAACTAAAAGAAACAAGATCTCTATACGAATTCTACAAAGCATTATGCAAGATTGATTAAAGCGACTTCGCTTTTTCTAAGGTCTTGCTGGAAATTTGGACATTTGAATAATGGAGCTAACCTCCACCACGCTTCGTCCGTGTTGAGATCGATCGATTCCTGAACTACCAACAGCATGTATAGTAAATAGTAAAGACATACAATTCATACAACCTGACGGACTATTAAGCGTTTAAGACGGACTAAATCGAACCATTCATTACGTAATGATTATGACGACATCCTACACGTCACAAACTTGATTACGACGTCATGTGATTAAATAAGGAAATGGATTCATGAATCCCTTGATATATAATTTACTATGGCTATATAGACTTGTTGGAATATTATAGACGTTGCACTTTACTCTGCAGTATATCGCTGATATCGAGCTCTTTCAATTTACTTGTAAGCTATAGCTCGTTGAATCCATCACACGCACCATGGAATAGCCCTATGAATGCTAGACCTTTTGTGATTAGGTTTCCTTAAAGTGTACGTCATAATATCCATTATGTAGATGATAATAAAGTTATTTAAAGGCAAGATTCTACATTGGCGTCTAGACAGTGATGACGTCTGAACCAAATATTTAATCCGTGGTCGTACAATGGGGGAATTCGTCTCCCGGAAGATCTGACCCTATAGAAGGAATCTACAGAACAATTCATCCATCTTCACGATATTTTCATAGGTGTTATCTCATCACATCCTTATTAACATACATGTAGTCAATATCATCAATGTGATACATATACGGAGTTAGCCTAAATAATAGCGGGATGTGGGATCCATTTCCACCTATGCCGCGGCTATTTCTAGCTATACCCCGCCTATTTCTATCTATGCCTGCCTGTTTCTAGCTATACCCCGCCTATTTCTAGCTATACCCGCCTATTTCTATCTATGCCTGCCTGTTTCTAGCTATACCCCGCCTATTTCTAGCTATACCCGCCTATTTCTATCTATGCCTGCCTGTTTCTAGCTATACCCCGCCTATTTCTAGCTATACCCCGCCTATTTCTAGCTATACCCGCCTATTTCTAGCTAAGATCCCCACACGCTTTGCCCGTACTGGGATCGATCGTATCACGAATACCCAGAATTCCAATATCACGGTAACTATACATGCAGGCAGTCTGTTGAATATTTTGAAACTAATTTGACTGGGTGCTATCGCTGCCTATGACAGTCAAATTAGTTCCAAAATGTTCAACAGAATGTGTATTTAATAGTAAATCGAGCAAAGACATACAATTCCTACATTTGACTGACAATCTCAGCTTCATGACGGAGTATTGACTGTCAGTTATTATTGTGACGTCAGCCTACATGTGACGTATTTCATTACGACATCATATACTTGTGGGGTAGATCGGATTAATCCATTCTCTTTCTCAGGAATGTAAACAATAGGCAGCTCGTGTATGGGAGGGATTAACGCTTTTGATAAAGAGAACAAATACAATTAATATACGGAATAAGCTGGTGGATATTTTGAAATTAGTTTGCCTGTCGGCCTATGGTTGCTCAAGAAGTGACAATCTTGTGAGGTGTGACTGGACAAGTTTAACGTCTAATCACTATTTACTGTGAATGGTTGGGAATCGGTATAGTGCTGGCGCATTTTGCATTACATCACGGATTTGTTTAAAAAAATAATCAAGCATTTAATGTAAATACTTTTTTTTAAACCAGAGAGCGGCATGGCACCCTTTCTAATCAACGACTAAGTCTGAGTGCCAGACAGTGCTGTATATATCGCGGCACGTTGTAGGTTCGTTACCCTGGACATCTGACAATAGCGTCCACTGTATAACTTGATCAGCAAGGTTGACAGTCTACATTGATCCACTGATTAAATGAGACTGTATTCTGGCGTTTCTAGATAGCAACTCAGCGATATTTACTTCTAACACTACGCTATATAAAATGAAATGCGTTAACACTTTCAACATTGAATTCCCAGAATTTTAAATTTCAAGGAGCGAGAGGGAGGTAACATACAGTTAATTAAACTGCTGAATATTGTTAAACTAATTTGACAGGAACGTTAATTTAACTCCAAGCCGTTCTCTCTCTCTTTTCTCTCTCTCTCACTCCCTCCCTCCTCTCTCTCTCTCTCTCTCTCTCTCTCTCTCTCTCTCTCCCTCTCTCTCTCTCTCTCTCTTTCTCTCTCTCTCCCTGCCTCCCTTCCTCCATCATTCCCTCGCGCTCTCTCCCCCCCCTCTCTCTCTCTCTCTCTCTCTCTCTCTCTCTCTCTCTCTCTCTCATGATTATGACGTCGGCTACTTGAGCAACAGATTGAATCCCTCCATAGTTACTATACAGAAACAGGAGATGTACCTACTTTTAACTTAACTTCAGAGACAAATATGAAGTAACGAAATGATTTATGGAAGCGAAATTGAATTCCATGAAGAATTTGCTAAAGAGAACAATGAATAGAAACCCCCTGGTGGTTTCTGGAAAATATGTAAATTCAATATCGAATGATAACACAGAGAAATCGAAAGTAAATTGAAAGTGAAAAAACAGTAAGAATGCATGACATTTTCTCAAGTCTATTTGTCTCCGATGATGACGTAATTGTTTGGAGATGGAACCTAGAAACACCAGCATACACTACGACTAGAGTCGATTGTGTACAAAGACCCGTATCACGTGATGCAGCCATCCAGAAATGTTAAATCGCGCGCAGTACAAGAGGATGACCGTATAAATCAATCAGCGTTATATTATTTATCTGTACACTGACGCTGCTTTATTTTCAGTAGCGACTCGCAGAGATTTCCTTTGCTGGTCTGACAGTTGGTCTGTCGGTCAGACGATCAAATCTTTTGCCATTTCTGACAAAACTGCATGTCGCAACTATGGTGCGAGTCGCAATTTTGTTTAATAATCTTCGAGGGAGGAGAAACTATTCCAGCTATCTCGCTGAGTCACACCTTAGTTGAGAGTGTCGACGCCTGGCCAGGATGAATTAGCGTCTAATTGGACATTCAGTTTGTATTGAGATGAATGGAATATTGATGAACCGCGGTTTGCAAAGTGAACACTTCAACATCACGAACCAGTTAGCTAGCATTCAGAGCATCTGGTTTGGGCTGCTACTGATGATGGAAGAATCGTCATCAACAACGACGACGACGACGACGACGACGACGACGACGACGACGACGACGACGACGACGACGACGACGACGACGACGATGACGGCGGTGACGACGACGACGACGATGACAGGGGCGAATAAGGAGGTCGTCTGCCTGGGTGTTGGGATATGCGCAGGGGGTATTAGGTGGTGTCAGCGATCTTTATCAAACAAATACCATATTACTCGGTATAAACTCCTAAAATACATATGCAGGTTTTTGGACAAAATAACCAGTACTTTTCTAATCACCTCTGTGTGATTAACAGTAGGTAAGTGGGATTAGCTCCAATTAAAGCCACCTATCAGCATTTGTTTGCATAACAATTAACGAGTATGGACTGCTCCTTTAGTAAGCATTTTACAAAATTCTTGTCAATATTTCGGTTGACTTTGCAGAGAAAGAACGATACAAGTTACAACCAACAAAAAGTGTGTCTTTGTCGATTTATCACAAACCTCGATATGTTCAGCCCATAAACTCTGAGTTTCTCCTGGGCAACCAGGAAATGCCCGCGAAAATATCGAGCACTCGTCTTGGGGTGAAAAGAACAAATACGGAAAAAGACAATGTCCTTCAAAATGTTACTGAGAATATCAAGAAACCCCGCCGCGTTGCCAACAGCCTTTTGTAGCATGTCTCCATGGCCACAACGAACTCGATCCACAGACTGTCATTCACTTTTTCAAGATATGTATTCCTCCTATTCTTATATATAGTTTAGATCTCATAATCCCAGGAGATAACAGTTAAAGAAACTAGAAATGTACCAATAAACCTCTTGAAACAACTTCTCACATTATCAACCAGTACATCCGACACTGCAGTGTACATTCTATCGGGTATGCCAGGTATTCTGCCAATAGAGGCCCAGGTTGACCAAGAAGTACTAATGTTCTTTAATAATGTATGCAACCAAGCAGAAAGTTTATTGGAAAGGAGGATAGCAAGAAGGCCGCTTGCGGTTAAATCGTACAATAGTAGCAGTTGGTTTGTCGACTTAAAAAGAATTCTATGGAAGTAGGAGCTGGAAGAAGCAGAGCTTTATCCGGACTCTCCAATAAAGAAAGAGAAGTGGAAATCTCTTTTTAAAATGCCATAAGACAACCCTGGAAAGAAGCAATATCTGCAACGGCCCTAATCTACAGCTCATTAGGGTACATGAATGTCACCATTTCAGCGATGTGAGCTTACATTCGGTTTTGATCCCAGACTGCTCAGTGAGATATATTACACATCTCCCAATCAAGCTAAAGCTGCGTACGGGTACTTATAGTCTTCAATCTTATCATCTTATCGGTCCAGTTTCAAGGTTGAGAGATGTAGTCCAATATGTATTGCTAAAGCTGCTTACGGGTACTTATGGTCTTCAATCTTATCATCTTATCGGTCCAGTTTCAAGGTTGAGAGATGTAGTCCAATATGTATATTATGTAACGAGGGCGTAGAAAGTACTTCACGCTTCATCATACACTGTTCAGCCTTGAAACATATTAGAGATCCCGTTTTGGAGTCAATAGACAAGATACACAAAGAACATTGCGAGTTCGGTATCATGTCGCTTTCATCGGAGGACGTACTCCGACTGGTGATAGATTGTACAAAATTGATCTCACCTCCTCCAAAATGCATAACCTACTGGGTGCCATTGAATTTCACAGTAGACGATTGATGTACCTCTTGTATGCAAAAGGATTTCAGTTACTTGCCAATCCAGTGTTAAATACTATATCTCCTGATCAATAATATTAATCTAAAATACCATAGACATCTTAAGATAGTATTCGCAACCAGTCTATTCCATATGAACTATAATATAATTGTACTGCTGCAAAATTCCCGTAGTCCTATCTATGCCTTAATCATTATTCTATATTTTGTCAGCTGGTAGGTAGCATCCAATTTCAGTTATTTAATCTGGTGGTATGTGTGAACTCTGTATTATTATTATTCTTCTTCTTCTTCTTCTTCTTCTTCTTCTTAGCGATGATGGGTTGCTCGGTTCCATTACCTACTAATGATTATCTATCTCCTAACATGCGCCGGCATTTCTTGTCTCTTCTAGTGTAGCTCATTAGGTTAGTTCTGGAGTTCCGATTGTAATTATGGATGGATAACTAATTATCATGCGTTAAATGGTGGTGGAACTCTTAATGCAGTCCATACGATTGCCTTGACGGCGTTGTGGATATTGGCTACTCAACTCGATTAGCGTTTATACGTACCATGTACTGTTCTACTAGACAGGAGGTCAAGATACTTACAGGTTACAAGTTACAAGCTACAAGTTTAATAAGTCGGGGTCGGGGAGAAACATGTGCCTCACTATGTGCAATGACTTTATCAAAACAAAATTGCAATGCAAAATGTTTCGTGACAAATCATTTGACAGCTTTGCCGGGGTGCTGTGGTGGGTGAGCGCACTGATCCGAGAGGCGGGGGTGGGGGGTTGGGATGTACAAATTGTATTTTGTACTTTGTGCTTTGTACTTTGATAGCTTCCACAAGAAAGGACGCCGTTTTTGTCAATTAATGAATCCGATCTGTCACTTAAGTATATAACGTCATAGTCAATTACGTCACATGTAGGCGGACGTCACAATCATAATCGACAGAGAGTACTCCGTCATAAAGCTGAAATAGTCCGGCAAGTATATGAATTGTAAGTCTTTGATATATTTACTATTTAATAAACATTATGTTGAATATTTTGAAACTAAATTGACTCGGCGCTGTTGCTGCCAAACAGCAACACCACCCAGTTCAATTAGCTTCAAAATGTTTAACCTGTTACCTGCATAGTTACCATGAAATTGGGATTCATGGTATTTAGGATTCAAAATACATGCATCGACTCCAACATGCGCAAATGTGGGCGGAGCTTAGCTACGAATGGGCGGGCATGGCTATAAATTGATCCCTCACTTGTGAATAGATTCTCCGTGATCTAGTGAATTCCTAGGTTAGTGTATTCTGGCTATAGTTGGATTTCTATGACCTTATGAGGTTCACAAGTCTGTGTCCAGCCTATTTTAACAAAGCTCCGCCTATGCGTTACCCATTTTCGAATAGATCGAGCCATGAATTACCAGAATCATGGTCATAACATATTTATGTTAAATTAATTTCAGAATATTCAACAGCTTACCTATAGGGCATATCTTTGTCATAAAATAGGGAAGATACATAACGTTTCCTGTCTTGTTATACATTTTCGCCGTCGTCGCTAGGAAACACCTGCGGTGTCACGGGGCATGTGGGATTATTACTCGTTATATAACCAATAACAATCTGTCATTGAATATTACAGTTGAAAGCTTAGTTTATATGGTAAATTATTGATCTGATGTTTAAACAACGAATAGAGGCGACAGGTCGTGGCTCTAGTGTAATAGTCTGGCAATCAGCCGGCCTGTGTCTCTAGGCGATCAGCTGGCTGGATGACAATCGGCATCGCCTTCACTCTTTGCCTCTCTCCACCCAGGAGTATAAATGGGCACCAGTGTAAAGCATGGTAAGTTACAAATAATAGACTGAAATAAAAAAAAACAGCGGATCAGGGGCTCGATAATAATAATAATAATAATAATAATAATAATAATAATAATAATAATAATAATAATAATAATAATGATAATGACAACAATAATACTAATTATGAAAATGATAACAATGGCATGATTATAATAATAATAATAATAATAATAATAATAATAATAATAATAATAATAAGAAATAATAATAATAATAATAATAATAATAATAATAATAATAATAATAATAATAATAATAATAATCAATAATAACATGTATAGTAGCAATATATATATATATATATATATATATATATATATATATATATATATATATATATATATATATATATATATATATATATATATATATATATATATATATATATATATATATATATATATATATATATATATATATATATATATATATGTCACATTGTGTACATATTATATATACGTTGTAACATCTCATGACACATGGTGGTCAAGGGGCAAATAAACTTGAACTTGAACTTGATACACGCCAATCAAACCAATAACTTCTTTTGATGTGTAAACGTTTATCTTGAACGCATAACAAATGTCAATGCACTATGCTTTGAAAGAGAGATACTATTGGCAAAAGTCAATTATTCTATTCCAAAGATCATTTCGCTAAGTAAAAAATATAGCTACTCCCAAATTGACATTCCTGTCTTACTGTCTGTCACCGTGTCAATTTAGCAAGGCTCGTCTCAATAGCAATTCACCTTTCCAGAGTACCCATAACGTCATAATGAACTGCGTGATGTGTACAATGACATCATAATGAACGACGTCATGAATGACGTAGACAAGTACATCACGAACGCATATTTGAAGACGGTCTATGCGTTGTTGTACACATTGTTTGCTTTTACTATTTAATAAATCTCACCATAGTTGCCATCTGGGTGGAATGCTCATGGCTGATCTCAGTTCGGTGTAGACCGACTCAATCAAGGCAGGTTCTTTATTGGCCTTTTCAACAGTTGGACCACACTTTAACAATGCGATACTTAATGATGGTGCCATTCGTTGGGATGTCTGAGACCATTCAAACTAATCTGACTGGGCGCTGTTGCTGCCATAGGCAGCAACAGCACCCAGTCAAATTAGTTACAAAATATGCAACAGCTTCCCTGTATAGTTTTCAGGAAATTGATAGCTAGGGCATTCGGGGATCGATCAATCCCAACACAGTGAGGTATGGGTGGAGCATAGCTAGTGATGGGCGGGGCATAGCTAAAAATGGAAAGGTCCATTGAAGATGAAAGGGTGATATATGATTGCTTCGTATGATGTCTGTGGTCTGCATTGACGTGACACAAAGCAGCGTGATCTACGTTCCGGTGTTCCACCACTTGCATATTAAATTAGCAATACATGTTAATATACATGTAGATTATCCATAGCCTTCTGTGATGGTTGTATCTGATGAGTGATTATAGATAATAGATGTGTGGACCCTTTATGCACATTTCATCCTGACAAAGCCAGTCTCCGTGAGCATGTATAATATGTGCCCCGGTAATCACGACATATTTATCATGCCAGAGATGTTCCGCCGTATAATTTATATTATTTGAACCCTGATTCTCAGAATCCCATTTTCAAGGTAATTATACAGTAAGTTGTTGAAAATTTTGAAACTAATTTGACTTTGTGATGTTGTTGCCTATGGCAGCACACATGCAGTTAAATTAGTTTCAAAATATTCAGCAGAAACTTTATCAAATACTAGAGCCAGCAAAGGCATACAATTCGTACACTTGACGGAATTTAAAATATTCGTGGCGGAACTAGATACGTCATTCATTATGCATTTTGTGTGATTTCATCCTACATATGACGTACTTGTTTATTATGCCATATAGTTGAGAGACAGATCCATCCATTGGTAGTGGAATTGCCTATTCCAGACACTAACAGTCGGAAATGTGATGCGTGGGAATGATGATATGATATTTATTTGCCACAATAGGCCATACAATAATTAATACAGAAGTTTAGTAATAAGTTATAATTTAAATGAAAATTAACGCTTTAACAACCCACCAGACCGCAGATGAATGCGCAAGTGCCCCTGACGACCCCTAACCCCTCCCCTGATCAACTGGAGAAAATGCTCAATTCTCCTTATGACATCTTCAAGTGTACGAATTATATGTAATTGATAAATTGTTTATTAAATTACTGTTGAATATTATGAAACTAATTTGCCTGTGGAAAATTGTCAATTTACTTTCTCGTTTCCCTTTCACGTGTACGAATTATATGGCATTGATAAATTCGCAGTTTTGTTTTGAAACTGGTTTGACCGGGGAAAATGGTCAATTTACCATCCATTTGTGCTAATTTCAATTGTACAGATTGTGTCATTGGTAAATTCACAATTTAATAATTTGAATATTTTGAGATTAATTTTACGGGTGACAGTTCTCAAGCTACTTTCTCCTTATGGTTTTTTCAAGTGTACGAATTGTATGTCATTACTAAATTCGCAATTTGATGACGGTTGAAATTTTATTTTGACACTAATTTGACTGGGAAAATGCTTAATATGCTTTCTCCTTGTTCTATTCTCACGTGCACGAATTGTATGTCATTGATAAATTCGCAATTTAATGCCTGTTGAATATTTTGAAACTAAGCCGCTTTCTCCTTGTGGCATTTTTAAGTGCACGAATTGTATGCTCTCAATTTAATAGTTATTGAATATTTTAAAACTAATTTGACTGGAGAAAATGATCAATTTATATTCTCCTTAGGTAGAATGAAGGCTTGTTATGCATATGCTGCTAATTTCTTTACGACAGTCGGATTTTCATTTTGGAATAACTCGATCAGTTTGTAAACTCTTGGTCTTTTGTAGTAACATGGTTTTAAAAGGGAGTTGCGTAAGTCTTTATATAGCTGACACATAAGTACAAAATGATATTCATCTTCAATATCATTTTGACACAGTTATATCAGACCCTATCAGACAGAGGCGTGGCTATGGGCCTATGCCATTTGTCAGTTTCAACATGAAGTCTGTGACAGCCCGTACGCAGATTAATTAATGCCCGTCTATGCTTAATATTTTTACAATGTCTAAATATTTTCTATAAATAAAACTCGGCAAAATGTTTATACAATTTAGCTTTGCTGCATTGCTCTAATGCCCCTTTCCAATCTTGTAAATAATTATCACGAGCTTGTTGTTTATAATACAGAATAAATGTGTTCTTGTCAATATTATTTCCCTGTGATTCCCAAATGTCATTAAAGCCTCTTTTGCCGAGCATATCCTTTAACAGTTTGTACATTGTCAAGCAATCATTATACAAAACATTGCGCATAGTTTTAATGAGCTATGGCATAGCACGAGTGTCTCTCGTATCAATATCATCATAGGAAAATTGATAAAGACATGTTCTCAACATTGGCCATTTAATTATGTGTGGATTTATCGAAGTATCCTGAATTCATCCAATGGAAATAGGAATTATTTACTTAGCTCAGGAAAACGCGCAGGAATGGGCTCAGGGCGCTTGTCTACTATGCACGTACACGGTGTGTTCGAACCGAGAACTATCGAGATAGAGCTTAGACCGTCCACGCACATACATTGCATGCATGCACCAACTGAGTGCAAGCAGGAATGGCATGAGACTACACACCGCCTATAGATGCACCACCTGAGAACAAACGAGAATGGCATCAGGTCACCCAACACATATACATGCTAAACATGGAAACAACCGAGAATGCCCTCCAAACAACCAGCGCCCATACATACTCCACCTGAGAACAGGTGAGCATGGCCTTAGAATACAAACTGCCCACACATGCACCGACTAAGAAAGGTAAGAATGGCCACAGACCGCAGACCGCCCACAAAAGCACCTCCTGAAAAAAAAGCGAAAATGCTCTCAGAACAACCACTGCCTACGCATGCTTCACCGATGAACAAGCAATAATGAGATTGGACCACACCACAGCCTATACGCATGATCCACCTCGAAACAAGTAAGAATGGCCTCAGACACCCCCCCCCACATATACTTTCTCAGCATGGAAACGAGCGAGAATGGTCTCAGATATCCCAACGAATGGCACCATCATTAAGTATCGCATTGTTAAAGTGTGGTCCAACTGTTGAAAAGGCCAATAAAGAACCTGCCTTGATTGAGTCGGTCTACACCGAACTGAGATCAGCCATGAGCATTCCACCCAGATGGCAACTATGGTGAGAGTTTAGCTCCGTTTCATCGGTCTTTGACCACGTTGCTTGCTTGGTGTGCACCGCCAAAGCGAAGCCACTACCCATACCTCTCGCCTCCGTTTATATGGTGGCGCAGTCTTCAAGTCGAAACACGAGCAATTGGGCACCCGTCTTCAAGTAAAGAAAACCTGCTCCATTTAAAAGCGCAATGCCACCCAACGTAACAAGGTGAATTATTTCCTAGACAGACGCATGCATGATGCAACCGCCCAATTAGTATCATGCAATAAGAATCTTGGGGAACAGACAACTACCATGGAAATCAATTCATAGCCAAACGAGGTTGTATCTAGATACACAATTTTATTGTAATATAAGACCACAATTTAATCCGATCTACCCGATCAACGAAAGACATTACCCTCATTTATCAAAGTTGGAAGACAAAGCAAAGACCGTAAAGCGCTACGTGGTTAACGCAAGACCAGGCCTCGCCATATGAGTTAACGACTGAATGAACATGCCACCATACAAGCAGATTCACTGGGAGGTGAAATCACAGATGATTGTCGCAAAATGTTTATGGGTGGCCAGAGCGTTGAGAGTTTCTAATCCAGTACGCTGGCAATATACCAGATCACAGAATGACATAAGAACCTATTCACGGATACAGACGATGAACCATTACATCCCGTTTAAGGTGAGTGTAGACTAATACTAACAGTAACCGAGATACCTGAAAAGACACTTAAGATTCTGAGACATGGACGAGCATTTGGAACTAACAGATTCAGTAATGAATTGTAAATGTATGTAAATGATAGTAGGCCACGAAAATTACACGTTCCTGCGGTCCAGGGCAACCACTCTTTACTGCAGGGGAACCACATCTTAACACACTGGTTGCCCTCGGGGACAAACTAGGTAATGTGTTATGTTCAGGCCCTGTGCATATACTCATGGTGAGTATTTAATGTATTTAGCTTTAACCCTTTCCCACTTGAAATTTCAATTTTATCATAGAAAATGTCCATTTAGGGAGCAAGAGAAGACTGTTTTTGAAAATTTACCACTGGAAGGACTGGCTCGGTTATCGAGCCAGTCCTTCCAGTGGTGAATTTTCTAAAACGTCTTCTCTTGGGCTGCAAATGGGCATTTCTAAAGCCCACTACAGAAGCCGTATCTCGATGATATGAGGGATAAAGAGTTACTGTAATGCCTGAGTTGGTATTTACAATGATTCTGTAGTCTGTATAGCTTACAACAATACATATTTTCAACATAATTTATAGAAATGGGGCAACCTGGCGCTACAGTCGGCTAACCTAATTTAAATGGCATACTTGCCTCTTGGGGCAACAAAATATTTTTTCAAATTTTCAAGCTCTGGATAGGCTATCCAAATAAATCACACTTATAATAAACTCTCCCGTCATGCAACACCTCCCCGTCGATGCTGCTACATTTAGCCTTATATCACTGCCACAGTCTATGAAGCCGCCGGAACCAAAAGCACACCTGCAACTTGCCATGTTTCTCGACAACATCCGAAAGATCGCGTCCGTTGTCTTGCATTGAAAGATTGATTGTTTCACTGGGCGTGGATCGTATCGTATGAACACAACGAATGCCTGTGTTAGCGGCTATGTCCCGGCATTGGGGCCTTCACAGGATCGACATTGGTATGCCATTGACATTCCACATTATCAAACAGTCAAGGAATCTGGATGATATCAAACCGAGAGTACGAGTAAATACATGCCTATAATTAGCTAAGATGTGACCATATTGCCCTTTAACCTATAGCGATGGTGACCATTTTGGATTTATTCTCACTAAAGGCAAATACAGAAACGAATCCCAGAATGTGTGTCATATATCAGGATTTGATTAATCACTATCAACAGTTAACTCATAGAGTGATGAAGTTAATGTTTTCATCTAGTGGTGAGCATTGGTGTTGAACATTCGAATATTCAGTCAGGTAGACCAATATGAACGAATATTCACATAGCATACGAATATTCGAATATATATGAAAAATCGCAAAATTGTCTTAGATTGAATAGAAAACAAAATTTCTTTTTTTAAATGGCTGGCGGACTGGTGCTTGGTCTGATCAAGATGAGACGTGGTCAATTTTTCGGTCCTATATTAACTTGCTTTGGTATTAATTTTAAATTGGATCCAATAGTTTCCGGGATATCCATGGCATATATAGGAATTTTCATTACCAGTATATATATATATATATATATATATATATATATATATATATATATATATATATATATATATATATATATATATATATATATATATATATATATATATATATATATATATATATATATATATATATATATATATATATATTATATAACTACACTTACAGTTTTAATAGGATCACCACCACTTAGGTTAGACGCTGTCAAATGCTCCCCGAAGATGTCTACTGATTTTGGGGCCGAAGGTAAGTGGCCACGGTTGCCTCTGGACTTAAGTTCAAAGTTATCAGATTTATTCTACCAGAAACAAATGCCTGTTGACCGTAAGAGTTCGATGGACATAGAAGTGACGCCCAATGTCATACCTTCAAGGAAAATGTTCGAACTGCGTCCACGGTATTTATCCCAAAGAAGCCGGTTGACTTTCGGGTCAAATGTCACGGTCATTTCCTATTATCACGGTGGCCATTTATCTCATCAGTGTTAGCAGTTTAGATGTTACCAGAAATGAACTCTCCTTAATCACACAGGTTTTATGATAATATTAGAAGTTGCCGCATGACATGTAATTGGTACCCAGGGGAAGTTGAAAACAAGAATCTCTTTTTCTAAATACCTGCCAAAATTGCTTTTCGCTCGATCGACTAAACCTTGATAACCTTTAATAATAATAATAATAATAATAATAATAATAATAATAATAATAAAAATAATAATAATAATAATAATAATAATAAATAAATAAATAAATAAATAAATAAATATATAAATAAATAAATAAATAAATAAATAAATAAATAAATACATAAAATTTCTATAGCTTCTTGATTAGATAATAATTTCATTTTGGATCTCTCCAATAGCTTTCGAGAAACCTGTGCTTTCCCTATCCAAGGTATCTTCCTTCGGAAATGGTATGATAACAGTATTTAAACTGCATTTCCTCATTGAGTGTAAAACCAAATGACTAGAACTTGGCAGATATTTAGGACGCAGTTGGCCATATGATGAGACTGTGCCAATCGTATTTTCAACCAACAAAACATTCCATGGTTTAGGCATGCAGCCTTACTGACGATATTTCGTTTCTATTTAGCTGTCGTCTGAGCGAATTTTAATTCATATAATTATTCGAATATTCGAATAAGGTTTTTATACGAAGAGCAAATACTAGCGAATATTCCAAACACTAGCTCAGTAAAATATATGGTGATGTGGTTGAATCCATAAGCGAAAGGGGCAGCTCTTTCACTATGTGGCGCCTCTTGACATCAGGGTGTTGTCGATGTGCTTCTATGTCACAAATTAATTAAAATTGGATATGGTTGTGTATGCAATGATGCAGGCCTATAACCATACGTGCATTCTAATACACTGGATTAAAGGTCTTGTCTTGTTTGGTGGCAGCTTTGTCGTCGCTGTACTGCCGGCTACCCGCTACCACGCTGTATGTTGTCCGCGGCCACGTCTTCTCACAGTGATCTTCTCACACTGGTTATCTTACCAGAAAGAAGCAAGAGGGACCCATTTATAACTTGTCCCCGCCTATTTCTAGCTAAGCTCCGCCCACAGTTTGCACGCGTTGGTATCGATTTATATACTTTGAACCTTGACTTACCAGAATCCCAATTTCAAGGTAAATATACAGGTAAGCTGTTGAATATTTTGAAACTCATTGGACTGGTCGCTGTCGCTGCCTATGATAGCACAGCGCCAAATCACATTAGTTTCAAAATACTCAACAGAATGTTTAATAAATAATAAAGTAGGGCATGCAATTCATTTACTTGGTGGACTTTTCAATTTTCATGACGGATATAGATACGGCATTCATTATGTGTTTGTATTGTGACGTCAGCCTCACGTGATGTTATTGATAATCACGTCATAGACTTAAGCGGCAGACCGGATCTATCCATGGCTAACACCTTTATGTGCGTGATATGCGTATACGTGTACCCAACTTTCTTGGAACATTTGGACTACTGTCGTCTGTCATGTCTTATACTTGATTCTATCTCTCGTAACAATGCATTTAAAGATTCTTCTCAAAACTAATTTAGCCGATACCATCGCCATTGATGGTATGTCACGTGAGTATATGGTTACTTCTCGCTCAAATGTGTGTCCTGGAGCCGAATAACAGCAGACATTCATTAATATTTCTCAAGACGTTGAGCGTGTTCATACGAAGTTTGATTATCCAATCATTGTAAACGCCGGCCATTCACAAGACAAAGCTACTAGACGTACGATTATCGACAAACGTGCTCAAGAATATTTATTTTAGTAGCCTATAATGGGGCTGAGTTAATTACATTTTTATAAGATGATTACTTATGGGCACTGATTGCATTCATTTCGTATTAGCAATATAAGCACCTTTAAGCAGAACATCTCCAGACAAAGGCAAGTGTTTGTCGGCAGAAAGATCATGGCATCACGCCAGTTCGCAAGGGTAGATAATAACGATTGTACTGTGATCATATCATCTAGTTATTGATGGTAGCTATGTGTTATTTTCAACACGTTGAACCATGAAATGACAAACTCACATTACAGACCTTTTATTATGTTTGTGGGACTAGCAACTAGTATAAGTGTGTGTATCTGTTGGTCAACCTATTCTGTATGTGGATCGGTCTGTCAAATGTGTAACATGTCTCTTAGCGCCGTCTTGGACGAAACTATTTGTCGAAGTATGACTACAGATTTATACCCGACGTTGAATGCTAGCTGTATTTTACTCGGGAAAAGTACATTTCGGCTACCGAACACATGCATACATTAATACCGCTATGTTATTCGACCAGCATAGAATATTTTAAAAGCCCCCTTCAACTTTACATTGCCCAGTATAATCGGTTAACACATCGATTGATATTATGTGCGCTAACTAAAAAATTATTATATGATGCCCATCTTCTCATTTACAATATAATACAATTGTTGGTTGCACGATTCCAACATCCTATCACAGGAATAACATGTGACTAAAATGTCTTTCGGGATGGGCTAATCAAAGAACAACTCAATGCAACTCATAATAAACGACATACTCATCGGCTAGAAAACAATACTTTCTCTGGATAACTGGTCTGCAACTATTCACTAACTTGTCATATATTCTCATACAACTGGTTGGCCACTAGTCAAATTGCGCGTTCGGCATTGCAAGCGCGTTAAGGTTGACATGAAATTTGAACGAGTTTGAGATTTCATTCATAACATAGGTTATGAATTCTATGGTTTTGCTACAATTAATATACTGATTTTGTGTTGAAATATACAGCAAAACATCGTCGTCAACCATGACGTAATTTGTCTCAGTCACCCGGATGTGGTAAACCTGTTTAACTATTTATACTGCTTTATTCACGTATCCAGTTTCTCGGTCAATCATATGGCGTCATAATCAAATACGTGGCATGCAGGCTGACGTCAGAATCAAGTACGTCATGAATGACTCAATTAGTCCGTCTTAAACTCTTAATAGTTTGTCAGATTGTACGAATTGTATGTTTTTACTATTTAATAAACATGCTTTTGAACATTTTGAAACTAATTTGACCGGGAGCTGTTGCTGCCATAGGCTGCAGCAACAGCATCCGGTCAAATTAGTTTCAAAATATTCAACAGTTTGTCCGCATAATCTTCTGAAAATTGAGATTCGGAGAGTGCACGGATCGATCGATCCCAACACGGGCAAAGCGTGGGCGGAGCTTATCTAGAGATGGGCGGGTGATAGTTAAAACTTAATTTTCTCTATGTGATGCCGTAATAGAGAGATCCATTTCTACCTATGCTCCGCCCATTTCTACCTAGGCCTCGCCCATTTCTACCTATGCCTCGCCCATTTCTACCTATGCCTCGTCCATTTCTACCTATTCCTCGCCCATTTCTACCTAGGCCTCGCCCATTTCTAACTATTCCCCGCCCATTTCTACCTATGCCTCGCCCATTTCTATCTATTCCTCGCCCATTTCTACCTAGGCCTCGCACATTTCTAACTATGCCCCGCCCATTTCTACCTATGCCTCGCCCATTTCTAGCTATGCCCCGCCCATTTCTAACCAAGCATTTTATTCGTGTTGAATCGATTTGAAATTTTGTGACCCGAATTCCATGAATAAAATGACAAGGTTACTATACAGGTAACGTATTTGATATCTTGAAGCGAATCTGAGGAGAGCTGTTGCTACCAACAATATCTTCCTGTCACATTAGTCTCACAATATTCCAGAGACTGTTTGGAAAACAGTAAATTCAATAAAGATATACCACTCATACACTTTCGTGGCTGACTTTTACCGCTTGTGTGACGTCATATTGATCTTGAAGTCAGCTAACGCGTTATCTATTTCACTAGAACCTTAGATGCTTGTGTGAGAAATTGGTTCCCTCCATTTGGCCCCCAGACCCCAGTCTCGAGACAGGACCCTCCTCAACTTGTGCACCGCTCCCTCTACCAAAACCTGTATCCGCTCCTGAATATCCTCTTTTTCGAAGTACTGTGAGCGGTTGCTGTCTAAGGCTGTGTTCTCACTAGAGACTTAATCGGCAATGTTTTCCTATCAAACTACTTTTAAAATATGTAGCCAATACACTGATCGACAAAGAACCTATGATAACACATGTATAAATGTGTGTTTCAGAGTGATCAAGTTCCAGGCGAATCTGACACATTTGGACTCTGAGTCTCTGAGGAACTATACATCGTTACAGACTTTGTAAGTATACGTAGCAGTATCACAGCAACGGTAATATGAATAGACCTTTGAATTTTTAGCTATGCCCCGCCCATCACTAGCTAAGCTCCGCCAACACCTCGCTCGTATTGGGATCGATCGATCTCTGAACCCCCTGACCATCAATTTCCAGAAAGCTATACATGTCCGTTGTTGAATATTTTAACTAATTTGACTGGGCGCTGTTGCTGCCTATGGCAGCAACAGCGACCACTCAAATTAGTTTCAAAATATTCGACAAAATGTTCATTAAATAGCAAAGACATACAATTCCTACAACGTGTCGGACTATTAAGCACTAAAGACGGACTATATCGAATCATTCATGACGGCATGAGTACGACGTCATCCTACACATCACTTAGTTAATTATGATGTCATATGACATTAGATGATCAGTGAATAAACCCAGAAGGTCCATTCAAGGGGAATCGGGTAGCGACTAACTATAATTAACTATCCAGCATTCGTCTGCGCACAGCAAATGAGCATGTTCAGTAAACAAACAAACTGACTAATTTTAGCCAATCGAAGATGACCTTATATACATGCGGATTAGCAAAATTCAATGAAATCCCCTAACCGCACTTAATACACTACCAAACGGAATGTCTATAGTTGGCGATGACTAACTGGCAATGACCACTGGTTGTCTGTTATACCATATTGACAGGATATTGCTATCATACACCCACATCAATGCAAGGCAGAAATAAGCTAGATACATCAATGGGGCTGTCAATAATCATCAATGTTATTAATTCAGAATGATAGTTGGCGATGACTAACTGGCAATGACCACTGGTTGTCTGTTATACCATATTGACAGGATATTGCTACCATACACCCACATCAATGCAAGGCAGAAATAAGCTAGATACATCAATGGGGCTGTCAATAATCATCAATGTTATTAATTCAGAATGATATATATATATATATATATATATATATATATATATATATATATATATATATATATATATATATATATATATATATATATATATATATATATATATATATATATATATACACCTGTGCAAAAGTTAAGCACCAGCAAAAACAATAGAACGTAGAAACATGATGGTACAACTAGGCTGCCATACTTTTTGTCCCCGCGTTAGCTGACATAATTCCAAGTACGAAATGCACATGCATGCATGACTTCACGCCGCTTGATGTCCGTGCGTGGCGGGAAACAGCACACGTGTTCAGTTATGTAAAAGTCCAGTTTGAGGTGTAGAACATTACATACAGATTTAGGCGACAAGATTAGGAATTTTGTGCTCATGACCGTGGTTTATTTGTACAGAGAGAATTAGCTCTTGATTGTGAACCGCTATGGCAAGACGAAGGTTAAGTGATCGTGTGAAATGGCAAATCATAGGCATGCATACCACTGGTATGTCATGCAGAGAGATTGGCAGACAGCTGAACATTAACCATACTGTAATCAGTCGTTTGATTGCAAAACATGGGCAAACTAACGAGGTGAACGACAGGCCTAGATCTGGAAGACCGAAGAAGACTACTGCCCGTGATGATCGAGCCCTAGTACGCCTTGTTAGGAGATCTCCATTCACCAACAGCAGAGTGCTCAGCCAGCAACGGGAAACGCGCAATAGAGTGTCAATGTCTACCGTCAAAAGGAGACTGTATGCTGCTGGCATGAAAGCTAGGAGACCTGTCAGACGTCCTCTCCTCACTGCACACCACAAAGAGGAGCGTCTGAGGTGGTGCAACGAAAGAAGACACTGGAACATGAGATCCTGGAGACGGGTACACTGGTCCGATGAAAGTCGGTTCCTGCTTCATGCCACAGATGGTCGAACTCGTGTATGGAGGTCCAGACGCACGGCGTACGACCAACGTAACATCATGGAAGAAGTTCCATTTGCTGGAGGTTCCGTTATGATATGGGGGTGCATCTCATTTGATTGTAAGCTGGATCTGTTGACTGTACCTGGAACACTAAATGGACAAAGATATCAAGATTCCATACTGGATAGAGTTGTGGTCCCTCATTTTGTAAATCATGCACCTGGAACCCACCCTATATTCATGGATGACAACGCCCGACCACATTGTGCTAGAGCTGTGCATGAATACCTCCGCCAGAATGCCATCGAACCCCTACCATGGCCAGCAAGGAGCCCTGACATGAACCCTATTGAGCATATCTGGGACATTCTGGGAAACATGGTGAGAAGGAGGGATCCTCCTGTGCAGAACCTACAGGAATTAACAGACGCACTCCATCTTGAATGGCAACGAATACCACAATGGCATATCAGTCGGTTGGTGACCAGCATGAGACGTCGTGTCCAGGCCGTCATCCAGGCACAAGGTGGATATACCCGGTATTAATAATGACAGTCTCAAACTCGTGCACATATGTTAAACTTCGTTTTCAGACACCATTAATGACAATCTAGCGACGTGTGTCAACTGTAGGGCAATAGTTGTCAGTTGTGTCAACGTAACCATATTCAGGCCTCGTTTTCAAGTTCAAACAAAAACATACAGTGTTTCCCCACCATCATAATCAGCATTCCTCTAGTTGCATTATTACCTCTTGCACTAAGATGGATGGGTACATAAATGTTTATGCTATTGCTTTCTTCATAGCACATGAATATACCCTCGCATGTGCGTAAAAATAGGGTGGTGCTTAACTTTTGCACAGGTGTATATATATATATATATATATATATATATATATATATATATATATATATATATATATATATATATATATATATATATATATATATATATATATATATATATATATATATATATATATATATATATATATATATATATATATATATATATATATATATAGGAAGTAAAGAGATCTATGATGACCTGAATGACGTCATGGCCAAGAACGAAAGCTGTACGAATTATTGAGGAAATCTCATCTAAAATCCGTACCCTGGGGGTCATTATGTAAGAAAGCAAATTGCATCTAGATAAAGGCGACATTCAAAGAAAATAAAAGTTCGTTATACGATATTCAATTACCTACCACTTTGAACCCAGAGTTCCCAGAATCTCAATTTCATAGGCCTACGCCATACATGTAGTCCGCTCAATATGTTAAAAAAACCCACCTAGACATGAACCTGTTTCTGTCATAGGCAGCAACAGTTACCAGTCAAATTAGTTAAATATTTATTAAATTCTACTTGAGTTTTTGAGCTTGGCATTTCGAGTGAAAGGGCTAACTAGGGAACACACCAAGAACTATCAGAGAAGGTGATAGGCACACGTGATGTCTGACTTGATTATCAAGGCTGGCTGAACTGCTGCTGAGTCGTTATTCAGAATCCCAACACGAACACACAGCTGCATGCGTGGCACTGGATATCGATCCATCGTGGGCCCTCTATCTAAAGTGACGTATCTACAATATGAGCTAATATATGAAATCAGCTCGAGCTTTTAAACATTTATTAATAATAATATAATAATTATTATTATGAGAAATGTCCGTTTGCAGAGCAACAATTCCTAGTTGAACGAGTCACCGCCGCCGCTCATGTCATATGATAATACTCTGGTTTTACTGTTTTTTCAGCTACTACCTCACACGACAGACCAATTTCTGAAAATATTAAACGTGTTTGATATCAGAAATTTTGTTGGCGAACAATGGTTTTAACGGGTTTTTTTACCACAGATGGTTGACCTTTTGTGTGAAACATTATTCTCAACTTAACACTGGCTTTGTGCAACAACAGTCTATCGATAAATCGTGGGGCCTCTCTATTGTACTAACATACGGCCATTTAGATAGCTTCGCTATACGTGGTCGTACTTGCTGTCCTCGGTCCTTTGATCTCCCGCTATGTGACGTAGTGAAATAATTTTCAGTCTGCTAATCTAATTTGCTTTTTTTCTTATCGAGAAATATCATTGGCGGAAGGTGACCGACCACAGCGCATTGTTTATATTTATGAAGTTTCGTGTACTTAGTGCATACATTAAAAGAGAGGCGGCGGCTAGTGTAGTGCCTGGCACTCAGGTCTACTTAACCGAAAAAAACCCGTTCGCGCCTCAACTGCGCGCTATCTCGCCGTCGTTGGAAACATAGGCAATGTCCTTCGATCCTTGCCTCTCTCCAACGAGGAATGTAAATGTGTACTGGTGTTTAAACTGAGGAAGTTACCAAAAATAGACTGAACCCCAGCCTAGATATGGTGTGAATGGAACCTTGAATTGCGGACTCTAGCCAAACCAATAACTTCTTCTTCTTCTTTTTCTTCATAATCTTCTATGTACAATAAAACCCCGTAAGCATGGTACTCGATACGGTAGTGGATCAGCATGATGAGATCCGTGTAATAGGATGATGGGGTCTATCGTTGCACAACAACATTATCAGGAAGATTCGGTCTAACGTGACTTTACATCAAATCCGATTCACCGGAGCCTCCATAAATGGCGAAGATGTAGCTCTAGAAACGTTGATAATATTAACACTTTCGTTCCTTTCAATCATTCAGGTATGAACTCTGTGCGTGTAATTTGATTATCTCATCCGAAAAACTTGAATGTTTGGCCTAAATGTAGACGATTCCACCAGCCAGCCATCGGGCAGGCTAACCCGAGTAAAATCGTCTACATTTTAACCAAATCTGCCATTCTGTATAGCTCGCTAATACTTATAGCGTTAAACTGAGCGAGCACTCTGTCATTTTATGTAGTGATGCAGTGACCTTATAAAAATATACCTCACTTAATTGAAGTTGAGAGTAGGCCCACTGTAAATACCCCTAGCAAGAATAATTTCTACCTGGCTGGAGAGCTGCTGGCTCCGCGCAGTTCGGATTATAACGGGTCAATCAGGCAAGGCTCTTACTTATATGGGGTTACCATTGTTTCTTGCATATGTGGCATATCAATACTCTAGCGTTCATATGCTGTTTATAATATCTGACCAGTCACCACGAATATTCTTTGTTACGTTCTTTTACTCATGAAGAGCTTACGATGACCGATGATGAACGGATGTATTAGCCATCAGATCAACGAATGACGGCAACTGATCTACCTCTCAAGCTATATAACATCGTATCTGCATAGTTACGTGCACCTGGACCTTGGTATTCTGCCGTCAAGTCAGGGTTCAAATTGCTAACATCGATTCAAAAGTGCATGCAAAAGGGGCGCACATCGGATAGAAATCGGCTTGGATAGAAATGGGCGAGGCTTGGATAGAAATGGGCGGGGCTTGGATAGAAATGGGCAGCGCTTGAATAGAAATGGGTAAAGCGTCGATAGAAATGGGCTGCGCTCGGATAGAAATGGGCGGAGCTTGGATAGAAATGGACGGAGCTTGGAGAGAAATGGGCGGAGTTTAGTTAGAACTGGACGGAGTTTAGTTAGAACTGGATCGATGATGTACATTTCATCACAACGCAACATTACTTACTTAGCTACAAACAATATGGTCTGTCAGCGCAACAATCGTATCTAATACAGCAATCAATACATCAACAATCCTATCAAATACTGCAATCAATACATAACAATCCTGTCAAATGCCGAAATCCTTAGCTTCTTCCGGCCCATTCCTGAGTTGAGTGTACCAAGTTATATATTAACTGAAAAATAATCCGTCTTAATACGTCTTAAAATTCAACTCGGACGCATGTAAAATCAGGACAAGAATCAGGACAAGATTTGGCTGACAGATGCTTATATCACCTGAACCACTGGATGGGGCGAATTGGTTGTAATGCCTGCATCAATCTAATGATACAGGCGTTAAGATGTTATCGAACTCAACACTGTGGTGCATTTGTTTACAGTCTACTATGGAAAGAGACTGGGTCCCGACTTATATCTGGTCTCCGAAATGGAGTCTGTGTAACAGTCTAATCGTTGTGATGAGCTAAAAAGATGGCCGTTCATTACGTTAGAGACGTATTCTCGGCGCTAAACCACGCCTCCATTTTTAGATTGCAATATATTCTTATATTTCCCGCTAGAGATGTTAAAATGTGTCGCGTATAGGGTCAATAACAGCACGTGAGAACAATTTATCAAATTGTGGCAACGTTATCTAAAGTCAAGCAAAGATTCCCCCGAAAATTAGGTCATGCGATTTAACCAAGGACGTGCTAAAACACAATCCCGATATAATCCTCTTGAAAGTATAGCCAAACTCAATTTAATGTAGGCCCCTACTTACATCAATACGTTCCTAATGTATTGATCAGACAGCTGGCCCTCATAACGTTCTCGATTATGTATAATGAACAATATAATCCAAGTCGCTGAATTCGTTATAATCCTAGAATTTCGAGCTATAATGCCCTCCCACTTTGATACACTTTTTTCCGAGTCGATTAATCAAGCATTTGCCAAGTCACATCAATATTCCACTTTCTAATCACGCCAGATATAACTTTGTTTAACCGAAACTCACTCGCACCAATCTTACATTAGTACAGAACTGTTCAAGGAAACAGTTCAATAGATTAGGGTTGCCATATCTGAGTTATTTGAAAAGAGGACAAAGATGGGAAATGCGATTTGCTAGCCCAGATGGGGGTTCGAAACTTTTTAAATCTAGATGTTTTCTGATGACATCTCCCGCATTTCGGCAGATAAATATTCATCCCTAATTGGTTATTAAATGGTTATATGTCACGCATCTATAGCACTCATTCGTACACGGCAATTAATATTTTACCCTAATCACCAAGATCATAACATTTCCAGGATTGTCCAGCACTGATGCATTGCATCACCAAATTGCCAAAACACCTGAACCACCGGATGGGTCGAATCGAGTGTAGTGTCCATATCAAGATAATGAGCAAGGCGTTAAGATGCTATTGAAATCAGCACGATCCACTATGGTGCATTTGTTTACAGTCCACTGCAATAATACATTCAACATAATACATTAATTTAATATACAGTAACATAATACAGTAATGGCAGAGGTGTAATAAAGGGCTTGTGAATGACTTACTTATTCATTTAATTAAGTGAAACATGTTTGATAATATCACAAAATCTTAACATTTAGTTCATTATGACCACTTTGAAAGTGCAAAACCAAAAACTCCGGACAATTTTGCATCTTTGTAAAAGACGACCAGACGGAGATTTACTAACCAAAAAAGCAGACGAATCCGAGAAAAAGAGGACCTATGGTAACCTTACTATAAATTGATAAAACTTAATGATCTACAGTAAAGAGTGTGTTGGCACTAGACGCATTCTCAGGTAATCATAATCATAGGTATGGTTGGGGTAATAGGCACGGCTATAACATGGAGGGAGATATGCGAAGTTTACTTTGTAAAATACACATACCACAAGAGAGGATGGATAAATACCAATGAGATTTCTTCATAGTCAGCTGAAGTTACATATTTACATCCAGTAATGTATAAGAATATTTCCGGGGTGGGGTGGCTGGGCTGGGAGGCGTGGAGAGGGGAGAACCCTTAGTCATGGTATGAACCTTTGTCATGCCTCTAACAGGCATATGCTACGGCCCTTTAAGGTCAGGCGCATAACTGTCCAGCACATCCACATTCTGTATTTGTATTTGGTGATTCGCATAACATTCTAGTTTGTGAATTGTGATTGATAGACGCTAGAGACGCTACACACCACTGCATATTATTTATAAGTGACTGTACCAATCTTAAGCAGCTCGAATCAATATATAGTGTTTCACAACGGGCAAGGATATACTACTGAAACTGATTCCTTGGCCGTTATTGCTGTCGTCACAAGTATTGTGTTTCATTTCTTTAGGATTTGTTCGACTTTACTGATCTTACATCACGTTTTAGGTCTAGGTTTTAGGTTCACGGGTGGGATTTTATGTGTGGCGTAGTATAAGATGTGACGTCATTCCATTCCCATCAACATTGGCCTCATTGTCATCCCTCTGAATCTATTATCCCTTTTGATAAAACAGGAAATTCGGAATTTGAATTTACAATTTTACAATTTTATAAATATTCTGTTCGGCATTTTAAAACTAATTTGACTGGTGGAAGTCGTTGCTGACCAGATTAGTTTCAATACAATCTAAATGCTTCTTAAACTGTTAATGCGGGTTCGAAATCAGCCTTTAAGGATCAAATAGTTATCATACGCCTCAATCTGTATTCTGACATACAATCCGTTTAAATATGAAATAGTTGTTGTCTCTTTAATGGCATGAAGCGTCATATCTTAAATGCTTCGTTCTATCTTTTTAAAAGAGAAAGCTAAGAAGATTCCTTGATAATAATTATGTAATTGCATGTCTTGAAACTAGTCTGACTGGAAGACGTTGCTACCTATGGCAGAACCACATCAGCAGCTGGGTCCAATTAAATTAAATTGAAAATGTCCATCAGCTTATATCATGTGCGCTTACCTAATAGTTCCTGATTACATGCGCGAGCGGGTAAACTTAAACCCGAACCCACTAGGCCACATCGCAGGCAATTTCCTCCAAGACATTGCCAATAATAATAATCCATGGGAATTTTTTCCAAAATATCGACGAACCAGGAAGTCCCTGTAGCTATAGGGGTCTTGTGTTGTTATATACAAGGATGGAAGTGAAATCGCAGTATGATTAACCTTATTCAGAGATCAATAGGCCACGTGAAGTAACACAGAGTGGGATCTAAATCCCAGTAGATGAAAGCGAGAGAGCGAGACAGAGAGTGAGAGAGAGAGAGAGAGAGAGAGAGAGAGAGGGAGAGAGAGAGATGGAGAGCGAGAGGGAGAGGTGGGGGGGAGAGAAAGAGAGGAAGAGATGGAGAGAGAGAGAGGAGAGAAAGAGAAATGGAGTAGAAGAGAGAGAGGGTGAGAGGGAGAGAGATAGAGAAGGGGAGATGGAAGATAGGGAGCGAGAGCGAGAGAGGGTGAGAGAGGGGACAAGTGAGGGAGGGAGATATGAATGAGGGAGGGAGGGGTTTATTGATTATTGATAGATTGATATTGATTATTTTGAACCTAATTCAATCAGACGACATTACTGTATAGGCAATAATGTTTTCAAATCCAATTCTGATCAAAATATCCAAAAGTAAATTTTTTTTTTGAAACATTTTCAATTATTACTGTAATCCAAGCAGACATCAAAGTGATACTCATCCAAAAATGTATCCAGATCTGTGTGACATAAGATTTTTTTAGAAAAACAGCTTATTTGCCGGAGATGCTTTGCATATCCTTAGAACTTTCCATTGGAAAGGTAAAAAGGTCCGAGTTCTCATTGCGCTGCATCACAATCTTCATTCTCAATGTATTATCGATGGGTTATCCAGTCATGGATGTTATCCTTCGTATCCAACGGTTATTATTAGGTTTTCTAACAGCGCAGCACTGACATCCCTACTACGGGCCACTTCTGTCATTACACAGCTTGCAATGTTACCCAGATTAAATGTGCATCATTTGATCATGAATCTGGAACTCGAGCGCAACCAAGTCCTGTCAATAATCCAACCAGCTGACAATAGTGTTATAGATACCGAGTTTGCCATCAAATACAAAAACTCTTGATTGGGGAGCAGTGATGAACAGTTTGAGACATTGTGGGAAATATCTTGGTCATTGGGGCGAATACACCCGGACATGTTACAAGTGTTTTCAAGAGGATTATATCCTTCGACGGCGTAGATCAATGTTCCTTCCATGATAAACATGTATCCACCCAAAAAAGCACATTTCTTGTCTAGCCCACACAACTAATAAAACATCATCAAACTCCTTGATATAAAGTTGTGGGCAAGGAAATACAAACTGTAAAAGCAGATAGAGAGGCTGATTATTAATAGCAAAGACTGGAGTCGACTAGGCCACTACTGGAATTATACATGTCATTGGTGAATACTCTGATATTTTAGTGTTGATTTTCTAGCATCAAATGACTGGGACGAAGTTGTATTTATGCTACATAAATCGACAGCTATGTATCTAGTTTTAGCCATTGGTGGTTTAAGAGGAAAACTCGGCGAGCAGGGATGCCGTCTTCCACCCTTTTTACATGCAATTCATACACTTTATGATTTGTGGTTGGGCTACGACCTCAAGATTGTTTCCAATTGGGAAAGGAAAAGAAAAAGAATAAAGGTTCTTCCAGACACATACATGCCTTCTGCTCAGCTCAGAATCGTGACGCAATTCGGAAAGCTGGGTAAAAGCATTATTAGTCGGTTAGTATGGATGCTGTGTCAATGATAATATAGAATCTTTTCGCAAGACATTAATGATAAGGTTTCAAATAGTACCATATGCATGGAGGTAGAACGATGTCCTCCAATATCAGATGCAGCGATGTATCAGTGTACAAACACAGGTTTCATTTCGTTTGAGTAAATGGGATGATCTGAAGCCAGAAAATTTGACGCGGTTGTTCGGAGAGGAGTTTGACCCTAAGATGATTTACTCCTCTCGCACGTTGCAGAATCTTTTATAAAGTTTATCAGATGCCAATGTTAATGAGAGTGTGCAAGGTGATATACAGCCATCCTGTTGAATATTTTGAAACTAATTTGACTGAAGGTGTTGCTGCCTGTCCCTGTCCTTGCAAGAACTCCCCCCCCCCCACCAAGCCCCCCCCAACCCCGTCAAATGAGCTTCAGAATATACAGCATAATATTTATTAATTAGTAATGATATACAATTCGTACAACTGACGGACTATTTCAGGTTCGTGACGGAATATTTTTGTCAATTATGATTGTGACGTGAGCCTGCATGTGATGTAATTGATTATGACGTCATGTAATATACTGACAGATCGGATTAATCGTATTTCGGTCTGTCGGTACATCAGTCCGTTCGTCCGTCCGTCCATCAGTTTAGTCATTCATCCGTGTCTGTATATTATGTATCTATGTTATCGTCCATGGAATCACGAATATGACGCTTATGCTATAGTATCTGACATAGTTTAAAAGGTATTTTCAATATGAATCGTTTGATGTCGTATTTGGTCAAATTGATTGAGCATTGATCTAGATATTTATATATTTATAACCACTGCGCTAAATTTTAGCCAACATTTTTATTTGCAACATTGCCTGGAACAAAGTCTCCAAAAGATGTTCCAATGTTACGATTCAAGGTCACTTTTAGCATGCCATTCTATAACTATGTTTGGAGTAGAGTGTCGTTTTCACTGATTACTATTGCAATGTGTGCTGCGTATATGACTAAATGCCCTGGCCTACTACTCATTTGCTCACACAAGCAAGTACGTAGCATATTCACCCACACACAATATGCATATCAACCGGCGCTACAGTGCTTTCAAGGATCACCTCAGATAATGGTCAGAGTCCACAAATAATTCCTTAATGGTAATGTGATCAATGTTGAAAGGTATTATATGTACTTTCTGGTTGGAGTGCTGTTGTCTCGGGAATAAGGTGAATATCAAGTGCCATTGTGTCAGAGTGTTTTCTGGGAAAAGATAACGATCTGATAAATGTCATATTATCGACCCGGTCACAATGCATGTACATGATCACTTCTGAGCGAAGCCGTAAACATTTCATTAACAAATCCCTGAAAATGTAAATTCTTACGAATAACTCAGTCAATTAATCAATCATGTCAGTGCAAATTGCCACGTGCTCACTACTCAGCTACACTGTTTCGACGGATCCACTTTGTGTTTTATACCTGACTCATGTAATGGAGCTACGTTTCGTTGGCGTGGGTCAGATTACTGTACGATGCGAAATTCCGATATGTTTTATCAAAAGACAAAACATTACTAATGAGTATGACGTCATTAATCAAATGACGCCCCGATATTTTATTGCCAAAACGCTTAATCCAAAATGGAACTAATAAAACGGATGTCTATGGGTAGGCTAAATGATTTCCATGAATGGTTACTCCTTTTACTCGAAGGAAAGCTTATAGGACCGATCTGATGTAAATTCCACCACTTGTTTATCTTGGCTCGATTACGAATATCCCCTACGCTTTTATAATTGACATGAAGTAATTTATTTCATGAAATTGACAAAAAGCGAGCAAGACTGGATTGCTTGTCTACTTATATTGTATCGGATTTGGGGTCCAAACGTGTTGCGGGTGACGTAAATTAACATGTTTGTATCGAAATATGACTGCTACGTATGATCTCGCGATCATATGATAGCAATATGATAGCAAGTACGTAGCATATTCACCCACACACAATATGCATATCAACCGGCGCTACAGTGCTTTCAAGGATCACCTCAGATAATGGTCAGAGTCCACAAATAATTCCTATGTAATCCAATTTGGGCCAAGAGGGACTCAAAACACTCAAAACGCTCAGGCGCGTAGCCAATGGGGGTGGGGGGTTCTGGGGTTCGAACGAACCACCCCGCTTAACTATGGTTCCGTTTTTCATTCAGTACAAGGGCCATATTTACCTCCAGAAATGCACGAAAAGCCATCTGAGAGCTCTCAAATTGGGAAATTTTCTGGGGGAGGACCCCCCCCCCCCGACTTGGAGCCATGTTCCACTTATCCAACATAAGAACCACCCCATCTACCATGCTGCCTACGCCCCTGACGCTACTTATATCAATGGAGAAATCCAGTTTTAGCTATGCCCCGCCCAGCCCTAGCTAAGCTCCACCCACGCTTTACCCATGTTGCGATCGATCGATCTCAGCACTCGCTGAATCTCAGTGTAAAGAAAACTATACAGGTAAGCTGTTGAATATTTTGAAACTAATTTTGCTTGAACTGTTGCTGCTTATGGCTGCCTTATTTATTAAATAATAAAGGCATACAATTCGTGCAACCCGACGGACTATTAAGCGTTTAAGACGGACTAAAAGAGTCATTGATGACGTAATTGATTATGACGTCAGCATTCATGTCACGATTGTGACGTCACATGACTGACTTTGAAACTGGATTCCTCAATTAAGCTTTTAGTGGTAAATATTTTTCGAGATTTTTGTTGAGTCAAGACACGTTTGCTCATTTTGCTTGTCAAGAGAACACTGCTTTTTGGAAATTTGGAAAAGTATCTTCTGTTACTGTTACCATGCAAATGAATATTTCGTGTGCCCATTGCATAGTCCGTTTGCCCCGCTTGGCTATTAACAGGTTAATGTCCAATAAATCACAAATTTCTACTTAATCAGGGTCCATTGACCTACCAAGAGAAGACTACTCTTTGGATTGACAATGGGAAATTCTGGCTCGGTTACAGAGACAGTTCGAACTTGTCATTCCACTGTTAAATTGCAAAAATAGCGTTCTAATGGCATGCATAATGGCCACTACAGATGCAGCTTGTAGCCAGCATCACAGATAAATAGATGGGCATAAATAGCATTTGGTTTATCTATCTGACCATCGTTCTGAATGGCCATCCA